>WBMY01013880.1:330949-469568 GCA_013397315.1 Donacobius atricapilla
AAAAAAAAAAAAATTCTAAGCCCACCCCACTCAAAGGTGACATTTTGAAACGAAGCAGCAATTTTCTTCTCCGCTTAAAATGTCATCACAGACTTTTGCTGTAGAAAAAAAAAAAAAAGGCAGCTTTCCCTGAGTGACATTTTGAGGGGAAATGTTGACTTAAAACCAGAAGGAAACCCCCAGTCCGTGCAATGAAATATTTTGAGCTGTACTGAGATTCCTTGCAGGGAAATGAATAATTTTTTTGCGGGGGGGGGAAAAAAAAGAAAACCAACCAAAAAAAAAACCCACCCCACCCCCAACTACACCTATTTAGTGATTTGAATTTCCCACAGGACAAACCCATTCTCAAGGAGACAAGACTTTGGGAAAGAATGGAGCAGCATCACTACCCTGTCTTAGAGGAAATAGCATCCCTAATTCTGGGCAAGTTTCCTCAAAGGCTTTGCAAAGCAAAGCAAAAAATCAGCAGTAGTCTGTGTTTGTCTTAGCAGGTGCCAGGCAGGACATGCTGGCTCTGTCCTGTCCCTGCAAGATGCCAGTGCAGGAGCTGATCCTGCCCAGCCCAGCAGTGGGGAAAATGCCAAGGCCAGGGGGTGCTGGCACTGAGGTGGGGAGCCCTGGTGAGCAATAGCAGGGTTTATCCCACAGCCTTTGAGGGGAGAAACTGGATTTAGTCTGTGACTCATGGGAATCCTGCTTGTTCCCTAGGGAGAAAGAAGATTGTGGCTCACCCTTTCTCTGCTTGCAAGAGGGGCTGGGCTCTGCCTAGAGATGCACCATGAGATGGGGCTGGGCCTGTGCTGCCTCTGCCTGGGCCCTCCTGTTAGGTGGGGTTTGACCAGGAACAATCCGTGCTTGGGCTCTCCCTGGGGCCACAGTTATTGCTGCCTGCGTTTTGTTTTTTTTAATAAACCTGTAATATGAGAAGCCTGCCCAGGAGAGCAGGAGGATTATTGGCAAATATCACTTCCCATTCGCCAGGCTTTGAGGGGCTTTAGCCACATGCCTTAGCCAGGAGCAGAGAGAGGGACACAAACCACTGGGATGGGACAGTCCAGAACTGAGTCCTTTGAACACAGGGCTGCAGCAAAATCCTGCAGACAAGTGTCCTCCAGCCTCCAAAGGAAAGGGCTGGGTGGGAAGAGCTGTGGAAACTTAATTAGCTTTTTGATATTAATTAATTGACATTGAAGCAAACAAGGCAGCAACTGTGCCTGGCACAGCTCCTGCTGCCACATCCCAGTGCTGGCACTGGGCAGCCTGCACAAGGGGGCTTGGTGGCACAGTCAGGGACATGGGGACCCAAAGAAACAGCAGCAGAGGGGGGGACATGCTACTGTGGGACAGGAACTGCTGTAGGATGATGGCACAGAGAGGATGCAAAGCATGCAGGATGTGAGGGTACACAGCAGGACATGCCATGATTACCAGCACCATCACCACAGCTGACACCAGGACATGCCACCACTTGCACAGAGCCACCTCCCCTGCCAGGGGCTTTCTGCAAGGCCAAGGCTGAGTCACTCCAATCCCCAGGTGGAGCCAGCAGCCCAAGGACAGGGCACCTCCTCACCACCTATGCCAACAGGTGCCTGCTGGCTTGGAGAGCTTCAGGCCAGCAGCTGGAGACACAAGGTGTGCAAATAAGTCTTCATTCTTGACATCTGTGTCTAAGCCCCTTTTTAGAGGCTCCAAAAACTTTTGAGGCACCCAGCAGGCAAGCCAAGAGGAGCCATGGGGTGCAGAGGCAAGGACCCATGCCAGGAGTGCGGGATACATTCTGTAATATTAACAAGCACTAGTAATTATTAAATTCTGCTGGGCATGGAGGGGAAGGAGCCTCTCTTTTGCTCAGGAATAGTCAGTGACCAACAACTTCTTGTCTCCAAGGCTGACAGCTGCTTAGGGAGGCAAAGGGGCTCCCCACACATCACCTTCAGCACTCTGGGTGCAAACCTAAGAGCCACCCACCAGCTGCTGCTGAATGCACAACCCAGCCACAGTCCCACCACAAGCCACCCCAAGCTCAGTGTGGTGTCAAAAACAAGCAACATAAGTACTTCTGTGAAGAAGCATCACTTCAGGCACAGCTTTTGAATCCAGCTCACCTCTCCCCTGCATTTACCAGCATGGCCAGCAGCAAGCCCAGCCTGGGAGGACACAAGTTCTTTCCCAATGCCTGACTAACTCCACTTACCAGCACAGCCTCACAAAACCCACAAAAAACACCACACTCTTCCCCACTACCACTTTAACCTCTTATAAACCCTCCTGGAAAGGCAGGAATCGCTGTGTGCTGTGCTGAGCCACCAGAAGTTGATTAAGCCCTAATTAATTGCATTAAGGTCAGCCAATGTACTCTGTTAAGGAAGAAAGCCAATAATTAAACTCCACGTGTGGTGTGCTTCTGCCATTAGCTCCCCAGGCTGCAGCGGTGGCGTCAGGCTCGGCGGGGTCACAGCCAGCGCCGCTCGCCGGCACATGGCGGTGGCAATCGGGGAAATAATTAAGTGCGAGGCATAAAACCATCAGCACTTCAGCGGCCGGGTGACACAACCCACCCACCAGGGCTGCCGGCAGCGGGGCTGCTCGGGAGGGCACGAGGTGGAGGGGACAGCAGGGGGACACCGGCTGCATGGGGAGCATCCTCTGCGGGGCACCCAGAGGAGGCTGTGGCCGTGTCCGGCCAGGCTGAGCCATTTGCCCGGCAGTGCCGGGGACTGGCACGGGCCCCTGCCCGGGGAGGGAAGCCCTCCGGGCCCCGACAATAGGGTTTTGTGTAGTCCCGACAAGAGCACCTGCCCCGGCGCTGGGAGCCGGCCAGGGGCACCATATGGAGGGGACCTGCCCCTCGCTGTGGTGGTGCCGTCTCGGCAAGGGGCCAGTCTGGATGGGATGCAGCCCCTGGCACGGAGAGGAGCCCCTGAGCCATGCGGGATGAGACCATGGGGGCCCATCACCACTCCAGCCTGGAAATGCAACCACCAGGTACAGAGGTGGTGGATACGAGGTGGGTGTGAGCTTCAGCCCCAGGTGCTCCATGGCCTGAGACACTGAGGGTGCTGCAGGGGAGCCCAAGTGGAGCCCAGCCTTGAGGCAAAACCTTGCCTCGCCCTAGGGCTTTGCAGCAGAATAGGGAGTGACAGGACAAGCATGAGGGATGAGAAATGGGGTCCCACGGCATCCGGAGGAAGGAAGGAGCACAGAGCATTTGGGGCTCTGCCCCATCAATCCCTCCCTAGCAGCAAGCTCATTTAAGGTTTTTCTTTGCTCCCAGCTGAAAAAATAAAGGCCAAGGTAATCTGCTTGCCTGTCCCTCTTTGTCTTGGGGATATTAGCAGTCAGCGAAGTGTGGAGCCCCCCAGGGCTTTGCAGATTAGAGCTTTCAGATATGTCTACAGTGAGTGCCTGGACAAAAAGGAGAGGTGGTGGAGCAGAGCAGGATAAAGGGGACCTCACAAGGTCACCCACTCCCTGCCTGCCTAACTGCATCTCCCCTCTCCTTTCACGGTCACTGGCCAGGTGGGTGATGGGATAGTGGCCAGAAGATGGGACAGTGGCAGAGTGCTCCTCTGGGCCTCCCAGCATCAAAGGCTGACCTCACTGAGGGTAGAGTTAGGACTATGCCACAGCAGCTTTTTGTTTCATAATTTACACTTTGACAATTCTGATAATTACACATCTGAACTGGGGAGGAAATAGAGAAAAAAAAAAAAAAACAAGTAACCTGCCACAGAAATCACAATAGTGTGAGCTGCTGCTCCTGTACTCACAATGACTTCTCTGCAAGCCACCTACAGACCAAAAATGACTGGCTGGAGACATAGGAATCGCTGTACAGGGCTGAGCTGCAGCTGGCTTTTTGATAACTCAAAGGGTCAAGACACCAGAGGAAAAAAACCCAAACCAGTTCCCCTATTTCTCATGAGTTTTGTCTGGCAGCAGGCATCCCAGCCCCGGCAACGAATGTCCGCTCAGGAATGTCTCCTGTCTAAAAGCACACAAAAAAAGGGGGAGGTGGGAGGAAACCCTACGCCCGGCCTTCTTTCCCTGTGGCCGAGTTCAAACGGCTTCGAGAGGGCAGGCAGGGGCAAGCAGGGGCTCGCAGCAGTTGTGCTGGGGCTCAGCAACGCGGAGGCAGGCGGAGGGCAGAGCAGAAGACGCCATCCCTTGTTCATTCCCCCTCCCCGACTCTCTGTTCCTGCTGTGGATGTCCACGCCAGCCCCAGGATGCGGCCAGGCTCCGGCTCCTCATCGTCCCCTGCTCACCCTCCCTCCTTCCCGTCACCGCACACGTCATTCCATTAAACACAGCCCATGGAGCTGGCGCGGCCGTACCGGCACCGGGGAGCCGGAGGGGCCCGGCCAGCGCTCCCCACGGGGCTCGGTGCCTTCACATCCCGCTCCCGCTCCGCCCGGGTTTATTCAGTTGATCAAAATCATCGGGTGCCCAAAGCCACAACGGCATCCTGTAAAAACAACTTCCTGGGGACAAGGAAGTGGGCATTTTGTAGACCCTCATGTGTGCGTACCCCCTGAAGCACCCCGCATGCCTTGTGTGTACTGCCCACCCCGAGCATCACCTCCTCCCTGCCTTTTAGAGCCAGCCGACAGATGAAGAAGGAACCAGACAGTACAGAGGGAGACAGAGACACCAGACAATAAAATCCATGGCTAAACCCCTGGTACTCAAGAGCCCAACTCTGGGCTCAACAGACCCCATCGCTGCTCTGCCCCCTCGGGGTGCCCACACCTTCCCCTGGGCACCCCATCCCCTGGGCGTAGCACCCACGCCGGCTGCCGCCCGGGGTGACCCACAGCATCCCACTGAAATTTCAGCTCCGGCCTCCGAAGCAGATGGAGATAAGGACAAAACTACTCCCTCGGTTATAAACAAGGGGCCAGATTCTGCCGTCAACATCCGGCGGGCGATACCGGAGCCAGCGAGGCCAACAGCAGCCACAAAGCGGCTGCACGCAGGGATCGCAGCCGGGATCCGGCAGCCTGCCCGCGGTGTGGGGAGCGGGAAGCACAGAGCAGTCTCGGCTTCTCCGCTTACCTGGGGCTGCTGTGAATCCCAGCAGCGCAGGAGGAGCCACGCAGAGCAAAGGCGGCTCGGGGAAATGGGATCCCCGCCTGGGGACGGTATCAAAGACACATGCAAAAGGGAAAATAAAAGACCAACCCCCCCGCCTCTCATCCCCGTCCCTGCTCCAAACAAAGGCGAACCTGGGCATAGCAGCACACACCTGAAACACAAGCCCCTGAGACCCCAAGCCCCCTGAGACCCCAAGCCAGGCTGAGGGCCCCCCAGTCCCACGGGACCGCCGGGGACCAGCATCACACAGACCTGAGTGACAGAGATGCCCAAACCGAGACACGGGGCCCGTGATCAAAATCGTGCTGGGAGAAAAACCCACCCTGGGGAAAGCAGCTCCGTGGAGGTACCTGTGTCAGACCGCCAGTGGCCCCCAGCCGCAGACCATCCCAACATCGCCCTGCCTCGGAGGCGACAGGTATTTATTGGGGCGAGTGGCTGTCCCCCCGCGCTGGGGACCGCGGCTGGAGGGCGGCAGGGTCTGCCATTGGCTCCCGCGCCACCCGGGCAGCATCGTTCTCCCGGGGCTCACTCTGCTACGGCCAACTTTACAAGGGAAGCAATTTTTCTTTTTTTCGTTTCTGTNGGGGGGGAGAGTGGGCTGGAAAAAAAAGTCCACACAAACCCACGGATCTTGAAACAAGAGGGAAGGATAAAAAAGAAACCAGAGGCTGCAGAGGTAGACGTGGAAATGGGAGGATAAAAAAATTGCAGAGGGAAGAGGCGGCAGCCGGGAACGGAGCAGGGAGCTCACCCGTGAGACGTATCACATCCCCGCAGCCACCGGCCACCCCGACAGCCCACCGAGGCCACCCGGGACGATGCAGTCAACCTACAGGGAGTCAGTCTCTCGCGGGCCGGGGCTCTGCGGGGAGAGGAGACAAGGGCTCGGCCCCTCAGGACACGACTCCTGCCTCCAAGGGTGCTCCCCGCTCCAGCGGGTTCTCCTCAGACTCCCCCGGCCCCACCAAGGTGGCCAGAGCAGTGAACACGGGGTAAATGGGGGGCCACAGGGAGCGGCCGAGGGGTCCCCCTGGGTGTCCCTCCGCCGGATCCACCGGCCGCCAGGCAGCCGGCGCCCGACCCACGCCCACGCCAGCCCCTGGCACCCCCGGCCTCGCTCTCCGAGGTCACCCGAGAAGCCCCATCACCCCGAGCGATCCCCAGGACTACCGATCCTCCATCCCGGAGCCTTTCCGCCCCGGCCGGCTAGGCAGCCCGGCAGGATCCAAGCCCAGCTCCGGCAGCAGCGGGGACACCCCCGCGCCGGGCTCCGCCGCTCCCATCCCCGGGGCCGGGGCCGGTACCGGCCNCCCCTCCGCAGCCTCCCCTGCCTTACCCTCCCCTCCCCCGCCACCGCCCGACATCCCCTCGGGACCCCCCCGTGCCGAGGCCGCTGAGCACGGGAGGAGCCCAGCCCGGGATGGGGACACAGCCCGCGATGGAGGTCACAGCCCGTATGTGGGCCTGGGAGGGAGAGGCACAGGGAGCCCGGGGCAGGGATGCCCACCCTGGCAGACAGACCAAAACATCTCTGGCGGGATGGAGCATCGTCACCGTCCTCCTTCTCATTCACTTCCCACTGAGCAGTGGCAGGTCCAGGGAAGAGGCTGCGGCTGTCCCCACACACATGGCAATGGGATGTTGCAGGTGCATGCTGCGCTGGTGATGCAGCTCTGGGCCCTGAGGGGCACTCAGGTCCTGCAAACCACACACATATGAACATCCTCTGTGTCCTTCAGCTGGGTACTGCCACCCCTGCCAAATGCTCCCAGGCAAAGTGGCTGTCACCCACCATCCTGGGTGGCACCAACTCAAAGAGGACATTGGGGTTGGTGTTACCATCCACACACACACGTCCCCCTTTGATGCCTCACAGCTGATTTGGCTCCCCCTTCATCTCTGAGGGCTGGCACCAAGGTGGCAGAAAAATACAGGGGGAAAACATAGATGGCACACAGGCTTGGTCCCATTCATCCCCTGCTCACTCCCAGCCCCACAGTGCTGCTGGCTGGAGTGTGGCACAGATGCCAGGCCCTGAGCCACAGTGGCAGAGGTGGCTTTGGGGCTTGTCCCGGAAAAGGAGGGGATGGGAGTGCGTGGGAGCTGTGTCCTACCAGTACCAGCTCCCGGGGACAGCTTCGGGCTCCACCTCAGCAGCCTGGATTCACCTGAGCTCCCATGCCCTTCATGCCCCCTGTCCCAACCCATGCCATTCCTCTAGCATTAATAAAGCCATTAATTAGTAGATTGGCGATATGGCTCAGAAATGCCTCTTTGGAGCAAGCTGAAGTGCTGCAATTGGGATCACAGCGATAAGCAGGTTCAAGGAGGCAGAAGATAAGTTAATGCCAGCGCCAGTGTTTAATACAGGCAATTCCTCCCCAGGCCACTTCTGGAGCTCCGTGCACACCGAGCACAGGCCCGCAAAGAAAAGCAGTGTGAGAGATGAGCTGGGTCTCTCGGGAGAGCAGCCGGAGCGGCGAGAGCGGAGCCGCGGCTGCCGCGCCGCACAGAGCCGCCTTTCATTACAAAGGGCCGGGAAGCGGCTCGGAGCTGCCAGCAGCACTGACACCATGCAAGAGGGGATTTTTCAGGCTGATGCAGCAACAAAGGCAGTTAAATCTAGCCAGGTAAGAGGCTTTCGAGGTTAGCTGGCTGTTCCCACAGCACAGGCTTTCTTTTCTTTTTTCTTTTCTTTTTTTTTTTCTTCTTTTTTCTTTCCCCTCTCTTTCCCCCCTCCTTTTCTTGGGGGAATTATTTTTGGTAATCCATGTGTTGCTGCTCGTTGGGCGCTGGAGCAGAAGTAAGCAGGTAAGCGGCACTTTTATCGCCAGCCCAGCTTCCCACCACGGCTGGGACTCCAGTGAGGGGCTCTGAGCCTCAAAGAAAAGCAGCAAGGCTGGGCCAAGGCAGCTGAAGCGGCGCTAAGCTCACAGCAGCTGGGAATTCCTTCTCTTTTTTCTATTGAAATGATGGCAGTGGGAAGCTACCTGGAGAGGAGCAGATCCCACAACAAGTGCCTACTGCACTGCTGGAAGCTGTGTGCACTAAGGCATCGCTGGGTGGTTTGGGGTGCTGGCACCCACCTGGAGTCACTCTCTGCCTGGCCCTCCTGGCAGGGCAGAGGGGTGCTGGGCATGGGAAAGCCACCCATGACACCCACATCCATCACCCTGCAAGGAGCCCAGCACCCTTGTGTAGGGAGAGGAGAGTGCTGTGGTCCTAGGGCAGGAATATGCTCCCATCACTGGCTCTCCAGGGAGTCCAGGTGGTTCAGGCATCTCAGTGGGACACTGTGGAGACAGACCAGGATGAAGCCCAGACCCTGAATCCTGATGGAGGCCAGGAGGATGTTTCTGAAGGGATTTGTGTCCCTGGAAAACCTGCATACCAGCCCCAGTGCTCCCTAGGGAAACACCCTGGGCCACCCCAGGCAGCCGCCTTCCCACCAGTCCTGCCAGGTGAAGGATGCACCAGTGGCCCGTGGCTCAACACCTCCTCCCAGTGCTTCACATCAGGAGGTGGGACGTGACACGACCCCAGAGGCTGCAATGAGCCGTGCCAGCAGAGGCAGCGCAGGCTCAGGGAGCTGTGCTGCCACGCAGGGCCGACGGCCCCTTGCCATCCCGGGCTCGCAGCCATTACAGGGTGGCCACAACTCATCTCCCTGATGGAGCTTGTCATCTCATCCTTCTGGTGGCAGCTCCTCAGATGTCACCCTGCTGAGCTCAGAAGACCCTGTGTTGATCCAGCTGGTGCAATGATGTGGTTGCTCCGTTCCCTCACGATGCCTTTGCATCACCCTGGGCCATATGCCATGCAGTGCCAGCTGCTTCCTGCAGCTTGTGCCCACACTGTGCTCTGGTTAATGGTGCAACCACCACTAAGGTGCCCAGCACCCTGCCCAGAGACCTGAACCTTGCCTGGGTGAGGGGTGAAGGCAGTTGAAAATCCCTCTTCCTCCTCATCCTCCTCCTCTTCTCCCTGCCCGGCCAGCATCCACCGCTGCAACAAGATTAAACCAATTGCACCATTATTTGTTTCATATTTAATAAGGGTTTGAGGAACAGATCTCCCAGCAAGCCCCTGCTATCAATCAAACCTGCATAGGGTCCCCCTTCGTGTCCGCCTTTCCAAGAAGAAAGAAAACAAAATTGGTCTAATTTATTATTCATTTGTTCATTAGGTCTGTATTAACCAGATATATTATAAAGGAAAACAGGATTGCGCCTTTTGATCAGCAAACCCTCTGCTCATGAATATCCATGAAGCTTCCCCTACCCCAGCACCTCTCCCGTGTATGGAATGAGCTGGAGGGTGTCAGTAGTGGGTGCTGGCACCGGGCTGGGTCCTGGCACACCACAGGGCTGGGAAGCTGCTCTCAGCTCTCTCTGCTTGCCGAGCATTGGGAATCAGCTGTGCCATCCCATGGCACTCCAGAGCTCAGGTCACTCATGGGTGCCCACAGCTGGGAGGGAGAGGCCAAGCCCTGCTGAGTGCAGGAGGCTGTGGGGACAAGCTGGGGTGCACTGGGGTGATGAGCTCCCCTCCCTTCCTGCCTGGGGCTGAGCAGGAAGCCGAGCAGGTGGTGTTTCCACGGCGTGAAGAAGCAGCATATGTCCCTGGATCGCTGGCACGTGGTGGCGGCGCCGATGCCCGCGACCCCCACGATGCTGTGGGGAGGCACAGAGGGACCACCAGGGCAGTGATGCCCTGCAGGGCCAGCACAGGACTGGAGCAGCAGGTATCCCTGCTCCCTGGGGCATCCTCCACGAACCCCTTGGTCCATGCTAGGGAGGATGGGCCAGGGCAGGATCGGAACCCCAGGATATGTTGTAGGGACTGGCTGGCACCACGTCATAAGCTCATGGTGACATTCACCCAGAGCCAACAGAATCTCAGGCAGCAGCAGAGTGTGGAGAGCCATGTCCCAGCCCAGCAGGATGGTGGATCCCAGCCCTGCCCAGGAGCTGTTGCACCCTGCAGCAGCTGTGGGAGTACACAGAGAAATGCCACATCCACATGGATGTCCATGCACCCATGCAGTCCAGCCAGACCTGAAAATAGGTTGGTTTAAAAAATGCATCACTTTGAAGTTATGTAAATGAAAGGCAGCGGCAAACAGAGCATGCTGGCAAAAGGGTTTCCAATTTTTTTTTCTTCCTCGCCAGCTTCCTCCGGTTAAAATTGGGTTGCAATTCATTAATAAAGGAACAGTTGTACTGAATAAGCTCCCGTGCTTAAATCAGGACAGAGAAGCGTAATTAACCCAGCTCCAGTCTGATGTGATGGAAGAGGAAAATGCTCTTCTGTTTTGGTCCCTTCTCTTAAAAGCCCATTGCGTTCTCCCGGCCTCTTGGGAATGGAACTGAGCTTCTTATTTAAAAATGAAGCTTGCAGCCTGACAGAGCGGGTTCATGTATATATATATAAAAGCTGTCATGATGATATTTTATTCATACCCCTCTTCCCCTTCCCTTTGCTTGGAAAATCCAGGAGCAGCCAGCAGGCAGTGTGGAGAGAGAGAAAGCAAGAATCCCCTTTTAAAAGTAAATTACAGATGCAAGTCACATTAGTTGAAGCCCCACGAGGCGGCAGATTCCTGAGTACCAGGGCTGGCCCCAGTGGCTTGGCCAGCCCAGACCTGGCACAGCAGCTTCCCACCCCAGACACCACCCGTGAGAGAGCAGGAGGGGACATGACGGGGGTGGCATCGGCTGGGCACCACTGATTTGTACAAGGTGAAAATTTGTCCTCACTCCTCTAAACGGAGCTACCACCTAAATTATAGCTAATTAAGGGTCACAAAGGGCTCCTGCTGGCAGGTCCTATAGGTGGGATTCAGCCAGTTGTCCTGGGCTCAGGGTGAGGGAATTCCTTCTCCACGATTATTTCTGGGGCTGAATTTCCACCGTTCCCCACAGCAGTTTGTCTGGATGAGCCAGACGCTGTCCAGCCACCGTCGAACTGGCACGTGGCTCTGCATGTTGATGGAGCATCCCTGCAGCTCAGCTCTGCCTGGCCACGCTCCCCCCCTTCCTCCACTTCCTCACCTGCTGTAAAAATAGCTGCCTGGTTGCACGGGAAGGCAAACTGTATTTTGGGGGGTCGTTGGGTGGGGACGAGTTGCCCACAGAAAGGCTGTTGGATTTGCCGTGCAGGGCAGGGAGTCTGGTGAGGCAGAGCAGGACAGAGCGGTCTCTTGAAACTGGGAGTGCCGCAGGACTGGGTTGATGTGAGAGACAGATGCTGAGTTCCACGCAGGACCAGCCACAGACCCATCACAGACCCTCTCCTCTGCCCCTGCGGAAGCTACACTGTGACACCTGTCACTGCCCCTGAGGTGAATGTCCAGAGGGATGCAGCCATTCAGCACCAGCGCAGTGAGAGCACCCCCACAGGAGCAGCCCTGACAGGGGGACACGCAGATGGACCTCTGAAATGGGGAGGTGTGGCAGTATCCCCGTGCCATAGGGCTGCCCAATTACAACTGAGTATGGAGCATGGGCATTGCTCCATGGCACCACTTCCCCCCCTCCATCAGGGTCCTCCCTGGGGACCTTCTCCATATTTCCTCTGCTCCACTCCCAATGCCTGCCCACGTCCACCTCTTGTAGCTCTACCCCAGGGGATTTTGAGGCTTTAATAGTTTTATTAAAACTAACAGGTTGGTTCCCAGAGCACAGGGATGCTGGACCATGCCATGAACCCATCATACACCCCATGAGTGACTGGGCTGGCACCACTGGTACTGGTGTGGAGGGAACAGGGGCATTGCCAGGGTTCATCCTGCCCTGCCACACATCAGAATGCCTGGAAATCCTTGGTGAGGCAAACTGAATCCCCGGGGCTGAAGGAGATGTGGGTGATGCCAGACAACCCTTTTGTAGCAGAGATGTTTTTGGTGAGGAGAAAAAAAAGAAAAATCAGTGTTTGTTTCTTTCTGAGAAGATTGCTCTCTGTGCGCTCCTTGTATTTAGTTATTATTAAAGGGTTGTTTTGCTGTCAGTGAAAGCCTGCAATTACGGGCTCTCTCTTTTTTTCCTGGCTGTCACTATTCCCCATGAAAGCATTGCCCACAATTTTTGCATTTCTGCATTTCAATGTAAAGAAAAAAAAAAGAGATTTGGGCTGACACTTTCCATGTGCGCATGGCTGGTTTCAAACTCCTCTGATTGTCCCCCTGCCAAAAAACATAATTTTGGGGGCTCAGACCAGAGCAGAATGTAGCTGTGCACTAGCAGAGGCTCTTTGGTCTTTACCCCCTTGCTTGTGCAACCCATATCCAGGCAAAAAGCACACAGGAATCCTACCAATGCCAATGCTGTGGTCAGGAAGCCAACACCACCTCACACCCTGCTCCCATAAGTGTGCTGTGCAGAAAAAAAATATACTATTTTCACTGAAGATCCTTATAAATTTCTCTTGGTCAAATACTTCATGGCTCATGACTGGAAACTTGGTGCCCTATATCTGTCTGTGCCAGCTCCGCATTGTGCCTGCCACACCATAAATCCCTTCCCTGACCCCATGACACATGGGATATTCCCAGCCAGAACCAGCATCCATGTGGAGCCAGGGATGCAGCAGATGGGGCAGACTTGGCTCTGCTGGACCCCAAATCCTCAGCATTCCTAGAGGAATTCCCCCAAAGTTCATGGGGACGCTTCTCCTCTCTCCGAACCCTCCTCCCTGGCTGTATCACCACTAATCTAATGTGGCTAATTTTAAACGAAGCTGCCCTCCCTTGACATGCATCTCCCCATGGCATTGAAATTAAATGTAGGCTGTAATTTGGCATTTGAGAAGCGAAAGGGATGGTGGCCCTAAGGGAAAAGATAACAGCTTGGCTGTTTGTGTTAAATAGCTGTCTGCGAGCTCCAAACTGCAGCCAGGGATTCAGCTCACTGCGGGCAGGCTGCCAGCCCCCGGCCTCCTTTTTGGCTACAGCTCCTTCACAGCAGGAAGCTCAGAGGGGGGATCTCAGCCACGACCCCCCCCACTGCATCTCACAGGGCATCTGCTTGTTCCCCACCCTCGGTGGCTTCTGCTAAAACTGTCTCGCAGGCTGCTTGCTCCAGCTCCAGGGGCCACGGCCACCAGGAAAGCACCAGGAATGGATGCTCAGCCACGGGGAAGAAGTGCAGTCCTTTGGGGCATTCTGAACCTGACATGGGGCAACACAGTCTGGCAGGGGCATCCCAATTCCATGCTGCACCTTGCGAGGTGGTAGCAGCCCATCAGGGACATCCCACCAAGTGCTGCACCAGTGTGGATTTGCAGCTGGTGATGCTGGGATTTGGCCTCAGCATGGCACAGAGGTCTCTAGATTGGCTCCAGACCCCAGCTCTCCTTGCAGGGGAAAGCTGTCTGCCACCTGAGGACTTTGCTTTAAATAAAAGTTTCCTTCACTCAAATCCAATGTTTCTCTTGGCCTGAAACAAAAATTAATTTTAATTTCAAGCTCGCTTTTTTTTATATTTTAATGGATGCTGTTAATAAAAGGGAGACTTTGAGATAGCAATTTCCAGCAGCAGAACATGCCTGTTTTGGGGGCAGTTTGTTTTAAACTGGAAAAATTTGCCAAGGCAGTAGGAATTTGCCTGGGCTCCTAGGTTCCCCCCAGTCACCTGTGCAGGGGACACTGGGGCAGGCAGGGGATGGAAGAGGCAGATGTCCCCGTGGCTGGGGCCAGCTGCAACCCAGGGATGGGGCTCCCCGATGGGATGGTTACCTGGTGCACCCCACAGCCTTTCTCCTTCTAAGCCCACCCACCTCCATCCCTCTGCCCTCCTACTTGCCCGCACTCAGTTACCATTTCCCAGGAGCTGCTCATCCCTCCCAGCCCTTTGTACCACTTGTCTCCATCCTCCCCTTTGTTTAGCATTTTAATTATTTTAATTACCTTGTTTGCCAGCTTATCGCGGCGCTCAAACCCATCTGTGTGCGCACAAGCAGACACAGACTTTTATCTGCAGCCCGCCGTCAGCCCCATTAGCATTTTTTACTCCGGCTTTGGAGGAGGAAAGGAGAAATTAGCATTTCTGCCTGGGCTGGTGGGGCTGGCACGGTCGTTCCTCGCCTCGCAGGGTCACTTCATTCTTCCCAGAAGAATGGGACTAATTTATCTCTCCCCCCTCCTTGTATCCATTTCAAATGAGAGATTAATATAATGACAAACATAAAGCCCAAGCGGGGGCGATGCCTGAGCCCTGCCATGGGGTTTTCCCTCTCCAGGGAGGCAGGCAGTGGTGTTCAGGTGAGGTGGATGCTGTCCCCAGGGAGCACCCTTGGGTCACCAGGAGCAAGGTGTCTTTGGGAAAAAGCATCTTTCTGTTGAATTTGGATGCTAAAATGCTGCTTGGTGGTGGAGACAGGTCAAAGGCAGGGATGCTGGACCCAGCTGTGAACATGGCTGGGGGCTTCAGACTGTGGTTAAAACAGCAATGCTGCTGCAGTGGCAGGTGCTTTCCAGGTGGGCTGCATGGCTGGAGCCCCCCACTCTCCTTTAGGGACAAATGAGAGATCTCACTGCAGGAAACCCTCTCCCAGCATCCTCTTAGCGTTACTTAAATGCCTCTCCCAAAGAGCCCAACCACCAATAAATCTGTATCACCTCACCTTCAAATGCACTTCAGTGCCCTATTTTCTCTGCACAACAGCAAATTAACAGCCCCAGTTTTGGGAATGATTGCCAGTTCCCCCAGCAGGGCTCCCCTTAGTGACCCAAGACTCCTTTTTACTGCATTAAAGCATTGCTATAAACCTGCTATGAGCTGCACCTGGAGCCGCGCCCGTGGGGAGGGGCGTGTGGTGAGGGCAAGGCTGGGTGAGCAGTGGTCCCCTATAGAAAGCTGGGTTGCCAGGAGTGTTCATGCATACCCAGCTGTGCCATGATGTGAGCAGGGCGAAAAACGTCCCATGGAGTTGGGCTGGGCAGCCAGGAGCTCCACCTCAGACAGGACATCTGTAGGGACAGGACACCTCATGGAGAAAAGAGCACCCCGTGGAGACAAGATATTCCATGGAAACAGAAACCCTTTTGGAGAGAGGACATGTATCCAGGTCAGGATAACCCTTGGGGACAGGATGTTCCTTAGGCACGGGACCTCAATTTAGGACAGGGTGCTCTTTGGGAACAGGACCCCCGTCCATGACAGGACATCCCTTGGGAACAGGATCCCCTGTTCCAGGCTAAGAATGCCTCTTTGGGACAAGAGTCCCATCAAGGGCAGGATGTCTGTTTGGGACAGAAATCCCCGTAAGGATAGACAGGATACCCTCAGAGGCCAGGCCAAACCCTTTGCTTCCAGGGCAGCAGCCAGGACCCTCAGATCGCTCAACATCTGCTTCTAAACCCTTCTTTAAACACTCAACATACCTCAGTGTATTAAAGGGTCTCACACTTCTGATTAGAGTCACTAGGAAAAATGGAGTGAATTAAGCAAAGTCCAAAGCAGAAGAAATCTCCTAAAAGTCTGCACACCTTTCCTGCACTCAGCAAAGTCCTTTAAGACCCAGGAAAGGCAAGAAAAGCCAGTTCACTGGTTCCAAATCTTTTGAACAAAGGAGCCAGAGACAAAAGTATCCATCAGCCTAAAGAGTCTTGAGGGAGACAGGCAGGGACAGTGACCCCAGCAGCCAGGGACCCACCATGTCTCTCCACCACAGCCTGCCCTGGGAAAGCAACAGGCCAGTGTTTTACCAAGGTCTGGGCTGCAAAACTTAACAAGGAAGATATCTGACAGAGAGACTTTACTAAATAGCTTTAGGAAATCATCCCACTGAAGGAATGGGATGGGATGGGATGGGATGGGATGGGATGGGATGGGATGGGATGGGATGGGATAACAAAGGAAGGCAGAGAGACCAAACCCAAGAGAAGGGAATATCAGGACATAGCACCGTTCATTGAATCTGCTAAGGTGATGAGGAGGAGGGGAAGGAGGAAGGACTGCCTGACTGCCTCAGCACAGCCCAGTGCTACTTGCT
The DNA here is from genome assembly GCA_013397315.1 of Donacobius atricapilla. Classification (NCBI taxonomy): domain Eukaryota; kingdom Metazoa; phylum Chordata; class Aves; order Passeriformes; family Mimidae; genus Donacobius; species Donacobius atricapilla. The sequence continues at coordinate 347,046 of WBMY01013880.1, forward strand.
GGCAAGGCCAGGCTTGGCTGTGTGGTATTGGTGGTGGCATTGCAGGGCAGGTGAGAGAAGAGCACCATCCCCACAGTGTTCAGTTATGCCATGCTGTGGGAGACAGCAACTTCCTTCACAAGCACATCATCAGCTCCATGCTCCACTGCTGCTGGAAAGCACAGCAGATTCGATCTATAATTTACAGGGATATCTATCTGGGAAGCTGCTAGACAAGCTTGGGCAAGCAGCACTGCCCTCCTGGCTCCTGATCTTCTTTTAATCTAAAAATTCTTTACATTGAGGCATGGTACGAATAAGGGCCAGTGACAGGCACCATCCCCTCCCTACCCTGTCATTGCCTCCTTGGCTCACCACAGCAGATCCTTGCACGCTGCTTTCAGCCTCCCCAGGACACAGTTTGGAGGTGTTGACTCCTGCACCTTTAACTCAGATGCTTGGGACAGGCTTTCTTAGGAAGCCCCCAGAGATGCTGCAGCTACCAGGGCCGGGCTGGATGATGCTGGTTGCTGTGGAAACAGCAGGGCCGGATCCAAGGACCGCAGCATTTTCCCTGCACCTGGGACCAGCTCCTCTCACCTAGTTTGCAGCTGGAGAGCATAGGATGCAGGAGAGCTGTTCTGGTGGCATTGGGCTGTTCCCAGCCCCAGTCTGCTCCAGTCCCATTTTCCCCAAGGATCAATGGGCTTACCCCCTCTCACCCTGTGTATGTCATGCGCAGGGCTTTTCATTGCATGGGCCTCCCTGTGGTTGAACACAATGCTTTGGACCTGGGCCACCATCCCTTCTCCAGCCACCTGGGGGCCAGATCCAGCCATCCCCCCAGGAACTGTATGGCACAGCCTGGCAGCCTCAGGTCACCACATCCCAGGAAAGTCTTTTGCACCAGCACCACTTCACTCAACCACTGCATCACCACAGGCTCTCCTAAATGTCACCCAGACCTGCAGGAGGTGGGACAAGCCACAGAGGATCCTCCTTAAGTGTGGCCATCAGCCAAACAGGTGCCACTGTGTGCCAGGCTGCCAGCCATCCCAGGCTCATCCCCGCTCCACTCAGGGGCAGCTCAGCTCATTCTGGGGATGCTGGGATGATGAAGTATCCTGCCGGAGTAGAGGAAGCCAGGTAAACCTCTCCATCCATCAGGGTCCCCACTTTCTGCCAAGCACATTAGGGGATAATTAAGTAAAAATAGGCCTTCCAACCAGTGTAGCTCATTAAGGGCTAATTAAGTTAATTAGTGCCAGGTGTAGATTGCAGCGCTTGTGCGTGTGGCTGTTGTTTGCTGTAATTGCATTTTCTCAGCAGCTTCCTCCGCCAGGCTGGAGTGCTGCCAACAAGGAAGGGATTCAGTGCCCGCTGTTGGTGCAACACGGGGCAGCTAATGGGCACCAAGCGATGGCACCGCACCAGGGACAGTTAACCCTTCTGTCCCCATGCCCCCCGAGAGCCTCTCCCACCCCAAAGCCAGGGCCTGAGCGGGTGCTGCCCCTGCCTGTCCCTCTTGGGGTGCTCCTCCTGCCTGCATGCAGGGGATGGACAAGAGCCTGTGCCACAGCAGTTCCCAAAAGCAACCAGAAAGGCAGGGTGCAGCCTCCCAGGGACCCAGACCTCTGAAGGTGTGTGAAAGTGATAGGCAGGGATGAAGGGCAGGGATGGAGCAGCAAAGACAGCCACATATGCTGGTCATAGTGATGCTGAAAGATGCAAGAGGGATGGTGGAGAGGAAGAGGAAAAGGCAAGAAGGAAGCATGAGAGAGTGAGGAGAGAGATGCTGAGCTCTGATCTCTGCTTCCCACACTTGGGAGCAATTAGAGCTACTCTGCCTGTGGCCCACAGAGACACTGAAGGGATGAAGATGTGACAAAGACCAGGCTATTTTTTGCTGAGGTTACTGTCACTAATAAATGGAAACTCTCCCTTGACACGTGTTCCTGTTCCTTCCAGCGTCTGGCCATTTGGCATCCTCCTCCAAGTGCAGCCTTGCCGGTGGCAGCCTCGCTTGGAGCTGACCCACACTCCCCCCAGGGAGGCGAGACTCATAAACAATTCTGTGAAATACAGCTGAAAGGTGTTGAGGGGATGGAGAGGCTGTGCAGACACCCCATCCCTCTCCCCGTCCTATGAATCAACCTCCAGTGAGGCAGGAGCAAGGCAGAGCTCCATCCATAACCCGGGGTGGAGGCTGGGGAGCACAGCAGCATTCTGGGGGGCTGCCTTCCCTGCAGCCTTTATCTGATGGAAAGGTCCTGCTGCCTGCACCACTGTGACAATCGAGATGGGGAAAAGGGAGCTGAAGGGAGGCAGGAAGAGAGCTGGGTCTTTGCATCCCCACCGTGATCTCTCAGTACTGAGATAATTGCCTGCTGGTGACAGCTGAGGTCAGGCATGACAGATACCTTGGGAAGAGCTCCTGGCTCCAAGACCTCCCTGTAGCAACCCAGTTCAATACTGGGGTTGAGAGGTAATTTTCCTAATCTCCCTTAGCACAGGCTCTCTCTCGGTGGATCCAGGTTCAGGCCATGATCCTTCCATCATCCCTGCCTTCAAAGGCCACAGCGCCCCATCCAACAGCACCACACGTGGGCAGTGATCCCTGGGGAGTGATAGGGAGAAGTAGGGTACCAAGCCTGAAGCTCCCATGGGGTGTGATGAGAGCACCAGGCAAGAGCAGTGCTCACCTGGGGATCAGTGGGATGCAGATGCCTCTGCCCTCTATCCTCCCATGGCCAAAGGAGGCTTTTTCACCTTCCTCTCCCTGCTCCTTGCCACCCAATCCTGATGCACCAGGGATGCATGGAGCACCAGGCAACCCCACTTCCTCTGCCATGGGAAAGAGGCTGGGGGTGGGGGATCCTGCATTCCCCTCAGATGGCTGGGAGGCCAGTGAGCACATTCTGGGGCTGGTAATTCATCCCCCCCTTCCCTCTGCACTGGCCTCGCTGCAGTGGGATGTGGTTCACCTGTCCCCCTGCTGCAGTGCCGAGAGCGTGGCAGGGCAGGAGAGCTGAATGCTGGGCATGGAAAGGCCAGGATAAGACATGGAGCCTGATGCCACCAACTTGACACCTGCAGTAGAGAGCATGTGCCCAGGCAGGGAAGGAGGCAGGGAAGCAAGCAGACAGCTCTCCAAGGCAGCTCTGCAGCACCCTGGGCTCCCCTTTTCCCGGTGCTGGGGAGGCTGACAGGATCATTACAGCTGCTATCTGGGCTCACGGGCTCATCCCTCTCCCTTTCGCCTTTTGCATAATGGATAGGCTGTGAGTAATGGGAAATGGCAGCCCAGCCGCGCTTGCTGGCAGCCCCTTAATGAAGAATATGGAAATCTCATCAGTCCAATCAGGCCAGCAAATGAAACTGCTTTCCCCTGCCGATGTGAGCAGAAGGCTAACGACCCGCGCTCCCGGGCTCCATCCCGCTCCCAGGAAGCCCCCCCTTCCCTTTTCCATGTTGACAAGTGAGCTGTGAACTTCATTTTTTCTGGCAAGCAGAGCCCCAGCTCATCTTCCCTGCTCCCCTTCCCCAGGCTTGGGCCACCAGGTATACCTGTTCTGAACCTTCCTCTTGCTCCTCAAGGGTATCATTCCTCACTCATGGTGGAGTCACCAGCTGAGTAGCATCATCTGCAGGTGTCACCCATCCCCAGCTCCTGGTCCTCCCCTACATCCTCCTGCTGTGCCTGAGCCTCCCAGCATCAGCTTTGCCACAGCTGCAGGTGCAAGTCAGTATCCCATGGTGGAGATGTGGGACATATGTGGTCCCCCAGCTGCAGTCACCTGATACCACTGTGTCCCTACAAGCACTGAGGTCTGTTGGGCTCATATCCATAGAATCCCAGCACAACTGAGCTTCATGACACCTGCAAAGAGCTACAGTGTGAAGAAACCACTGTTTCCTCTCTTGTCTCCCTTGTCCATCACCCACAGCCGTGAGCCTGGTGTAGAGCACAGGTCCATCTCCTGCAGCATGCACCATCTCTGAGCAAGACCTTCAGTCATGACACCAGCACAGTGACACCCCTAGTTGTGCCAGAATTGGAGCATCTTCCAAGAAACTCTAACCCCGGGTCACACAGGGGCCATCCTGCTAGGAGCTGGCACCAGCATGCCCCACTGCAAACACATCCTGCTTTGGTGTCATCTGCAAACCTAATAATGTACCTTTTGTCTCCTCCTCCCCACAGACACTGGTCTGGTCCTGAGCAGCCTTAGAAGTGTGTCCAGTTCAGGTCCCACAGGTTTTGCTGTTGCTCTGAGCTTCTGAGCTGTTGTCTCCATGGAGCTGTGGAATACTGTCAACCTGGCTACCATGGTGGCCTAGAACTTTGACTTGTGTGTCTTGGTAAGATGTGTGGCTGAGAAAGCCTGACCATGTCCATAGTAGGGCACAAGACATGATCAGTGCTGGGATCTCAGTCCAGACTGGGATCTGTACAAGGAGGGTCACCTTGGATAAGGACCTGAGGGATGCAGGTTCAGCTCTGCCTCAGGCTCACTGCACAGGCTGTTTGCCCCAAACCTGCACCAAGACTTCATAGCTGGACTTACCAAGTCCAAATTGTGGCAAAAACTAGATGTTTGCACAGCAATTCACACTAGCAGGTCCTGACCTCTGGCCAGCATCCTCTGGCCTTTGCAACTCTTCAGGCAGGGGAGAGCAGCAGCATCCTCCCCTACATCTGTCTGCTCCGTGGGCAAAGACAGAGGCTGGCAGGGAAACGGCCACTCACTGGTTTGGGAGAATGTTTAATTACTGACTTTCATAGCCAGCGCATAGCTCCTAAACTGATGGTGTGCCTCGGCTGTGAATTTGCCCAGAAACACCAGGGTGGGTATAGGTTTTAATAAAATCCCCAGCTATGTGTACACCCAGGGCATTCAGCCATGCATAAATGCCTTCTGTAGCATATGCTTGTGCTACAGCAGAGGATGATAACTCAGGACTGGAGGAAACCATTTGTTTCCATGAGTTATAAGATCATATCTGGAAACACCTCTAACAAGCCAAGATCAGCGTGGCAGCGGAGCTGGCGCTGGTCCCCAGCGCGGGCTGTTTGCACACACCAGTAATGATGTGAACAAGCGGCTGTTCAAGGGGCTGATCAACATCAAACCATTGAAATTAAAGGCTGAGGAGAAGCAGAGCCATAAACATTTATTGCAACACTCTGCATATCATCAGCTGCTGATTTGGAGGCAGTGGAAATGTGCAGCTGAAATAATAGGATTTACCGGAGTCTGAGATGAACTGTCCTTGATGGATGGTTGTAGAAAGGAAACAATGTGCCATCTCCAGCACAAGGCCATTCCCAAAATACAGCAAGGGGGTGGGGGGGCTGTTGCCTTTATTAACTCTAATCTCTCACCATTTTAGAGTCCACACCAGCCATCAGACCCAACTGCAGCAAAATGAAGAAGCCAGCTTGAAGACAATGTGCTGGAATATCCCAGAGGAGTGGAAATCAGTTGTGGCCTCTAAATGCTGTGTGTAATTTGCTGGAAAGCTGACACCCTTTCTGCTTCATCTTGATGTGTTTTCCATTTGTTTGATCCCCTATATATTTTTGCCTCTCTTCAGACAGAAAAGGCAAACCTAGGAATTTCTTCAGCTGCTCTGTCTTTGCTTCCCATTTTTTTTCTGTTGCTTTGCTAACACAACTCAAATTCATTAATAATGAGTCTGACAGTTTGCCTTTTCAAGCAAACTTCATCTCCCGTCACCCACCAATGCAATGGAACCCCATCTTTGGAGGGGAAACACAGCTGCTGTGCTCCCCCCAAACAGTGGGTTAAAGCAGGAACCACTGACACTCAGAGCTCAGCTGCTGTAATCAAATCGTCTCCTGTCACCTTGAGCACCCTGTAATGCTCCTACAGCTAACAGGCTGAGAGGAGGAGAGGGCTGAGAAAAGCAGTGTCAGAAGAATGTAGGAAGAGAATAATTTGATAGATTTTTTTTTAGGTTTTTTTTTTATACATTGATCTGAAAATTGAAGTTATGGATTGTTTTTTAAAAGGGAACTTCAGAAAAAAAAAATCTCTCTTCCTCCCCCTCTCTCTCCTCAAAGTGATCCCAGGGAATTATTTCCAGGCAAAAGTCTCTGACTTACAGATCATCCAAGGTGTTTTATGCACATCAAAGTACCTAATATTTGAAACAGGAGAAAAACCGAACTTGACTTCATCAGATTTACCAACAAGTTAGCTTTGGCTGCATTGAACATCTGCTGCAGGCCCCATGGAGAGGAACTGTCTCGTACCACTCCTGGGAAGTTTTGGGCAAGGCTGGAAGCAGAAAGTTCACTGCTGTGACAAACTGGCCCTAATTTGCCCTCTAAAAAAAGGGGGCAGCATTACAGCTAACCCTTTGTCAATACTCTGTGGCACTGACAGGACAAACCCATTTGGATCAAGGCAATAGGAAATGCAATGCTGTCACTGCCCTATTTGAGACATCCCTGAGAGCCCCAAATTTAGTGCACCATTTATACTTCATTGGTCTCTATCCTACCCCCTCAGCACCAGCATCTCTGATAAGACAAGCCTCCCCAGGAGCCTCTATCTCATTTTTCTTGCTCAAATGGGTTGCAGAAGGGACTTGCTTTTGTTTCCACCAACACAAAGCTGAAAAAACCCTCAAAGCTACATCCGTATGGGATGTGGGTGGTTGGAGAAAAATGGGTTTCCTGCTGCTTTGTATGTCCTAAAGCCTATTAACTGGTACTCTGTCTCTACCACTTCTTGTTGCGCCTGACAGGTTAAGCCCGCGTTGGCTTGATGAAACATTAGTGGCAGAACTTTTCCTGTGCCAGCCTGACACAATTTCCACTCCCACAGTTCCGATGTCCCCGATTAGCTGCTCTTGAAGGCACCATTCAATGATGTTGCACCACATATTCTCACTGAGATCTCGAAGGGACCCTATAACTTTCTGAAGATTGCTGTGAACTATGTAGAAACAAAACTGGTTTTCTCAGCGTTGGTGCAGTGAGTGACAAAGGCAGAGTGGGGGAGCATGGACGTCTAAGCAGATATTTGCTCCCTGTTCAGCTGCTTCAGGCATTTGGCTTCTTGTTGCCCAAGCTCCTCTATCCTCAGTAGTGAGAACTGCAGCCCTCATTCCTTCTTCTGGTCCACAAGCAGCTTTCTTCTGCTGCACCTCCTAACAGAGATCTGTTTGTAAGTGCACCTAAGCCTACTTCCCCCTACCTGCCCTGACCTCTACTCTGTCCCACAACATGGAAACATAAAAAACAAGAATGCTAACACTCCTGTAAATGCAAGAAAAGGGACCTTTTCAGTGTGCCTTCACATCTCGGGGTTGTTCAGGGGCCATTTTTCAGCACTTCAAGTTGAAGTGCTGTTGAAAGGGAAAATCAATGCTGAGGTAACTCGCCCAAAAATGAAGGGTCAGTAGGCTGGCATGGGGGAGGTGAAGGTGATGGAGGAGCAACGGGAGAGTGACTCCAGTGTGTGATCCCTCATTGTGGCTGAATTACTAACCCTAAACACATAAATCAAACCCTGCTTGGGGATCACGCCTGCTGGCACACTCTGTTTGATCCAGGAAGGCTCACTTCAGCAGCAGCTTTTGGAAAGACCGTGCCAAGGCTGGACAATGGGAAGGGCTGCTGTGTGTTTCTGCTAGCATTGACACATTTGCCCCATTATTCATGGCTGGTCTGCATTTTGCTTCCTCTTGGTTCCCAGCCTAGTTTTTCACTGGGTTTTCATGCCTTTGAGGCAAGCAGCACTGAAATGGTGCCAGTCCTTTGTCAAGAGCCAACTGGGCATACCCTGGGCTTTGGTTTTTGCTGGTGACAGTCCCAAGAGAAGGTATCTTCTGGTCCTCCATTGTCTGCGTCGCCTCTCCTCTCTGCTGTCCAGCTCACTAATCAATTTTTACATCTATTAGCTGATTTTTTTTTTTTTTTAAGTAGACATGATGCAAGAGTAGGGGTCTCAAAGACAAGTGTTAGGAAAACTTGTTCAGATCTTTTTCCTCCATCTTCTTGCAGTGCCAAGTGAAGAGAAAGGCTATGATGTATGAGCTCACTTTTAATCAGGTAATCCAGCTGGGACAGAGCAATACCATAACAATTCATTCAGGATTAAATAAAAGCTTCTGGCAGTGCCTCTCACCATCCATAAGACACTCATTGTCTCTGCTACAAGTTGCAGACTCTTCTCTGCTAGGCAGAGTCCCCCAGGATGGCCAAGCCCTGGGACACTGCCCATAGCAGGAGCCACTCACTTCTCAAGGGGTCCTTATCCACTCAAACAACACCAGCTTGAGCTTTATCTTCTGTTTATGCAGCAGAACTGAACAAAACCCAGTGCCCATCCTTCCCAGCATCCCATCTTTCCCCATGACTTTGGCTTTGCACAGGTGCCCTGAAAGCAGACCAATGTGGGGCAGGGTGAATGGAAAACATAACTGTGCTGCCAGTAACAGGTCCTCAGAATCTTCTGCCCAAATTGTGGATTTATTTGACTTCTCCCAAGACACTGTGAAGTCTGAAGGCCAAGAAGAGAATGGTGCTATGGGGTTCTTCTCTGAAATGACCTACCTGAACCCAGGTCAGGCTAGAGTTTCTCCAGGATGGTTTGGCCACTGTTGGAGCTGCCAACTGTGCAGGGGGACAAGGGGGAAGATTTGCTTGCCTTTCCTCCATAAAGGCACCCCTTGGTCTGTGTCCACATTGCTTCTATCCTGAAAAGCAGTGCCAGGAAGGTGTTGCTGCTCTCCCAGTCACAGGCATGAGGAAAGTGAACTGGCTGTCCTTGGCATTTGATATAAGGCTTTCCACAAACACCAGCTAATGGGAATTCCTCAGTGGTGTCCCTGGGAGCTTCAATATTGGATGTCAAGGCAGACTTTTGTCTTCTCAGCAGGCAGTTGGACCTGATGTGCTTAACCCTTTTCAGCCCAAACCAGAGGGTGAGGGACAGAGCATGGCAGGGCCTCAGAGCAGGCTGGGGTCCTGCTCCAGCTCCCTGCTGTGCTTGGCTGCTCCATGCCCTGGCCTCAGCTGCACAGCAGTCCTGCTAGCTCAGTGCACGTCCAGCTTTGTTTTATTGTCAAGGTGCCTCGGAGGATAGGGATCCAGGAGGATTACTGAATGCCTTGCAACTTGGAGCTGGCAGGCACACGGGGCACGGGGCACGCTGAAGGGTTTTGTTTGTGCCTGGTGAGCGCAGCTGTGGGCAGGAGTGGGTGAGCGGGGAAGTTACCAAAAGAGAAATAAGGAAACAAAAGGCGAGTTCGGGCAGGGGGGTATGTTTGCATGGGGGAGGGCGGGAATTTCTTTTCTTTGTCGGAAAGTCTAAAGTGCCTTTCTTTAGTGCCTCGGTCGCTGCATGGGGCCTTGGTCAATAACATTCCTCCCTCACCCTGCGGAAGGAGACGGGCCAAGCAAGACACGGCTGAATGAAATTCCTCTCACCTCACCCCGTAAACATCCCAAGAGTCTGGCCCCATTATGGCTGGGTACAAAAGTCTGGGTCCAAGGCTGAACAAAAGGATGGGGAAGAAAGTGCAGGTTGCCAGGGCAACGCCGTCCAGGCTGCCTGGTTTTATCAGCAAGGGGCCTGGGTTTTCTGCCTGAGTTATGGGAATCTGAGGCAATTTATTTCCACCGCAAGACAGAGGCTTTAGAGGGTAGCATGGTGAGGCTCTAGCTTCGCCTTTGGTGTTTGCAGCAGGGCAGGTGAGGTGGGAGCAGCCGGCGCGGTCTCCGGGGAAGCCGGGTACCCTGACAGCTGCCCAGGAGGCACGGGCAGCAAAGTGACACCCAGGGAGTCTCCTGCAAAGGTTAACACAGAGTGGTGACCCTCCAGGGGGTCTGTCCAATCTGCCCCTTACAGTGTGTGGGCTCTGCCCCAGCCTCCTCTACAACACAGGGAGTCTGCTCATCCCTCTGTTCAGAGCCCATCTCCCTTGACTGAGGATGTACTTCTCCCTGCTCGGGGATCCCAGTGCCCTGGCAGGATGGATTAAATTGGGGAAAACTGGTTTTTTAGTAAACTGTATTTTTAGTAAAACAGAGGGGGGGGTTACAGTTTAATTCAGACAGGCTTTGTTATTTGCCTTCCAGATGAAGGCATGGAAAAGATGCCTTATTTCTAGGCCTGGTGTTGTCTGCACCAGAGAGGATCTGATCCACTCTCAGAGAGCATCAAACTTGCCTTTGACAAGCCTGGATTGCAGTGGGAACATCTGGAACCCAGTGCCTGAAGGTCAGAAGAAGCAGGACTGCCAGGTCCCCCAGCACAGCATTTAGCAAAGCTAATGCAAAACCTTAAAGCTCCCTGAGCCCATGAGGACTGGATCTGGGATGTGTTGGCCTCACATTGGAAAGGATGAGTTCAGCTCTGGGAAATTCAGTTCCAACCAGATTCATGTCCTCCCTACCTGTTTTGGTGACAAGAAACAGAATACTCTAGAGACCTGGAAGAACTATGGACAACATAGCAAACTGGCTGATCTAAATCTTAACAAAGGGTGTTATGACACTAGGGAAAATATCATTCAGGCATCCACTTAGCACAGTGGCTGTATTGGGTAGCAAAGATGCTCATGATCTGCCTCCCAGTCAGTCTGAAGAGGATGATAATGCTGGGTGTAGGGTCAACATGCAAGATAGAGAATGACCATACAAAGTCTGAATAGTATAACGAAATAAGATACAAAAGTCAGGCACGTTGATGTGTTACAGCCAGGACAAGCAAGTATTTGGTTTCCAAACAAACCAAAATGCCAAAATGCAGGTGTGATGGCAAGGTTTCCAGAGGCAGAACCTCTTGCAGAAGAGAAAGAACCACACTAAATATTGTGAATGTAGTACCCATTCCTGGTTTGTTCGATGTTTTTACTATGGGACTTGGGGAATGTGTAGGATGGGTCAGTAGCATGCAAAGACCTGGAACAAAACTTGCAGGCCAGCTCGGTTAAACGGCTGGAGCAGAACCAGCTCAGCAGGCCATGGAAAGCATTTGGCTGAGACAGCCTGCTCATCTCAATTCATCTAGACAAATTTCTAGACAAATGCACCAAGCTGTGCTCAATGGAGTGACAGGGAAATTACTAATTAAACTGAAGATGATGGGATTAGTGAGAAGAAATAGAAGTTGGGCACAGAAGCTTTACCTCTGGACAGAGGCAGTAGCAGGCTAGACAGAGCTCACCACTGGAGTTTCTCTGGAATCGATCCTGGGATTGATCTTGTTTATTCTCTCCATGAATGATGTTGTCATAAGAAGTGGAAGCGCTTAGGTTAAGCCAGCTGATGACGCAGAAGGGGGAGGCATTGTGAATGCAGAGGAGACAGGAGATCAAACAGAAAGCAGCAGACAACCTTGAGCACAGAGACACAAGAACGAGTTGAAATTCAAGAGCACGAAATGCAAGACTAATCACAGGGTTGGGGTTTTTTGTGCTAGACAGGGAGTGTGTCAGTTGGACATGACTGAGGAGGAGGTGAACTTCGTTGTAGCAGTCATGGGTGATTATGAACCACCAATGAGCTAAAGGCACAAAAAGGCAAACGAGACCCGAGGGGTTTGGGATATTGCCAGTAGAAGCAGGAAATTATTAATAGCATTTGCGAAGTACTGACAAGACTTCATCTAGCATTGGGTAGGAGTCCTGGGCAGGTAGGCTGAATTGTTGCCAGAAGCAGTGCAGAAAAATTCTCTGAATATGATCAAGAAACTGGAGATCCTGTTTCACAAATAAAACAAAAGATGGAAGGAGTTATCTATTATCTTGTAGATTTACTAATGATATCCAAGCACACCACAAAAACTCAGTAATTAGAAGGCAAGGATCCTGACAACCCCAGATACCCCATGGCCCTGTGTGTCCCGCCCACCCGAAACCACCTGAGCTCTTGCCCTCCACAGGATCTCTTTTGCAGAGAGACCCTTTGCACATTGCTCCTTCCCCCTCCTCGCCTTCGTGCCTGGAAACTGATCCCCACTTCAACTCTAAATAGGCAAAAAGAAAAGGAAAGACAGTAGACTGGGTCTTTTGTACAGCAAAGCAGATTAGAGGCCTCCCAGGGACTTGCAGCTTGTAAGAGGGAAGGGCTAGGAGATGGAGGGAGGTAGGGGGTGGCTCTGCTCTCCTCCACAGACAGGGAAACTCAGACCTGCCTTTGGTCTGCTCCTTGCAAAGTCTTTNTGGGGGACTAGGATCTTTTCAGTTCCTGCAATGGATTTAATTCCTGAAACGTGTGTCCTGTTCCTCACTCTCATGCTGAATCAGGAAAGCATTCACCCAAACAAAAGCGAAATCTCCCTCCTAGGGAAAATCAGGAAATGAGGTCCCTGCAGTGGTCTCTGGTTTGAAGACAAAAGGTTCCTTCGACTATAGACAAGCGGGTTAGTGCCACCATGGATTATAGGAACAGCTGTGGAAGAAGGATTAGCCACCACCTGTGTGACAAATGCTACAGGTCTCCAGTCCCAGGGCCAGCAGGACACATAGCAGATGCTTTATGCTACCTGTCTGCCTGAGCTTGACTCTCAAGGTGCTTTCTTTATTTTCAACTTGCCTCCCTCAAATGCAAAGGCTAGGATGAGTCAGACTTGCCTAGACTCAGGTTTGGACAATCTCAGACTCTTTTAATTTGAAGTGACCAATTCCCTCTTTCCTACAACCCAACCCCTCTTTGGCTGTGGGCTGTAGGAAATGTCTTGATGTGGTGAGCAGACTAAGGCAGAGCAATGTTGGGTACAGGGCAAGCACAGATGCTGCTGCTGTCACCCAGGCACTGAGCTGCTCCTTGTGCAGCAGCTTGGTCTGCCATGGGACACTGGCTTTATTAAAGCCTCTTGACCTGAAGGGAAATTGCTACACATTTTAAGTGCTCTGTAATGTCCTACTAGTTGGTGTGTCCATGCAGCACCCCATCCCTTTAGCCCTTCTGGGTTCAAGCTTTGTCCTCTGTAAAACAGCCATAGCATAGACCCATCCTCTGGCAGTTAACTTAAAAAGCTAAAATCATTACCAGTTTTGAAACATTCAGCTATTTCAGTGAACTCTATTGAAAAGCTTTTTAGGAGACTAATAATCCTACCTCCCTAGCAGAGATTGAATAATGTGCAGTAAATCCTGCCTCAGGCTTCATGCACTGAACAACACTGTGGAACAGCCTTGTGAGACTTTTTGCTAACAGTGCAAAGTCTGTCCTATGCGTGGGATGAACGAGGGTCCCCTGGAAAACAGCTCAGCTGTGGAATTAACACTGAATTGCTGCAACCAGGTTGTTTTGGGTAATTTCACGTGTATATGCATGTTTTGTTCTACGACAGTCAGTTATATAGTCCTTTTTGTCAAAGAGTTTTTGAGTTAAACTGTAAACAAAAAACCTCACCAGAAGGGTAATCCAACACTGGAATTGTCTGCCCAGGGAGGTTGAGGGATCTTCATCCTTGGAGGTATTCAAAGCCTGATGAGATATGGTACAAAGCAACCTGCTTGAGCTGGCTTTTCTTTGAGCCAGGTGGTCGGATGTGGTCTCCAGAGGCTCCTGCCAATTTCAACTGTTCTTTAATTTTTAAAAAGCTGCAGAAGGATGATTTAGCCTCCAAATTTCAGGACACAAGGTTTGCCATGGGAACTGACCATCCAGATGCAAAAGCACAGAGCCTTCAACCCCTTGAGCTGAAGGCAAGGAGACACCCTGCTAACCACAGAGCAGGAAAAGCCTCTTCTCTTTGCTTCTTCCATTCAGCCAAGAGAAAAAGACAGTAGTGCTGGCCTGTATTATGGCACTTTGGGGTTTTTCCTGTTGCTGACAATAACGAGGGGCAGCATTAGTTTCCAGGCAACTGATTTGGTGTCTTTCCAAAGGCCTGTGGCATTGGGGTTTATCACTGAGGACCCTGTTTTCTTCCCTTCCCTTTGTAAGCATTACACTTTCACCTAAATAGCACTCCACTCTCCTGGTTGCAGGTTTTTTGACATCTTTGCCTTTGATTTTCAGATCCTCAGCGTTCTTTTTTAAACATGGGCTTTCCTAGTGGAAACTCCCAAAGTGGGTGGATCTGCAGGGGCAGCAACACCAAATGAGCGCAGCCGAAGACACAGTGGTAAGGTACAGCCACAGAGAAGGGCATGTGAACTTGGTGCTTCTTGTAATCTGGAGTGATAAGACTAAAGGAGAAAGGCTGAGGAACTGGGATCAGCATGCAACTTTGACAGACTTTCATGTCTACAAACCTAAAAATGCTACAAAACACTCAAAACATATTTATCTGAACTTAACCAAGTCCTCACCTTGGATTGTGGTGCTAGTGCAGCAGGACCTAAGGCAAGAGGCACCCATGATGCTGCTAAATGCTACAGCATATTCCCTGCTAAAACTGGGGCTACCTCACTGCTGAGCCTCCGCCTTCTGAAGGAGAATAAAAACACCGGTCTTTACTAGATAAAGCTCAATAAAGCTGGGTATTTCCAAGAACAAAGGAAATTAAATTCTCCAGACTGCACTGTAGAAGTGACCCCCAATGTTCTGTGGCCCACACCCGTGTAGAATTGTAGATACAATTCTTTTAGGCAGAGACTTGACTTTTTAGAATCAGAATCTTTTTCCTGGAACTTTACTTTTAGTATTTAAAATGGAAAATTCCAGAAGACAGGGAGAACTTACAGGTTTCTAGGAATATCAGGGATCAACTGTTTCCTAGCAGAAGGCAAGCCAGGAGCCAAAGGTAACCCCAGTACAGGCTCTGCCCTCACCAGTCAGGGCCCTCTTGGGTTACACTCACATCCTGGGAAGAGGGGAACTGGAGCTGGGAATCAGAATGTTCAGATCAACCCCAGGGAAGCAGCAAACATACCATTTCATACAACATGAAATGAGATCCAACAGGGAAGAGGAGAGGGAAGGCGGAGGGGGATCCATTATTCATGAAGGCAACAGTAGTACAACAGAACTTGCACAGACCCATGCAGCGCTGGATAAGGTTACTGCAGAAACAAGGGTTGGTAATGGTATGCCAAAGCTCTGCTTCTTGGGTGTAGAAAGCAGAGAGGCATTGAGACCTTCTCTTTCCTTTCTTTTCCCTTCTTTTCCTTTCTTTTCTCTTTCTTTCCCTTCCCTTCCTTTCCCGGCAGATAGCGCTCTCCTGGGATATATGACATCAGAAACAAAATTCCTTGGAAAGCTCCACTCATGGTCCTTTGAGGAAGATTTGGCAAGTTAGAAACCTGTAGAGCACAGGAGGAGGGAGAAGCAGACCCCAGAGAGATGGCAGACAAGTGAGATCAAGGTTTTCTGCCTCCCACCAAGGCTGATCCTGATTTCCTCAACAGGGAAACCTATCAGGGCTTCGCGCTTGTCTCAAATGACAGCACGTGTTTGCTATGGCTCTATGGTTTCTCACAAAGCAATGATTTTTTTTTTTTCCTGTTTGCTGCTTTCTCTTTCTTCTTGTAACCAGAGCTGCTGGCTCCTGTCTGGCAGGCTGGCTGTGGGACACCATTTGCAGATGGATGGGTGAGCAGGTACCTGTGTAATGCTGACTGTTACAACATGGAGGACATATCCCAGCAGCTGTTCTGAGGAATTAAACATCCCTGATTGTTCAGACAGGAAACTGAGCTCTGGCTTTGTACTGCTTGGCTTGGAAGCATCCTGAGAGTAAAAAAGAGGGTGAGCCACAGATGTGGATTGATTTGCAGAGGAAGGGATGTAGCCTTTACAGCTTGTAATGGCATCACCTGCAGTGGTTTCTGGGGCTACTTAAACTGTATGTGATGGGCTCTAGCCCTTCTTTCAGGCAACAGTGGTGGCTGTTACCTGCATCACTGTTATTGCTAGAACTCAATCAGGTGTGTGGGGCAAGGAGGGGATTGTTTCCTGGGCACTTGGTGGTGTGTATATACAACACAGGTGGTAGGTAGGACAAACAGTGGGGGCATTTTGCTTAAACTGGTATATTCCTGCTCACTTTCTGGTTGATGTGTAGGGGAGAGGCAATGGGGAGAGGATTATCTATTAAAAACACAATCAGATGTGGAACGTGAATATGGACTATGGGCTATGATCCAGGGGGAAAATCTACCACTCACTGCAATGCTTTTGTTTTGCCTTGAATAGAAGCAGACCTGAAATCCTGGGGGTAGTAGAAAATGGAGTATTTCCTACCCTGGGCAGATGTGCAAGGCAGAATTGTGTGCAGGCTTGTGCACTGAAGGTGATCCCTCCACTCAGCAGCTGAGGAGGCAGCAGCAGCTTTCAGCAGTAAGCTCACACCAGCAGCATGGTGGCCCTGGGATCGTGACACCCTTCTAGGGGCCACTTTGATGGACTAGAGCATGGGCTGAATCAGGCCCTTGTGCAAGAAGGACTCTTCCTCATCTGAGGGAGGCTTTGCAGGATCAGACCCTGCTGGTGCTGCAGGAGGTGCTGACACCAAATCAGTGCATGTCATCACCAGGCTGTGCCTGGAGGGATGTATGGCTTGAGCACACTGACTTGGATCATGTCCCATGTATAGTACTAGGGCTGCCAGGCACTGCAGCCAGAACATTTAGTGCTCACCTGGAATACATTGCATGATATATTTAGAATGCCTTTTTTTTTTTCATTGTTTTTAATTGCATTCAGCTTTTTTGATATTTCTGCCAGTGGTCGGCCACATGGTTTTGCAAAATAAAGCCACCACTGAGCAGCGTGTGGGCCCCGTGTCTGCCTGTGAGCCACGTCCCATCTGGCTGTAATTACTAGCTTCACATCAGCAGAAGAGTGTAATATTTAAACATAAATGTTTGATGTTTGCATAGCAAACCTCAGGATGGAAAGCTCTTGATAATCAGCCTGCAGGGAGGAGGTGGGCTTGCTGCAGGTGAGCATTGAGGTGTGTGGGATGTAGCAAGATTTTGTGGGGGTTTATGGGGATAGAGAGAAGAGCAACACTGAATTCAGAAGCCCTTCATGCCTCACTTGGGCAGAAGCTCCACACAGCACTGTAATCCTCATCCCCAGGCAGATGTGCTACGAGCCATGCGGAGCAGTGTGGTGCAGGGCAGAGGACCCTGCCAGGGATCTCCCATCTTGTCCCACTCAGAACATGTAAGGAGGTCACTGAAGCTTGCAAAATGGTAGAAGAGCTCCTGAAATCAATACAGGCTCCTTGCCCTGAGTAGTAGCCATCAGGATGGATAACAACCCTTGTTAGGTTTCAGCAGCTCAGGCACTAGCTATGCCTGGAGACCCGAGAGCTGGAGCCAAGCTCACAGAAACATGGACAATCTGTTGTACTGGGCCCCCAACATTACGATTGAGACCACAGCAAGCATTAGCCACCTTCTCTGGCAGAATAAGACCCAAGCCATAGTACCCTTCCAAAGAACCTTCCCCTGCTTGTAGTGGACACAGCATGAGATCTCTTGTATATGGCACTTTGCTTCCCTGCCTTTTAATCCTAATCCTTTGGGGAAGGAAAACAACAAGCTTGTACTTCGCCCTGCTCCAATTGGGACGACAAGTGAGAAAACAGCTTCATCTGCTCCCAGGCACCTCTGGAAGGTGACAGACACGTGCTGCCTGCAGCATCTTCTGTTTAGCATTAAGGTCCAAGCACAACTGTGCACGCCCAGCCAAATGAGCGTCCTGGAGCTGCTGGCCCCTGTGCCACCTCCTATAGGGTACACAGCACCCTTGCTATGTTCCTGACAGAGAAGAAAATCCATGCCTGGAGATGGCTTTCATTCATAATGCCATCATGGAGCTAGCAGCTGGCTGTTCCTGAGCTTGTCCAGACAAGGTTTAACCTGTCACAACTTGTCATTTTATAAGTGCAGGAGGCTAGAGCCTAGGATAACAGGATAATAATAGGATAACAAATGCCTCCTCACTGTCTCAGGGGGTTTGGGGACCTATTCTCTACAGCCTGCAAACCCAAGGTGAGCCAGCCCTACTGTCGTCACTGCCTCTGAGGAGCATTGCTCATCTCAACAAACTTTAAGGCTGCATCCTGACAGACCAAAATAAATCAATCAATAAATAAATCGTCCATCTCGCCTACTGGATTCTGCAGTTTATTTCCTCGGTGCTGATGAAAAATAGTTGGATGCTTAGTAGCTTCATGAGACTAATTATGATAAACGGCCCCATCGCTGCTAATATCCGGACATTAATTCCCAGATGGAGCTGCAGAAAATGTCAAGAATGGAAATGTCAGCTCTCTAAAAGGACCTGGCAGGTATTGAATTGGGGACTGGAACGTCAGCAAAAGAGGGAGTAGGGGGAGATCTGGGAATTAGCAGGATGTCGGTACATATTTGGAAGCTATAATCCCTCTCACTTGGTTGCCCAGTTCCTCCCAGCAATGCCACAACCACAGCTTTCTTCAGATTTTGCCTTCTCTGAGCTCCACTCCCTGTACTGAGGCAAAAAGACTGGCACTCACTAAGCAGGTGACAATTTCTTTGGGCAGAAGAAGCTCAGCCTTAAGTTTCAGAAATCTCCTTCCCACTGAGATCCCCAGAAATGTCACCGTCTCTGCAGGATGGATGCACCAGGAATTCCCTTTACACTGGGTGTGGGGCAGGCAGGCTGAGAGGCAATGGAAGGTCACACCTAAACTCTGCTCCCATTCTCCTCTGGGTTTCATGTCTGCATTCATATTTACATTGCTACAATTACCAGTTGAATACAAAAATATGATGGAAAATAGCAAAAAACTCTCTTGGGTTTTTTTTGTCTTTGTTGTTGTTGTTCTGTGTTTTTTGGAGGGGGGGTTGTTTGTTTGGAGGGGGTTTGTTCCTTTGGAGGGGGCTTGCTCATTTCTGGTCTTTTGTTCACTTTCCACCAACAGTTTAAAACAATTTCTTGTATTTAAAAGAGCTGTTAATGGAGAATATTCCCTGCCAAGTGAGAGGTACTTCAAGAGTAGATGGACCAGTCAGACAAATGGTATGAATGCCCAGCAACTGACAGCAATATCTCAGTGATGGCAGGAAGTCAGGCTGGCACCAGGTGCAATAAATCAGCTGATGAACTAGTTCAAGAAACTCTGTTTTAAAGCCATTTTAATAAAAAAATGTTGGGTTGTCCTCTTATGGTGCAAAGACGTGCATTGGTTTTGCTGCTCTGTTCAGCCTGCTGGCTCAGGCCCTGTCTGTACAGCATGTGAAACAGCAGTGTTCACATGATGATCTATTCCAGCTTTTGGCACATGCTTTCTAGTGGAAAAATCTGAACAGGTTGGGGATTCCTTGATCAGATGCCAGTTGGTTAAAAGAAAGGCTTTTCACAGGAGTCTGTTGCTGTTTGTCAGCAAAGCTGGAATTTTTGCTCAAAGCCAGATCATTTCAACATTTACCTGCTGAGAAGAGATTTAACATTGAGCCTGGCAGGTCTGGTTCAAACTGCAGACTTGAACCAGAACTCTCCACAGCCTCCAGCAAGTTCTCTTGTGGTAGGGAGCCAAGATGCCTCTGTCCCTCATGAAAAGCTTGAAGTTCTTCTGGAAGCTTCAGGGAAAATTTCCAGCCTTTCTGTAAGGAGGCAAGTAATGGGGAAGTAGCTGTACCATATTTGCTGTGGAGCTACAGAGCTCTAAACCTCCTGTGTATGTTCTGACAGATGATCTGTCATCTGCATGAAATATGGCCATTGATCTTTTGGAACTTCTGAGGAATTTATGGGTCTAGCTCCAGGGGATTTGGGAGCCAGAGGGTGGGATACTTGGGAGCACCTCTGCCACTAACCCTCCCTGGAATCAAGGTGCCTATAAAGTACCTATGGGCTCTTCTTGGAAAAATCTCGCACCTTACTGGGAGCTTGCTGGCTGACAAGCTCTTTCTGTCAGCAGCCTCATGGAGAACAACAGCATTGCATCTGAGGCAGCTCTGGCCAAATCAGCTGAACCAATTATGTGGAAATGGCTACTGCAAGCTCCTCTGCCCACCACTGCTGAGATCTCATCACTGAGGCTTGTTTATCTTCTCCATCCCCACTGCTCCCTGTCTGCTCAAGCTTGGCCCTAGTAATCCTCACTGTCATCTTCCTCCTTCTGTACAGCCCCATGCTTTTTGTGTGTCTTTCCTGAGGCAGTAACCTCTGCCTGCAAATTCCCTGGGGATGCCTTCTGGCTGGGTTAATGGTGTGATCCCCAATGTGAGAGAACACACTGGGGAGACAATGTACTGTGGCACAGTGGTGGAGATGAAGGATAAAGTTAACTAACAAGAATGTCACTATCAGAGTCCAAGTCCCATTTGCCTTCTGAAGCAAAAACCGGCTGGAAAGTACAGAACTTGCAGCTACAAACTGTTCACTGGTCCCAGCCTGACTGAATTAGAGGTAACAGCCTTGCGTCAACAGCTGTTGAAAGGAGCAGGAATATAATCTGGCTTGATATCACTTCCCCAGAATCAACCTGCCCCTTCAGGAGAAGTGCTGAGGCAACAAGAAGCCAGATCTTGTCCTGACTCTCCCTGCTTTATGACTTTCTCAGGTTTTTTGTGTCTTGGAGTTCGATCTGAGGACTTTCTGTCAAATGTATTGTTAGCGTTGTCAATATGTGGTGTTTTACTTTAGATTAATGCTGTATCTTGTGTGTGGGAACACATGTAGGTGTGGAGACAGAGAAATCCAGGGCCTTATTCTCTAGTGGCCTTGTGCTTTAAGGATCATTAACACCTTCAGCAAAATGTGTGTGGGGTGGGTATGGAAACACTGCTAAATCTGATGGGGCCTGCCACCCACGGTAGGGGGTAGGTGCAAGTGATGGAACAAAACAACCAGCACATCATCTCTAAGGTCCACAGAAGTCAGGATTTTTGCTATTTTATTCTTCCTCCCATAACTAAGGGAAGGCTGTTCTCTGTAGAAGCGAGTTTTGGTGTGATATGGAGTTTTCTGGGCTATTGGACTGGGATAGATGCAGGAGAGCCAAATGAGTGAAAAGAAAGAGCAGAGCAGGAAAAGTGACTCCAACAGCTCAGACTGTGTACAAGAAACGCTGGGATCTTCAGTCAGAAAAGAGCCTCAGAGACAGAATGGGCCACTAGTATGTTTCACATATTTCTCATTTCCAGTGTCAGCTCACATCTTAACACCTACTAGAACAGGTTTGATCCTCATGTCTAGTAACTGTGTGAAAGGAGAGTTCTCTCCCTCCCTGTGAGTCCAGACTCTGCTAACCTTTGCTCATGTTTTCACTCCAGTGGTGCGATGGAAGAAAGGGAGAATGGTGTATTCCTTCTCTCAAAACAGCCTTGCACTAAGGAAAACACTGAAGTCACTGACCTGTGTGTTTCAGCAGGGACTCAGGAGAATTCTTCTTGGAGAACTGTTTTTTTGGGAACTCAGCATCAGATCTGTGGCCTCAAAAGAGCCCATGATAGAAAAGGAGCACTAAGAAGAACTGCCAGAAGAAAGATAACGCTAAACATTTTGTGCTGGCCTGGCCAGGGGCAGGATCTCAGCTCAGACTGATACAAGAAGGTGAAAGCACAGAGATGCTCAGCTGTGATGCCAGCCATCACCACTGCCACTTTGAACCTGCCCCTTGCAAGTGAGTAGGTAACACATTCCCCTGGCTGGTCTTCCTGGGCTAAAAGTGCACCCATGGAAGCAGGACACAGTGCCCAAACATCCTGCTGCAACAGCTGGGAGCAAGGCTCTGGAGAACTAGGAAGGCCTTTTGAAGGCAGGTCAGGGAATGGATCGGACATGGCAGTACACGGAGAGCAGGTGGCTCACACACCTGTTTGCTTTCTGTTCTGGCCCACTGGCTTTGGGAAGGCCCAGCCAGTTGAATCACTGCGGCTTTCACCTCCTGACTTGGTGAAGCATTTTGTGGTGAACTTTGAAAGCCTGGTCCAAAATGAAGCCCAGCTGACCACAGAAAGAGCAAGACCTGCTGTGATTCCCAGCCCACGGCAGGGGGGATGAAGCCAGCATCAAACGGATGCATAATTTTCCTATGCAAAGGGCAATGGGGCTCCACCATTGTTTCCTCTCAATCAGAGAAGCCATCTGGGATGTGACTCCAGGGAACTCCAGCAAGAGCTGTAATTATATCAAACATAATTGAGGCAAGCCAGCAGCACTCCTTACTTAAGTAAAACGATGAGGCCAGCAATATGACAGAGGACATACACCTGGGAGTTTCTCCAGCATCTGCTGCTTTCGGTGGGGCTGGGAGCAGTTCAGCATGGAGTGCAAATCCACCCAGAGGCCTCCTTGCTGCATGGGGCTGATCCATGTGAACACCTTGGCAGCAGCTAAGCATTGCTGTGAGGGAGCTTGCTTATCTGGAGGCGTTTCTCCTCTGAGGCTCTGCCTGCCCCACCTTTCTCAGTCCAAACCTCACATCCTTTCGCTTCCAAATTTTTGGATGCAACAAATGCATCACCACCCTTGACTACCAGGCTCTTTACCCCAGCAGATACCCAGGCAGGGAGAGGAACAAGTGCTCCTGGCCTTGGCTCAGCTGCCTCCCCATGGCATGCCCCCCATCCTGGTGCCTCTTTGCCTACTCTGCCCCCACAGAAGGTCTAGTGGGCATCCCTCGGGCCAGCCTGCCAGCTGTGTTGTCCTGCTGCCCTAGTCCTACTTTCTAGTACTTGTGTGTCTCCCAAGTGCACAGCCGGGAAGCAGCAGGACTTACTGTCAGCCTGGCCAGCAGGCACTGGGGGTCTCAAAAGAGCTACAAAGCAGCCCCTGCCCACCTATCTGCCACAGCTCTCCTCTTGCAGAAGCCTCCACTCATCTGTTTCATCCTTTCCTCCTCCTCCTCCTCTGCCCTTTGTACTCCTTCACAGTAGATCTCTTATGGCTTGGGGTTTTTCTCTTTAAATCTTTTCCTCTCTGCTTTTCCACCTCCTTCCTCTCCCCCAAAATAATCCAAACCTGTTCTTCCTCACTCCCCCGCAGGGCTGGCACTGCTTGTCCCTTCCCCACCATTCCCTCTGTGGGGGACCAGCTTGCTGAGGCCTGTTCAACAGGACTCAATGCCACTTTTCCTTCTGCAGGGATGACATGTTCTCCAGGGCCAGTAGTCCCCCATCCCCCCCAATATGATCTTTTAGCTCAAGACTTTCACGGGTACACAAGGTTGATTTAGACAAGCCAAGGTGCAGCTCTACATTAGCACCCTGCCTGCCTCCACTTATTCTGGGGATGGAGGAAGGGTCTGCTGGACCTCCCTGGACAGTGGCCGGCAGGGTTAGCAGCCAGCTGGTGTGGAAGATGGCACTGGGACAGCAGTTACCCAGCCCCACACCTTCCTCACGTGGGGAATGGGAGCTGTGCCCAGTGGCACACAGTGGCTCATTGCTGGGATGCCGGCACCCACACCCTGGGGCTGGCGGCCCTGGAAGGCACGGGTTGGTGGCTCGGTGGCACTACTCCACAGCCGTAGCTTCTGGTGGCAGATCCGCGTTTGCCCTAGAGAGGTGACTCTGAAGTAGCAGGGGCCGCTCTGTGCTGTCCCCGTGGTGGCTGGCAACTCAGAGATGCCAGCGGCAACCCCGCAGTGGTGACTCTAAGGTTACTCCAGGGCTCGGCGATGTCCCTGCGGCGGCAGCTGAAGTGGCACCGGGAGCCTCGCGGTGTCCCTGCGGTGGCTCGGTGGTGGCTCTGAGGTGGCACTGGGGGCTCTGCACAGCCCCACGCTGGCAGCTGCAGGCCGGGACAGACCCCGCTTCCCCCGGAGAGCGCTCCCCCCCCGGCTCGGGCGTGGCGTTGCCGGGCGCGCGCTGTCCCGCGCCTCCTCCGGACCAGCCCAACGGCCCGCGCGGGGGGGAACGGCAGTCCCCCGCCGGAGCCTTCTGCCCGCCCCTGCTCCCGTGGCAACGCGTGCGGCGTCGGGGCGGACTCGGGTCGGTCGGGGCGGACTCGGACTCGGGTNTTTCAGGACACTGGAAGTGGCGGGCAGGGCCAGGATTCCTGGGAGCATTGGAAGCGGGGTGTCCCCCGCCGCTGGTGCTCAGGGTGGGCGCCGGGAGCAGCTCCTGGCGCTACCCCATCTCCGCACGTCGCGCGTTAACAGCCCCTGGGCTGCTCCTCCGGCACCCTGGGGTCTTTCAGAAATGAAACCAACAGCAGCGTCTGTTCCATCCGTGTTGTGCCTCGTAAATGAGACGAACCTTGCTGGAGTCACAGTGTAAATGCTTGGCGGGGTGTCCTGCGGCACCCACCGTGGCTGTAGCCCCAGGCCGTGCCGCTGAGCCCCGGGCGTGACGAGCACCAGCGGCCGCCTCTGCTGCTCCCCCGGTGCGGGTGGTGCTCGCGTCGTGCTTTCCCGTGGAGAAAAGAATGCATTTAAAAACCCAGAGGAAAATCAATTTTAAAACTCTGCAAATTGTTGGAGGGAATGGGCTGCTATAAAACTCGAAATTACCTTCTACTCTCTTTTTAAAGTAGAAGGGATTTGAAGTACGAGATAATGTTTAAAGCAGTTTGTTGAGAGCGCATCACCTTGTCTGAGCTTATATTGTACGGCCTAAATTATAGGAAGAGGGAATTTCTGCCTGTTGGTGTCCAGATGGTCTAGTAGCTAGGGTTCTGGCTATGCACAGATAAATAGATTTTAGATAAATACTAGATTTCAATCTGTGGTTTTGCTTAGGGGTTAGATGATATTTCAAGTGCTATTCTCTAGTGCTGTTGCAATTTTTAGCCATTTTAAACCTTATTTGGAAGAAAAGAGTCCCATTTTGTCAAAGCTTTGGATCAAAGAATTGAAATAGAGGCAACAGATCAAAAAGCTCATACCAGACGTTGAGCAAGACACGTGGGAGTTTGACTTCTTGGATGTGTAAAGCCTGGATTTACCGAGAAATTGTAATTATAGTTTTGCCACAATGACACAAAGATGCTGTAGCTAATGTTGTGTCAGCAGTGCCATAAGAATATGCTCTCACTTTGAATAGTTCAATTTAGCATAACGCATTGTACCTGGTATATCTAGGAAACATGCTTTTCGGGTGTGAGGGAGCATGACTAAACTAATGCAGAGATAGGTGTCTCAGCAGTCAGGACAGGATTTTATAGCTAAAGTTGGGACAGCTTGGTGCCAGCCAGATGTTTGCCAGCGAAGAATAGGAAGATGCTCCCAGGTGTGCAAGGGGGGAGAAAGAAGGGTTACTGAGGAGGGCAGAGAAGCTGATTTCAGGAAGACATCTCACTTACTTGCAATGAGCTGGACTCCTGTTTCCTCCACCTTTGTGCCTCTCCTTGTCAAAGGCGAGCTTCAGTCCTGAGGAAAGTGCTCCAAGTAGGAAAGGATTGAAGGCTATGAATGTGGCAGATATCCAGCCTCCTCTCCCCAGAGTGTGAGGAGGCACTGGGCACTTTCACTGCTCTTCTTCAGGACCCCTTGAGCAGCCAAGGAGTCCTTGAGCAGAAGCTATGTGGTACCATCAGCAATCGTAGCAGAGCTGGATGAAAGCTTGAACTGCCGTTGTGTGCTTGCTGCAGCTTGGAAGGTGTTCTCTCCCTGGCAATCCATGGCAAGCTCTGCTGCCCAGGGATGAGGGTCTGGGGTCACCCTGGATGGAGGGAGGGGAGGGCAGCCCTAGATCTGCATGCTGCACTTTCTTTTGGGGGTGTGGAAAGGCAGTTGGTGTTGGAAGCTTGGAAAGCGGGAACTGCTCTGCAGTAAACTTCTTGGCTCTGCAGTTAGGCTGAGTAAAAGAGAGAGGATCTCTTCTCATCTTTGGAGCCTGGAGACCATTCCTGAGAGGTGGACGGGACCAGCCAAACTGCCTAGCTGGAGGCTAGCACTGAAGCAAGCTCCCCACCATGCTCTGGGAAACCTCCTTGTTGGAAAACCCAGACACATCCCAGCAGCTGGGGTGGCAGGAGAATAGGATTCCCTTTGTGCTTAGCAGTTCTCCCATATCCACATCAGCTTTGGTGCTCTCAGATAAGCTGTTTTACTGATGCGTTTGGGGAATTGCTGAGAAGACTTTGGATGCCTGGTTTTGTTCTTTATTTTAAGTGGTGTGCGTCAGGATTTTTTGCATTTGCAAACACAGGGACCTTCCCTCTGTGCAGCTGGGAGATCGTGATGGATGTTTCTGATCTGGACACTGAGTATGGGTTGGTTTTATTTTGACGTAAGTGCTCAGGGCAGACTTTACAGAGGTGTGAGTGGGTACACAGCAAGCAAAGTAGCAAAGGATTAGGCCTGCTGTGGGCTGGCTAGGTACACTTTTCCCCAGTGATGGAAACTTGTCCATCATGGGCAGCAGCCACATTATTTTGGTTCTAGGCAGAGTTTGCCAGTCCTGCTAAATTGTGAATAGGTTCAGTCACTCACCCCTACTAAAGGTTCAGATGAACCTTATGTCTTGGAGCTGGCATCTTTAATTGGATGGTTTTAGGATTCTGGTGGTAAGAGGCAAAAATAGTAAGCCCAGGAAGTCATGTTGGCATGTTGGCCCTGCTCCCAAGGAGAGGATGCTCAGGTGACACATCAGGAGAGGCACCACAGGGTCGTTCCGCCTTGCTGCTGTTCTCTGAGCCAGTGCAGCAGGCACAAAAGAGTCCAGCAGTGATTCATCAGGAATCCTTGGATCTTGGCTGATTCCAATCAGTCCTGCTGGGCTGCTAAAATAGATATGGCCAGAGCATAAAATAGCTAATAAAAACAAAATCCTCCATGGAAAATTCATTCTTCAGGGTGTGAGGTTTCAGTTGCCATGCCAAAGCAAAGCTGAGAGGAGAGAGATTTGAGATTTTCTAGCTTGAAGGAGGGGAGGGGGTATTATTGATCTCATCTCCCAGGTCTTTCCAATCTGCTGGTTTACTCCATTTCACTTAAAAGATTCGCATCATGGTAACCTTGATTTATTATCTGATTTCTTTTTTGATTCAACCTCTCAAAATTGTGCACTGGCTTGAACCTGCAGTAATAAACCAGCACAGTTATTCCCTCTTATCTCCGGCATGCATGTAATGCTTTCTCTGCTGTACCCGATACATTCTCACAGACAGGCAGCAAGGTAAAATTTTGAGAAGATTGCCCTCTCTCATCAAGAGTATAGGGCAAGCCGAGTTTTCACTCCATTCTAGAGCAAAGAAGAGAGGGCATGGCAGGAAGGGACCCTGTGGCATTGTCTCCAGGCCAGGATGAGACTCCATTTAAATACTGTGCCAGCTATGGCCTTCAAGACCAGGCAAGGTCTTTCCAGTACTTAGCTATGGTAAGCTGGAAGACTCCTACTGTAGAGGCTTGGCTACCAGAAGTAAGAAAAGCCCTAGCAAGGGTGCAGGAGATAAACCACTAGTCAAGTAGGGCTGGATGAGGAGTCTGGGTCTAGCCCTGAGCAGGAATTTATCAGTAAGCTGTACTGGCCTCAGAGTACCTTTGAGAGACACCGTGGAGAGCTTTGACTCATCATTTACAGGAATAAGCCACACAGGTATGTGTACATAATTATATCAGTGCAGGCGTGTGCAGGCTGGAAGGGTTTGTATCACTTTAGTTGTACTAATTAGTAACAATAGTCATCTCTGTGTTTAGAGAAGCCTAAAATCAAGGGTTGCATTATCATCTTGCCAGAAGTCTGAGAGCTGTTCTTAATTGGTATCTCTCAGTGCACAAAGGTTTCTATATGATAAAGTTGTACAGCTGTGATATTTGCCTGGACTTGCATCTCCCAAGGTGGAAGAGCAGAAATCATTTGTGAGCTGAGCAAAAATAATCCCCTGCAGGAGGAGAAAGAGGGGAGCTTCCGGCTGTATTTTAATAAGTGTTAGGTGATGCTTAAACATCTGTCATGAATTATTTAAATGAAAGAGGCAGACTTACACCTGGGAGTAGCTGTGCTGGTATCCTAGGCTGTAGCCTATTCCCACTGGAGTCAAGTGTGACAAGGCTTTTAAGGGATTTGGGTGCAGCAGAAGTAATACTTCCCTCATAGTCCCAGTTTACTCAAATTCTCTTGGCAACCTTTTGAATGGTGCCACGGATCCGGGAAGCCCCTGGTGCTTAAGGAAAGCAGCTTTTCTTGTGTACACTGCTGGTTTTTCCACTCCAAAACCCATCTGGAATAATAAAGTGATCTCTTTCTCCAGGGTTAGTGAGCCATTGAGGCAGCCACGTGAGTCTGATGGCCCCCAGGCCGTGAATGCAGCAGTTGGTATCAAATCAGGGGATCGAACCTTCCATCTTACCCACGCATCATAGCAAGTCAAGGATATCCAGCACTGTGGGAGGGTGTGGAGGAGTGCCAAGGATACAGTGTGTGACATGCTCAATGTCTTTCCACTCATAGTAAGCCCAGTGTTACGTCACAGCATTGTTCTCCTGAGAAGATGGAGAAAGCAAGGAAGGAATTGAGGAATTTTGTGAGCAGGAGCCATCCCAGTACCAGCAACGAGGCTTCTGCTCATGTCCGTACTCCAGGAGCCTCCAGTAGTTCGAGGGTAAGTGCAAACAGCAGTCCTTTCTCCAGCACTGTCCTGAAAGGTAAAGACTGATGGTACAGCTGGTGTGGACATATATAGGTTTCACCCCAGGTCGTAGCCCTTCCTTTGCTCAGAGGCCTTTGTCCACCAAGACCTTAACCTTTACAAAGTGAAGCTGTGAGGTTCATCCTGGTCACAGTTGTGCTGCCTTCCTCCATAGCCAGTGACAGCGCTGTCATGATTGCCTGGGTTTGTGTTGTTGTTAGACACACAAACACACACACGCACACACTTTGGTGAGAAGGCATGAACTGTTTATTAAAAAATCTGACTTTATTGTATTTCTACAAAGCTCAGGGTCTCAGGGAGGAAGTTGACACTTTTCCCCATCCCATTGGTCAAGACAACTGTCCATCAGCTGTCCATATCTCTAAAACAAAGAATGTAAACTACCTTGACTAACGAAAACATTGCTTCTATTTATAACACCTGTGTGTGACAAACTACCTAAGAACTATGAACTGTGAGACACAAACAGAAGGCTGTAAAATCAGGGTGACAGGTTTGGGATGCCAGTATGGCAGGGCAGGCTTGTGGTTGTGACTGCAGGTGATATTTGGTAGTAAAACCCTAATGACTGGCTGCCTAATCAGCCCTCAGACAACATCCTAAGCTGACAGGAGGCCACATGATGCTGGGAGATACCCTACCCCTGTGCATTGTGCTGAACTTTTCAGGTATTTGTGTCTCTGAGCCTTTTCTGACCATTACTCACAGTCTCAGTTGTCCCTAAAGATCTGGTAAAGTCAGTCTTAAAGTCACACTTTCTCTCTGTACCTCTATGATCCCTACTCACACTATGCCACGACTATGCTCTGACACTTCCATCACATTCCAGGGTGCTTCTGCTGGCCCCCACGTGTCCCAGTCTTTGGTGAACCAGGCAGACCAGGAGCACCACACTCCTCAAGGTAAATACACTGAGAGGGTGGGCCAAGGAAACTGGGCCACAACAGTTAAGGTTGCCTATAGTGGGGTACCCTATAAGATTGCCTATTGCTAGGAATTAGGGTGCTGCCTCTGGGTTCATGCTCTGCTTTCATTTTCAGTGCTCAGGAATGGTGCTGAGCTGCTTGAATATCCCGTGAAAAGTGAATTTCATTTAGGGGTGCAACAAAGTGATTTGAGTGGGTGGTAAAACTAAAACCGTGCTTCCTTTTCTCCTGGATATATCTACTTCCCCCAGCGTCAGAGTGGACTGTGCTGGTACCTGTGGGACTTCTGGTCTTGCTGCCAGGAGAACACTCAATTTGCATACGTTCTTACTGTGCATGGAGCCGGCAGTGTCCCTTTCTTGTGAAAATCATAGAATATCCTGAATTGAAGGGACCCACAAGGATCAAGTTAAACTACTGGCCCTGAGCATGACAACCCCAAAAATGAGACCTGCCTGTGAAAGCTGTATTCAGGATTTAGGTATAGCCAAAATCATGGTCTTCCCTCATTTATTTGTTCTGCACCCAGCTGCCCCCCAGAGCAGATAGTCTCCCTAGATGCAAGGGTTCTCTGTGTGTACAGAGCTGCTGGTGCCACCTGCTTACAAGGACTTGTGTCATGGATGCTCAAATATAGGAACAGAGAATGGTTGAAGGTTTGCCAGCACTCTCCTGGCCCCTAAAGCACTCCTGGGGATATGGATCATAGACTGGCAGTGGGTGGGAAGAAAGTGTGTGTGTGAGAGGATTTTAGAGAAAGATGGGAACTGTATATACCACCCTTCTGTGCTTAGATGTGACATTTATTTTCATGAGTGAGGACAAATGACTGCTTCCTCAAGTGAATCTTGACAAGCTAGACTCATCTTTAACAAGTGGAGACAGAACTCTATTTATGATCTGCTGTTTCTTCAAGGGGGAAGAAGCCATCAGGTTGGAAATGTAAATGCAAATGAAACACTTAAGTATTGACATAAATAGTTGATAAGTGCACAAAGTGCCATAATGGATGGTACCATGGATTTAGCAACAATGAAGTGACTAAATTGGAACAGCTGTGCTCCTTGACAACAAATACAAATCAGGGCCATTCTGTAAAGACCCCAAGCAAGAGAAGTGCACAAGGCTAAAGAGCTGCCTTTTAGGGATTCCTCAAAATCACATTATGGACCATGCAAGTGTTTAAGAGCACATTCATGCCAGGCTAGCTGCCCTTCCTGAGGGAGAGGAGTAGAGAGAACAGAGCCAGTTGGTGGCTGTTTGCTTTAGTCTCTAGGCAGACAATGTAGAGCTGCAAGGGTTGAGTTGAGGGCCATTTAAGAAGGACAAGGGAATGACCTCTTAGAGGACCCTTCCTGTACCTAACCATCCTGAAACATGCCTGGCTTTAGCATTGTTTGCTGTTCTGCACAATTGCTTTGAAATCAAGGGTCACATTCATGACTCCAGAAGCACATGCAACACGGTGAACAATTGGATTCAAAGCTTGACATTCAAACTGCCCAATTCCAAACCAGAACCTTAAGTTTCTCCTTGATGAGTGTGAAAGTTCATCAAAGGAAAATCTCTTCACTCCAGTAAAATCTATTTTTAGTTCAATGCTTAGCTCTGTCTAGGGAATAGTGCTTTTTAAAGCTTGCATGCAATTACTTAATTTAGGTTAAGCTTCAAATTCCCAGTTTGCTGCTGTTCTATTATTTGCCACTTGTTTAGCAACATAAACAGTTTGGTTTATTTATGGGGTAAATGACATGGTTTAATTTATGCCAGTTCTTGGAAATTAGTACTTTTTGCTTAGTCCAAATTTCTGTTGAAGACTTTGCCAAAAGGTGAGATTATTGGCTGTTTAACTCAATTTTTTCTCACACCGTTGCTGATGTGAGTGGGTGGTTTGGTTGAGAAAAAAAGCTGAGAAGAGAAGGGTTTGTCCCAAGGTCAGAATAGGCACTTCAGGAGACAAAGACCACCCTCAAAGGTGACCTGCAGCTTCTTTTCCCCGGTAATATTCATAAACCCTTTATCACCACCTTGACCAAGTTCCTCCAGCTGTGACTGACTCTTGGTCTCAGGGCCCCACAGAAAGGCAGGGGGATCCCATCCCTTTCTCAGAGTGATGGAAGCTGTGCACTAGAGACAGTAACTTGCCCACTATCATGTAGAGAATCCTTAGGTTAGCTGGAAACAAAACAGAGCTCCTTAGAGCCAGGTCAGTGCCCTGGCTCCCAAAAATCTGCATGACTGTAATTTTCAGTGGATGTTTCTTCTATGCCATCACTTTGATGCTGGAAAATCATAATCACATATTGTCACAGGGAAAAATGGTCTTTCTTTCTGTTTCTAATTTGATGTCTGCTTAATTTCACTTACAATTCTAGTGAAGTGACTTCTGCAGACAAACCAGTCGACAGCAGAGTCCTCCTTTGTGTGTGAATATAAAGCAAAGTGATGCCTGGTGGTTTCAGATGTGTTTCTCTTTGTCTTTTAGCCACAAAATTCAAGATGCCTGCAAACTTAAAAACTGTCCTGGATAAGCAAATGGTTGGACCATCCACTGAGGACCTCACTGAGTCAGATTTCCCTGAACAATCATTTAAGCCCAAAGTGCAGATGCCTTTCAAACGGCTTCCAGGGCAAAACCCTCGGAAGGTTGAAGTAGAGAGGTAAGTAACCAGAAGATGGTAGAGGCATCATTGTGGAATGGACACAGCCAATTAGGATGTTGATTTTTGCTTTCAAGACATGTCAAAAATCCTTAAGAAAACTTTATCCTGTAAGGCAATGGTCTCCAAAGTGGGACATGCAGTGCAGAGGGTGAAAAAGACAATTCACTGGGATATGGGAAGAAGTAATCGTTTTTAAATAGTGTTTATATCATCTTTCTGTCATTCTTTTTTTAATATCTGGTTTTGTGTATGCTCTGTAATGTATTAGTACAGTAGTACATGTATATAATTTATAGATTGGAGTAGCTGATCATTCTAGGTCACTTCCACTGAACTATTCTATGCCATAAATGAAGAAATAGGCATG
Organism: Donacobius atricapilla; assembly: GCA_013397315.1. NCBI lineage: Eukaryota > Metazoa > Chordata > Aves > Passeriformes > Mimidae > Donacobius > Donacobius atricapilla. The sequence goes on from WBMY01013880.1 coordinate 379,455, forward strand.
GATGCAATGTGTACTAAAAAAAGTTTTTAGTGATGGGGTGCACAGTAAAAAGTGGAGTCGTAGGCATGGGAATGCTTATAGGCACATTAAGTGGTTATTTCCTCTTCTGATGTAAACCAGGAAGAGACATCTGTATCTCAGCTTTGATATTGCTGAGCTCTTGGCCAGCAAGGGGATAGACTCCAATCAGCTGATGCCAAGGCACCATGACCCTGACAATATGCTACCGATTGAGGAGACAAAAGATTCTGTGTTTCCCATCTACCTCCCATTAGAGGTAAGAGAGCACATTTGGTGCTTATGATCTGTCTCATTGCTTATACCACAGGAGCTTTCTGAGGACACTTAGCCAGTATTGGCACAACAAGCAACAAAACAAGGAAATGCTTTGGAGCTGGCTGGGGCACTGAAGGGTCTCTACAAGAAGCTGAGTATCTTCTGCAGGGTGCCCCCAACTTCTGTCAAAACTGATAGTCCTTGAGAGTGCTCCTCACTGGCCTTTTTGTGTCCAAAGGAAAGGTGTCTCATGTTTCCTTCTGTATGCAGTAATCAGCTGTTTGATGCAGGAAACTTCTCCAGGTGTTGATCTGTTCTCCCTAGAAAAGGGCTGGAGGTACAGATACTGCTGTTTGGGAGAAAGCTGTCAACCAAAGATCAGCACAGCTTTTGCACCTGGACTGATTTCCACATTTTGTAGCTGATTTACAAACTGCATGTTAATGTTTTCCTCTCACTAAATTTTTTTATTGGGTGTTTTTCTTGTTTCTGAAGTAAATCTTAACTTCACTCCTGTCCTTTCTTTTTAGGTGTTTGACAATGATGAATTTGACTGTCGAACTCCAGAAGAGTGGATCTCACTAGGACTGGAGCCAGGATCTTCTGATAGAAAGCCAGTGCCTGGAAAAGCACTTTTACCTACAGATGATGTACTTGGACATGGTAAAACTTGCATCAGTTACTGCTCAAGCAGGGCAACACTAGTAGTTACAGGCCTTTTCAGCAGAAGGGAACATGCAGATTCTGAAGAGTGTAGCTCTGAATAACTGAAAAGCCATATCTCATTTTGACCAGGCTCAGGCAGTCAGAGAAAGAGACTGGAGATCTCACTGACTGCCAGTCCTGCCGTGGACTGTTTCCACTTTTTTAGAAGTTGCCTTTGCCTTTTGACTTTCTGTCAGCACAGACAAAATTTCTCTTTATTGGTGCATAGCTGTCTTCATGGAGTTAGGTAACTTGCACACAGTATGTTCTGCCTGGATTTCACTGTAAGTGCAGGATCAGAAGACGAGTTCAGACTACAGTGAAGATACAAGTAGTAAACCTGGGCCAAATTAAGTGACGTGGACATTGTTTTCCCATCTTTTGGAGCCTTCTCAATAAGAAGGCATTACTAGGTACAGTTGTACTGTTGTCCAGCTGTGGCTGCAGCTCATATCAACACATCTGCTGTAGCTTTAAAGCATGGGAACTGGCATCTGCAGCTCTGGAGCAGCCTCCAGAGGCTTGACTGTCTGCAAAACTGAAGCATAAAACATAAGCTCTGTATATCCTTGGGCAGCCAGTATGTGATGGCTGAGTTCTGCTTGCAGCTGTCTTTGGGAACACCACACCTGATCACTCCTCAGGTTGAACAGACAGCATAATGCTGTCCTGACCTGTATCTATATTGCTATCAATATAGATACATATCTGTCTGGTGTGTTCAAAACGTTGAAAATTCTAAGCTGTGAGACCTAAGTCCATTGTTTAATTGGTCACAGCAGAAACTCCTTGAGATTGATTGAGATTCAAATGAGCAAATGGATTTGACTGTGGCATCACCCCTCACATCAGGAAAGTCCATTTGCTGTAGCCTCCAGTAGAATGGACTAACCCTGTTTTAATCCTTGGCTCTCTCAGAGGACCCCAAAAGCCAGGAGTTGATCTACAAGTGGATCGATGTTGGTGTTCTGGATTATGACAAGGAGACAGACCTCTTCTTGGTCCATAAAACAGACAAGAAGGGTCTGGTGCGTGATGAAGAAGGAAGACCCATCCTCAATGGAGGAGTAACTCCAGAAGGTGTGTTTCAAATAAGGTCTTTTGGGACCTGTCATATAGTCTGAGAGCCAGTTCATTAGGCATGCTTGTCCTAGCTGGAGATGGGAAGGACACCAAGAAATCATTTAATCCCTTTCACTGTTATCTCTCTTGATATGTGTCTGTTTAACTGGTCTGTAAAACCCTCCAGAGAAGAGAACTCCACGTCTTAATTTGACCCTGTTTGAGGTTTTCCCCTTGGAGACACCTTTCTTTTTATTCCTTTTTCCATCGTTTCTGCCTTCAGCAAAAGTAAAATGTTGGTCTTCCTGGGTCAGTGCCATTCTGAAAGGGAATGTGGACAGATTAAAATGAAGTACCCTTCTCTTGAAAGTTTTGGAGATGCTCTTTATCTCTTGCTGTCCTCAGCTTCGGTCCCTCATTTTGATGCAGCCCAATTATCCTGTCTATCAAAAAGCTGCTGTCAGCACTGCAAGCCATTCTGAGTTTTGTTTTCCCTGCAGACTCTTGTAAGCTGTACTTTTATTTCCCAGGAAGAGCTCCATTGTTGCCGTGTCAGTACTGGGTGCCACGAGTTTGCCTGCAGTTCCTGGCCGAGGATCCACGGGTGTTTGCAGAGCGTGTGGCCTCTGCCGACAGCCTGCGCAAGAAGACACAGGGGCTGCTCATGTACCACTTCTACGTGGACTGCATGCCCACAGAGGGGCAGGAGACCATCAATGAGAAAAGCCTGCAGAGGATGAAGCGCCTGGCTATGCAGACTCCCAGACTGAAGGATGAGAAGAGGTAAAGCATCATGTACGTGTCTGGGGGCTGAGCCTTCAGTCTATAAACATCGTGGGACTTAATAGGGCTACAAAACAAGTGTCAGTGGAGGCAAATCTTGAGCAGTCACCTCACAGACCATGGATCTCACCTGCCTTCTGTGCACAAGCACACCACTCTGTTGCCCAGAGTGGCATCAGAAGTAGGCAGATTGCAGCCCCAGGGACACATGTACAGGATGGGTGGTCTGTCAGTGTTCCCAGCTGAAGCAGGTTCCATATGCAGACCCACCAAGCCATGCCTACACCTGCAGTTGAGTGGCTTTCAGCAGCAAGAAGGTTGACAAAAATGGCATGGCTGACCTTGCTGTCTCCCTATGCTTTTGTGGAACAGATCAGTCATTGCTGTACTGATCTGCAGGCCATCTATTGTCTCCAGAGACCTGGCTGTTGTCTGCTGGTGACCCTTCTACCTATTAACAGCTCCCAAAACAAATCAAGAGAAGATCGGCACAGGGGGAGGCAAACAGGAGATCTCCACCTCGATATAATGGAATATCCCTTTGTGATGCAGTTCATATTGGGGAGGCATTTAAATGTCCCTGGGCTGATGAATCATGAGCCACTGGTGGTGTTGCTGGGAATCAGTTGTGACTGATTGCCTTGCTCAGAAATAGGAAGGTGTGAGGAGCTGCATGGTCTGCTGGCCTGAACTGGAAAGTAAGAGAGTAATTAGTCTCTGAGTAGAAATGTAGGGATAAAGAAAAATACTCTGCCTGCTTGAGGTAAAAGATGATGATTTCCTAAGGAAAATGGAGCAGGGTTTCAGTGCTTATGTGAGTGTTCTGGCTGAGAAAATGGACAACAAGAGGTGTTCTGCAGGAGGCCAACTTGGATAGCCCAGCTTTTCCAAAACTGCCAGCTACTTTCTTTAGTTTGTGGTTATTTCTCCTTCCCTCTGTAATGTTTCTACCTAGTGGAGATGTTGCTTTGAACTGAAAAGACACTTACAAAGGCTACAGTCCTAGTCCTTACTCCCTGCTTACCTCTGTTATTAAATGTCCAGTTGATACCTTTGCTGGCTGCTTCATTGTCTGCACAGTTCTCCTGATAACGTTCAGTGGTAGGTGGGCTTCTGGATTAGCAAATTTTGGAGAGAGGGGTGGAGTTTGCAGTAAAGCTACAGACATACATGTGCTCAAATGCCATGGGTTCTCTGTGTTTCTGTGTCTTGTAACAGCATGTTAGACTATATGAGCAGCCTGGAGAAAGAAGTGAAATTGGACTATAAACACATCATGAACAGGATCAGCTTTGACAGAGTTATCGCTTCTAAACCCCAGATGTTTTCTTATATTACCCTGCCAGACAAAGAGGAGCAGGAAGCACCAGAGAAAGGTAGGGGACACAGTGAAGCAGCTTATATTCAGTGTGGTTACCTCTTGTCTTTGAGAGGATTTGTGGTTTGCTGTAGGAACTCTCAGGTTCATGGTAATGATTACAGCTCACAAGGGGCAGGAACAGGAGATGATGTGAGACTTTTGAGTAGGTCTCCTCTTTTTTAGGGTGTATTTGCATATTCATGTTACCTCAGTATAAAACATTAGAACTCATCAGCTAAGCTGCAGTAACTCTGCAAGTGTACCCCTAATGGCAGTGTACCCCTAATGTTGGGCAGTGTGATTAGCTTACCACTGTGCTGGGGCTGACTACCTTGCCTTTGCTGTGCCCAGCTGGGAAGTGCCTCTGGTGTGGAAGAGGGCTCAGGCTCCTTTGAAGTCCCAAACAGGAGGAAAATGGCCCCAGTAAAAGATGGGGGGATAAAGCACATTTTGTGCACTTCAGTCTTCCAAAGGCAGGAAGGCCTTGAGGTGCTTCACAAGTGGCCTCTCACAGATGAGATGACTCAGCTGTGTCTTGGAGCCTCAGTGGGAAGTTTCTTCAGTTCCAGTGTTCTTTCTCATGGAAGCTTCATGAGCCAAAGCCTCGGGAAGATCGGGCACCAGGACAGCATCTCAGCCCCTAATGGGAGGCTGCAGAAGGTCTCTGCTGCCAGAGTAGAGACTCTTTCATGCAGCCCACTGCTGAAGCTGCTGCATGATATTGTCTGTGCATTAGAGCAGAGTCCTTTTCACAAGTGCTTCCCAAAGGGACCTGTACTCTAAAAACAGAAGCTGAAATGGATGTTGCAGGCAATGACATTATTTCTTTTTTTGGTGCTAGGGCTCATCTCTATCCCAGACTATCCTTTCCGTAAACAACAGAGAGAATTCAACTTTGTCTCCCTCCTGACCAGGCCAGAAGTCATCCATCTCCTTGCACAGGTACAAGATGAGTGCAACAAGGCAGCTGTCATGTCTCTGTTTAACACAACCTTAACCAAAGTTGTCTCTCTGGAGGAATTTGAGGAGATCCAGACTCAGACCTTCACTCAGGTGAGCAGAGGAGTTGTGAGGGATGAACACATGGAGCAGCCAGCAGTGGTGTCAGTGTGTATTAGACAGATGCAGCAGCTGCAGATTGATTTTCTGGAAACTGATGAGCTGTCAAGGACACATGTTTGGGGCAAGGAGAAATTTGCATGTACCTGTCAAATTTACTGGGATATGGGAAGAATGGGCTGAAAGAGTCATAGTCCCCTGGTTAGGATCAGCCAATGCTGACCATGCTCTTAGTCATGTGTTAAAAACAAGTGACCATATTGGGCTGCATCCCCTCTTTCCTCCACCTGGTTTATACACAAATAGGAGTCCTGGTTGGCACTCAAAAGTTTCTGTTTATTTTTTTCTTTCCCCTTTTATTTCTTTTTCTTTATTTCCCCATCCATCCAGCTGCAAGGCACAAGATGCTTGATTCCTCCTGAAACACTCATGGGGATAATGCTTTTCTGCACCTTATGTTCTTTATATACTTAATTAAATTACTCCGCTTGCAGTGCCAGTAGACAGAGTAGGACAAAAATTTGCAGCTCTGTGGTAATTCCCACCAGAGGATCTTCATGTCCTCTGATTGAGGGCAGCACATTGCACCCTGGATGTGGCCACACAGAATAGCTTGCACAGGGTTGCACACTAAATCAGTGGCAGAGAATGTGCTAGTCCTTCACAGTCCCATGCTGTTTCAGCTAGGCAGTGTTGTCATCCACTTGGTGACTAAGGTTCTTTTATAACACACAAACAGCAAGCTGCCTGTGGAGCAGAAGTGACACTTGGTGGTATTTTAATAAATTAAAATACTGCAAACTGCTGCTGCCCTTGGCTTCTTCTGCTCTTTCGTCTCACTTGTCGAAAGGAGACAACATTCTGTCCTTTATGTGCTTATCATACTGTCTACACAACTTTTTGTGAGGGATCCTGACACAGGCAGCTCCAGGGATACCACTCTATAGAAAAGAACAAAAAGGACTCACCGTGAATAAAACAAAGAATAGAGCACTCCCACTTTTTAATATCAGGCTTTCTTTCTGTGGTGCAGGAGATATATGACCAGGTTCAGATGCCACATGTGTGTGGGGGGGGTGGGATTTGAGAGCTACTTTTAGCTACCACAGCTCTGGGATGAGAGTTTCCTTTCACAGCAAAGAAAGGTCCAACAGCCTCAGTTAGTAGCTCACCTTGCCATACTGTTTTCCCATCAGCCCTCTGAGGATTACTCAGCTTGTTTTTTTCTTTGCCCTAGGTTCAGGAGTTTCTCAAGGATACTTGGATCAATACCATAAAAACTGTGATTAAGAGCAGCCTTAGAGATGTAGGCAAATGGTTCAACCTGGAGGAGAGTGACTGGGATGCCTACCAGAGGTCCCGGCTGCGTAAGCTGATGGAGTGCATCAGATTCATGCTTCAGGACTCTCTGCGGTACCTGGTCCAGAACTCGCTCATCAGCTTCACCCAGTTTGTGCTGGACGCTTGCCAGAGTGTCCTGAATTGCTCAAAGGACGTGGAATGGGGTGATGACATCACTAACAGTCCCTACATGTAAGAAAGAAAAATAAGGGATGGAAAGAGCAGAAAAGTGTAGTGCTGTTGTCTTTTTAACTACTGTTCTTCAAGCAAGTTTTGCTCTGCATGGGGCCTTTAAGCTGGGCAGTTTTCCCTAATCCTCCACCTGACATGTTCCCTGGAGTATAGAGGAAAGACACAGAGCTGGCTGCTCTGTTAGTACAGTTTTCCAGCTGCTGTTAGTGATATGGAGCAGCCCATCAGAACCAAGGTCTGCTGTTTTGATGTACTGTTCTAAAGATTAGCCACTCCAGCATTCTTGAGGGAGCAAATTGTTACTGCTACATTTTTTCTGGATGCCAGGAAGAATACCAGGAGCATGGCTGCTTACTTCCATTCTTAGATGAAACCTCAGAATTAGAATCTGGCCTGGGATCTCTAAAGAATACCAAATTTAAGTTATCATAGTGCCTAAAATTTTATTCCATTGGATATTGATTTAAACATTTTTGCTTTTTGTGGTATTAAAGAAGGAACATTTAGAAATGGAAAGCCAGAAGGAAAGAAAAAAAAAAAACCCTGCCACTCACATGAGGCCTCTTACCTTTAAATCAGTGGAAGTCTTGACTCTGACTTCAGCTGATCCTGAGCCATGCCGGTCACATGCAAGATTGGGAAATACTAATATAACTTCCAGAAGGTGCACTTCAGGAGTATATTGGAGATACTGAATGCCTAGTTTGAAGAGCACCTGCCATTTTTCTGTAAAGCAGCTCCAATTCTCAAGATAAGGTTATGACTTTTGGGGACCCTGGTATGTCATGACTGATGGTTCCTTCACCTTTGATAAAAAAGGGTTCTCAGTGTCTTTACTGTTAAATTGAGAACACAGTGTTTTATGTCTTCATCTGCATGAGACAGTCCTCTTCTCCTCTGCTTTCTTTTCCTGTACTGGAGACATTTTAGTATCAGCACTACAGCAATACAGTTGTGTATCATATTCTCAAAAAGCATCCCTGTTCTTTCTTATCTCTTCCAACCACAGGCCTCAAAGGAACCCACTCTTTGTAACAGACATTGAGCTAGACATCAGTGGCGTCCTCTTCAGCCCCTCTGTGGAAAGCTGTGAGACATGCCTCATTTCTCTGTTCGACAACGGAATCCTGGCGACTCACAGTATTCCACAACTGGAGCAGGTGAACACTTCTGCATCAACACTGACACAGCTGTGCACGTGTCAGTGCATTGCAGCTCAGCACAGACACCCCTGAGCTTGTACTGAGGGAGAGAGGTGCAGAAGTGGGTACACAAGAATTCAGTTAAATTAATCTGGGCGCAGCACTGTGCTAATGCACTCCTATTCTGATAGGATTTCTTCAGTCTCCTCAACCTCATGGCTCTTTTGTCTGGTTGTTTCTGCTTTGGTGCTGCACATTCTGTGGATGCGTGGACACTCTGGTTACCCTGAGTGCATGGTTGCTGGTAAAAGCAGACTCATAAAGGAAATAGCACTGTTTCCAATTCTGTTTGATGCAAGTCTCCTCTGCCGTATGCAGCCTTCTGTCTGCTACTGTGAAAGCCCCGTCTCCCTAGATACTCGTCCTTTGGGGAGAAGGGCGCATAAAACTAACTCCTGACACAATGTAGAAGTGTGGACTGCAGGAGTTCCCAAAGGTGCCACCAGGGATTGCCTTGTCCCTCTCCTGAGGAGGTACAGTTAGCTCTCTTTGTCCTGAAAGACCTCTCTCCTCCCTCTTCCAGTATGTGTTGGAGAACATGGATATTACAGGCAGCCCCATGCTGGAATCAGTGGGTTTGCAAGAGCCAGAAGTGGAAGATCTACGTGACGCTCTGCGCTCTGCCATTCAAAAGACTCAGATCCCTCTGCAGGCCTACGGCAAGAAATACAAGAAGTTCTTAGTGATAAATAACAATGACATCAAGTACTTCCTAAAGTAAGTGGCTTCTTGTTGCAGCAGCCCTCTTGTTAGAGGATAGAAATGAACCAAGACACAGATTTCTTGTTTATCACAGCATGAAAAGGGTCCTAGTTTGTTCCTCTTTACAGCTCAGCCATCCTGACTCCAACCTTTCACTGACTCTGGCTGCAGCAAGCTCCTACTGTTGGTTTCACTTGAAGCCCCTGACTGCTGGTTATTTCCTGCTGAATTATGACTGCATGTATTAGTTTGCCAACCCTGAATGCAGGCTTTTACCTAGCTAGACTGTGGCTGCAGGTTCCAACAAAAGGCTCTAACTGCAGACCCAGACTGACCTCACAGCACTGATTCTCCCCTCAGGATTCTCTCTTCAGGATCCTCCCTCACCAGCTAACCCACTCCCTTTAATCACAGTTATCTTTATTGGGTATTGCTGTGACTCATCAGGGTGAGGCTGTGTGGGGTAATTAATACAGCTGTTACTTATCAGGGGCGAGGTCACCTGTATTCCCTTCTCCTACAGCTTCTGACAAAATCCCTGTGTCCCCAGTGACAAGCCTTTGTGGAAGCTGTTGTATGCATGTGCTGATGTGAGAGTGTGGGGCTGTTCTGAGACCATGTGCCTCAGGTGCGAGATCAGGCCCCTGTCAGAGGCTGCCTTCAGTCATGGGTGACAGTCCATGCTTTTGGAGAACATTGGTGGTGGCTGGGAATTTCTTCCTGTCTCTGACTACAGTCACATTCCTGTCATGCTTGTCAGTGTAATTGGAGATATTAATGGCCCTAAAAATGAATCATCCTGTTTGAGAATCCAGTTAGCATACTTGACTCTGATCTTCTTCTATAGTGTCTGCTCAAGCTGATAGCATTCTGTAGAAAATAATGTTTTCTTTTGTTTCAGCCTCATTGTTTTCATTGCCAAAACTCTTTGCACTTATTCTGTCCTTTAGCCTCTGTTACTTTAATGGACTTCTGTTTAGGTCTTATGTTTTCTCCAAACAGTGGGAATAAAGCCCTTTTCTCTTTCCTTATTCCAGCTTAATCAATTTACATATCCATCTGACAAATTCCGGTCTCTCCCTGAAATACACTGAAGTGCCTACCCTCCCCCGAGGTGCCTCCTGATCTTGCACTGTTTACACCAGTGCTTTTATTTTGCCTCTCCCTCTCTTCTTGCCATATCTCCTCTTTCATCTATTTTTCTACTCCTTTTCTGCAGTTAAAATATTTTGTGCTCTTATTCCACTCTGCACCTATTGTGTAAATGTATGTTTCATTAATTTCATGTCTTGATCTTTTGAGTAGACACAAATAGCCTGGATTCTTAAATATTCTTAAGGTCTACACTGCCATTTTTTTTGTTGGTGTTTTACTTTACAGAGACTATGAAGAGCAATTTCCACCCACCCAGGAGGTTCTGAATGTAGTAAGCACATACTTGTCTGAAAAGGAGACCTTGGACCACCTTTTACCTAGTTCTATTATCATTGGCCCCTTTCAAGTCAGGATAGAACATATTAGGCATAGTCTGTCTGATAAACACAAAGCACTTGCCATTGCCATGTTGGACATGCTGGCTAAAACCCTCCATTCACAGGTGCAGAAAGTAAGTTACATGGTTTAATGGACTATCTGTCTCTGTCTTGTCTTGTCCTTCTGCTTTTGAAGTTGCTGTGTTTTTGTGAAATGGCCAGAAGGCCACATTAGTGAGGATATTTTAAAGATCACACTGGGCTGATTATTTAAAATTAAAATTGTAGGGGACATATGCAAACTCAACCAAATGAAGTATTAAATATATTTAATAAATTGCTTGCCTGAAAGCTGTAGCTCTTGAGATGAAATTCTTTTAGACCTTGCCATCTTACAAAAGTGTGTTGGTGTATCGAAAAGAATTGTGTAGTAGACAACTGGAAAGTCCTTCTGGTTCTTCCAAGGAAAACTGGAATATAGGCAATTGCCTCTGCCAGCTGGTTGTATAAATCTGTTATTATCATCATTTCCCCTACATACCTGCAGTTCCTCTTCCTCTTTTTTTGGCAGTCTCATTCCATTTGAGCTCAAATGAGATGGATGAGAAAAGAAAAAAAAGGAACAGGGCTGTGAACTCATCTCTTAGACCACCTTCAGAATGGGAAGAGGGTGGATTGGGGCAGGTTTCCCAGTTTGTCTATTAACCATTGGTGACTTCTTGATGGTCTTTGCGGTGTCCTGCTGCAGATCTGTGATGCATATGAAACCATCAGCACCAAAATGCATGAGAGACCAAAGAACATCGAGGAGCTGGTTGAGCTGCGGGACTGGCTGAAGGGAGTGCCTGAGCAGCTGGCAGTGCAGCAGGTAGGGCAGGCTCTCCTTTGGACAGGGACATCAGCAGAAGTGAGGAGGAAATTTGTCAATGTAATGTGTGGTGTCTCAGAAGCAGAACTCCAGGTTTTTTACTTGCCTGTCTTTGCATGCAATGCCACGAGATTCCTGGCTTTGTATTTTTATAATTCCTAAGATTTGTATTTTTAAATATACATATCATAAATTTAAATCTCTTTGCAAAACAAAATAGCAGTTAAAAATCTTGCCTAAAATACTTACGTATGCATTTTGCTGCCTTCATGATCCATTCTGCATTTGTGTACTGAATAGCTGTTTTCTAAAAATGAATGCTGTTTTCAAGAAGATAATTCTGTTACCCAGTGCTCAAACTGCTGTTAAAGTATTTTTTCTAATAGGACATTTTAGCACTGGGTTATTTCAAAGTTATTTGAAGTGTAAGTCTTTTCCCGGCTGAGCAAATGTTGGGAACAAAGGCATCAAGCTGTAAGCTGACTTGTCCATGCCAATGAGAGAACCTGAAGGATAACCTAAAACATTCAATTTCTGTCCAGTGCTTTATACACTAGGTCACACTTCTTTTCATTCCCATAGAACAGAGGGTGATGATGGCATGATCATTCACAGAACAAGGGGTTGTAAATCCATTCCCACTGTTCACACAGCACAGAAGCAGCCCACATCACATTAAGCTTGTGTGACTAACACTCTTCAAAGGCACCTCATGAAAATGAGGTGTACCCCAGAGACTTGGAATCAGCATGGTCCAAAGGTGTCTACTTTTTTTCTCTTTCTCTCACCCTGTGCAGCAACTGATTGATGAAGTCATGGAAGATTACAAGGTCATGGACGACTTCCTTTACAATCTTACTGAAGAAGATTTCACTGACAAGTGAGCACAAGGCATTTCTCCCACTGTCAAAGTGGGACTCTGCAGCAATTACCATTCTCAGTGCTTCAGGGGCCATGTGTCTATCAAGGGCTCCTGCAGAACTTTTAAGTGTCTCTCAGGCTATATGAGCACTGAATTCTTGAAACAAAGTTTGTAGACAAGAAGTGTGAGTTCATGCTGCCTTCTGGCTTGGGACAAGGCAAACTGGTAGCTATTAACCTGTTTAACATAGTAAAGCCTTTTTCTCTGAGTGGGTTTGTTCTGGGGTTTTTTTGAAATACTTGCAAGGTCTCAAAGTGCACAGTTTAGTCTGTGCCTGGAACTAAATGAGCACTTTCAAGATAGGAACACTCCCAGGGTTTTCTTAAGACTAGGAAGGAATTTGAACCCTTATTATTACTGCAGTTTTTCTCCAAGCATCCTCCTCTTAGTTTTAGTATTCCAGTTGTGGCCTGACTATGCCCCAATAGCAAAGTCAGCTCACAAACACAGTTACAAGGCTTCGAAAGCTTGCTCAGCCTGGGAAGCACTTCTCATATGACATGTACTTGGTCCAGTATGTCTGCAACCTGAGTGAGTCTCTGTAGAGTGCTCCTGAAACTAGAACCATGGGGTGCAAGGTGCAAAAACCCCACAGAAGCTGCAGGAAAGCAGGTCAGCCCCAGGCCAGCTTGGAACAGGCGTGGCTGTATTCTCACTGCCTAGACCTGCCACAGGCAGGACTGGTAGGAGATGGCTGCATCCCCAGGTGCTGAGAGGAGTGTGAGCTCCAGTGAGTGTAGTGTGCAAACCTTGTACCTCGCATTGTACACAGGCTGAGGGTCCAAATGGAGGCAGTACTGGGTGGGCTGTGGCTGAGCAAGAACCAAGAAACCTGCCTTGGCGTGAGCAGCCAATTTGTGCAGCCTTTCCTGGATCTACAACGCTCTCCCCAGGGCACTCTGCAAAATCCAAGGCTTCCCTGTATCTGGGTTACACTGGCCCCTCACTGCCCTGCTTAACAGGAGACTGGCTTTTTCAGTAGCCTTGAAAAGCCATAAGCTGAGACTCTGACCCCATTTTTTTCAGCTCCTTGCAAATACATTCAAAGACAGACATTCCCTCTGGATGCCAACTGTTATTTTGCTGTCTCCTAGCTTTTCAGCAGAGTAGTGGATTTGTTCCTTTTAAAAAGGCCCTCCACTTCTCTCCAGCTCTCTCCAGCTGAATAGCCTAGTCACAAGGACTGCATATCAACAAGACAAGCTGGAAAAAAAACGTTTTGTTGAAACCACATGTGTTTCTGTTGTTGTAAAGCCTCCTTGTTTGGTGGGCTTTGGCTTTCTCATTCTGTTATTTTCAGCATTTCAAACATACGCTCAAAAGCTTGTCTCTTTCTCCTATTTTATTTCACATTTGTTTTCTTGTATCATGTGAGTGCAGGTGGACTGCTAGTTACTGGCCAGTGAGAATGTCTAAGGACTCAGAGTCCGTTCGGCTCCAGCACATAGAGGATGAAGAAAGATTTCACAAAACACAGATTGCAGATCAGAAGGCATTTCAAGAGAAACTGGAGGAAATGCAGGTATTAAGACCCTGAAAATTAACTATCCATAGAAGGGGGTCTTGAAGCTCTTGTGGTCAGCCAGGTGGGAAACTTTCAGATGAGATTTTATTCAAAAGAGCTTTGAAGTGAATGAGTTGTTAGACCAAATATTAACACACCCTCCCTTGTTTTTTTTTGTTGGCTTTTGATTCAGAGTTTCCTTTTTGTGTGAAAGACAAGACTCTGCAGAAATACTCATTTTTCATTGAGAAGGTGTTTACACAGTGTTCCGATTCTTGGTGCTTGGGCAACATGGGAACCTCATTTTTCTTTCTTATGTACTCCGCTCCCTGCAGAGCATCTCCTGTGATGCGCTGCCATCAAGGGGGAAAATACAGCATTCAGCCATGGAACTCATCTTGGGGAAAAAGACCCTGAAATAATTGCAGAGTTTTGGAGTTGGGATACCCCTGGTGTCTGCTAAAACAGTCTGAATTTTATTTTTTCCTCAGAGACTCTTAAATTCAGGGGGAAAAAGCCATTTTAGAAAGGTGGAATCACTGACCTAGATTTTCTTGGAAACAGGTTCCCAAAATGATAATACCCCAACACTGAATCAAAAAATGCAAACAAATAAAAAACAAACCCACACAAAATACCAAAGCGAAATCCAAACCAATAAAAAACAAACCCAAGCCACCAAAACAAAACACAACATTTATTGGAGAAGCTCTAGATATGTGTTGTTAAACAATTCTTGGAAACAAACTGGGTGACTAGTAGAGCTATCATTTGCACTTCACTTGCTCTGTAGCAAATATGACTATAAATTCAGCATAAAATTTGGGCACAGACTTATTGTTCCTATTCCTTGGGGATTAACTATTGTCACAAAGAAGACAAGCAGCTGGTCATAATATTTGCAGTTTCCTCCACCTGACCAGTGGTTATTGCTTCTCCTCACTAGTTTCATCATGGTTTAAACAGAAGTGAAATTGGTTTGGGGGAGGTGAAATCATGAGCATAAAAATCTTCCCTTTGAATATAACAAAGAGCACACCAGGAAGCTGATATCTCTAGAAGCAGCACTCAGCTTCAGAGTCCTAACTTATGGCTGCCTTTTCTCTTCCAGCTGACTGTAGGTGGATTTTCTGTCCAGTCAGACGTTAACCAAGCCCATGAGCTGGCTGAAGATGCAAGGGATGTCCGGAAGCAGCTGAAGGAGCTTCAAGAAGTGGCAGTTCTTTACAACAACAGGGAAAGACTCTTTGGCATCAAAGTTACTGATGTAAGTGTCAGGTCCTGTACCCACAGGATTCTGATTGTTGGAATTTCTAGGTGGTAGGTAGAGCAAATAATGAGACATAGTTCCTCAGGAAGGAATCCTTCATGCTTTTTTGTTTTATCTGGAGAACTTCTCCTCAGTCCTGTAGATTGACTACACTGCTTCATCGGTCCACTAGGCTGCAGAAGAGCTGATCCCAGGCAAATGTGGAAGGCTGCTCAGAGTCTGGTATTTCCACTCCTATGACAGACTTTGGATGCCCACAGTGAGATCTGAGGGATGTTCATGAGGAGAAATTGGCTGGGGAAGGTCTTGAAGCAGCAGTTAGGATGCATCCATTACTCTAAGTTGCTGCAGGTCTATAGGTGTGAATGCAAGTGCTTGCATAGTGGGTGCTGGCAGCTGGCTGGGCTTGGAGCGTGGTGTTCTCCTAAGGCAACAGTTTATATAGTTGCAAACACTCATTTTGCTTGTAGCTGCTCAGCTGCCAATGAGTCATTGTCATCCACATCCAGCCAAGTTTGGCTGCAGACCAGAAGTGGAGTTCACATGATGATCTTTTCCTACCCTTCAGTCTGTGGTTACTTCTCCTTCCTTGTAAGGAGCCAAGTTTCAGTATAATATGTGGTGTGTGCTTTCACTGATGGTGTATGGCCTGTCCATCAAAATCTCCTCATTCTGCAGGAGAGCTTTGTAGAGGCAAGTGGAAAGAGTGCTTTCCATGCCACACACATGGTGCAGGCACAGCTCCACTGGATGTATGTTGCCCTGAATGTGTCAAGGCCAGCTCTGCTGGTTGCTCTCCCTTGGAATACACATTGTTGGCTCAGGAAAAGGTAGTCTGATATATGTACTTGGAATACATATTTTCTCATTGCTGGCTTCAGATTCAAAAAAGAGGTGGGTTTTTCTGCCTTTTGACATGTAAGCTGTCATTGGGAGGTGAATACACTTGTTGCTTACATTGTTTTTAATCTCTTTCTAAAGTACAGTGAGCTGTCCAAGATGATTAAGGACTTCCAGCCATACTATGATCTCTGGACTACAGTGTCAAACTGGATAAAGTGGAATGAGAGCTGGATGAATGATTCTCTCCTTAAAATTGAGGCAGAGGAGCTGGAAAAGAATGTCAATGACTCTGTTAAGACCATGCAGAGATGTGTGAAGCAGTTCAAGGATTCACCAGGTAGATTCACAGTCTGGGGAAGGAAGTTGGTGTAAGTTAGCATTTTGATGTGAGGCATGTCACAGAGTGCTCTAAACAGGGATTGTTGGGATGTCACATGTGTATTAGAGACAGCTGGGAAAATGCTAGCAAAGTTATTTTCTGCTTTTTTTTTCCTGAAATTATGATGATTCACATCTAGATACTAGTTAGATCTTTGAAGTACCAGCCACCCTCTGATGTTGCAGTTAGTATTTACTCAAATATATGTGTGTGTGTGTATATATATATATAGTGAAATAATCTAGGCTAGTCACAGAGAGTCACTATATAGCCCACTGGCTAGACATGTGGGTTGAAGCCCTTATGCTAGTCAGGCAGCAGGGGAATTTGAATCTGGGTCTTGCAGGTCCTGTTTTCTTGGCCAATCTTATTTTCTTTATTGGCCAATACATTTAATGGAAAACTAGAGGAGGTCTTGATTTTGTTATGAATAAAATGAAATTGCTAAATCTGGAAATGATCTCTGCAATATAACAAATTTCCTTCTTGCCTGAATGTGTATGAAGTTCAGATGATTGCGCTCAGCCCTTGCAATTCACATGAAGGTCTTTTGACCATTTTTCCTAATAAAGCTGAAATTGAGACTTCAGTTGTAGCTTAACTTGCCATTCCCTGATTCTCAGAGATGTGCTGGTCATTCTTTAGAGCTAATTCTAAAATCTCCTGCCAGATGGCTTCGATTGAAATATATTTTGCTGTGGGTGATTTTTGATTCATCCTTTTTAACTTGAACTTGCTCTTAAACAATGCCATGAATCAGCCCCAATGGAGGAGGTGATGAGTGGATGCGTGAGTAACTATGAATCATTATGATAAACAGAAATACTAAGAATACCTGCTTATGTTCATTGCAATATTCTCTGGTACCTGGTAATATATTTGTTCTTGAGTCTGACTTGCCTTTGCATATACCCAGCAGGGAGCGCGAGGTGGTCACATCTTTGCTGTGAGCACAGTGCAACCAATGCAGGGTGCAATAAAAGGAGGCACATGCTGTAGCCAGATTTTGGAAAGGAAGCAAATCCCATGTTCTCTACCTACCCATTGTTTTACTCACAGTAGCACAAGTGGAAAAAAAAGGCAGGATGTGAACAGTGCAGAGACTTTCTAGGATACCCCCAGAGAGAAAAGCCCTTTCCCTCACTTTGTCCTTCCTATGAGGCAGAAGTTTATTTGTCTCTGGCATGGCCGTAGGCTGGCAGGGCTTGTTCTGCACACTTTCCATTTCCAGGATAGGAGCCCAGCCTGCTTCTAGCTCCTTAGTGTCCATCTTCTATTGAGGATGACCTGAGCTATGGTGTGAGATAACTTAAAATGCAGTTATATTAAGAAATGAATATCTTGAAATGATGACTGAAGCTTCCAAAATATCTACTGGCAGATGATCATGCTTCAGTCCACATCAAGAAGTTATATTTGTCTGCCGCTATTCTTCTGGTGAGCTCTAGCCTAAGGCACAATTCTGCTTAGCATGGGCTTGCCTGTAGCAGGCTTTTGACAAGAGGCAGATCTGCTTCTTGGGAGTGGGATTGAATCCTGACTTAGTGGCCTGGTAGAGAGAGCATTCATATCCACCTTCCTTCAACCTGCATTTTCCAACGCTCTCTCCTGCTGCTTGCCTACCCCATACCATGTGACTACATGCACATCAGTCTTTAGACAGCTTTTAGAAGTTCCTTAAGGCAACTTCCTCACACACTGTTGTTGCTGATGTTGTTCTGGTTTTCTCCCTGAAAGACTGCCAGAATGTTGCCATGGCCTTTCGAGACAAGATGGATGATTTCAAACAATACGTGCCCTTAATTCAAGGGCTGCGCAACCCTGGGATGAGGAGTCGGCACTGGGAGATGCTGTCAAACCTGGTTAAGGCCGATGTCGAGCTGGAACCCAGCATGACGTTTGGTCACTGCTTGGAACTGAACCTGCAGGACCACATGGAGAGTGTTCTCAAAGTAGCTGAGACAGCCAGCAAGGAATACACCATCGAAAATGTGAGAAGAGAGGACTTGTTGTGTCTCTGCTTGCTTCTCGAACAGGTTTCTGTTGAGCAGGCAGTCATTGCCTTGGGTGATGTTCTGGTTGTCCCAGAGCATTAGACACATTCTGCAACACAAGTAAAAAGGTTGCTGTCCTTACCAGAAGGGAGAAGTGGCCACAAAATTGGGTTCACACAGGAGAAGAACTTATTCTGTCTTGTGCAGAATTTCAGTTGTGGCATTAACAGCATTGTCTTATGATCCACTGCTTGGGTCGCATTCCTCACTGTGGGATTAGTGACTGGTTAAGTTAAAATAAATTGATTGCCTGCACTCTGCCATTCAAATGTGTTGCCAGGGGGATTAGCTGGGACTGGAAACAGAGATGGCAAATCCTTTAAACCAGAGAACATGCAGGGAAACCTTTCTAGCTCTGGAGATTCATAGATTAGATGGTCTTCCAGCTTCAGTTCATCAGTTCAGATGTGATCTAAGGTGGTCTTGACCTTCTGGCAGCTCTTCTTCTCTGAAATCTCAGGTGAATACCCAGTGGATAGTTCCCCTCTTGACAAAGCTATCATTAATCATAGTCATTAATAAGCCCTTTGCTGCCAGCCTCTGTGCATCTGGGGCATAAACAGGCCTGGAGGTGAAACCGCCATTTTCTTTCCTCACGGTGTTTGTTTCAGCACCGGTGTTGAGGTGCTGAACCTGTGAGCAGTGCAGAGGAAATGTGCTGTTGCTGACTGTGTCATGCATAAAATACACAGCTGCAGTTGCCAGTGGAATCCAAGAGCGAAAATCTGTCATTTTGTAGAGAGTGGCATTAAGAGAGTTGTGGAAGCTGGGATAACCATTTGCACAAGTTGTATCTGAAAATTAAATTGCTTGTCCTTCTGTTCCAGGCACTCAACAAGATAGAGAATGAATGGAAATCTGTTTCATTTGTTGTGGTGCTTTACAAAAACACAAATACCTATATTCTAAAAAGCACAGATGACATTTCTCAGCGCCTAGATGATCATATTGTCCTGGTTCAGAGCATGTCTTTCTCACCCTTCAAGAAACCTTTTGAGGAAAGGATGAACTTCTGGGAAACTAAGCTGAAGATGACACAGGTACTGGTTTTTACCCAACACATGTGGTAAAGGCAGGCAGCTGGGCTGTGCTGCCATGCTTGAATATGGACACTGCAGTTGCTGCTGGGAACTGGAAGGGCAATTATCAAGAGAGTATCAGTCTTTAGGGCAGAATAGGGCCTGTGATAGCCCTCTGACTCTAGGAAAGTAATGCAGCCCTTTTGCTGCCTACTGCAAGATGTTTTGGTGGGGCCAGAACTCACCTATTGCTGTGAATGGTGCTACTGGTCTCCCTAATCATACTGTCCTAAGTGGACCTCACAGATTCTTACAGACCCTGTGAAATCATCCACATCTCAGTCTAGGAAAGCACATGGAAGCCTGCTGTTTAAGCAGGATCTGGCAGACTGTGCCAGCACTTGCTCATCAAACCAGGAGCACCCAGCAGGACTCTGACAGCAAAATAGCAGTGGTGCAAGAGAAAAGTTCCAAAACTTAAATACTTGGAAAGGAAATTCCACCTCCTGACACTGTAGGTAGATTTTAGAAGTATGGAAGTTGTAAGTGCAGCATCACTTCTTTTATTTTTCTTTCTTGTTTTTTTAAACATGTTCTGGTGCACAATTTGAATGGTTTTGTTGAACAGGTTCATAGTATGGTATCCTGATGTCTTGGTTTGAAAGACAGGTATCTGCTAGGGAGGGCAAGACCTCCCTTTGGAATGGACAATTCAAACCCCCTCCCTTCGAATTATTAAAACTTTGATATTAAGTCGGCTCTCAGGCAAGGATATGGGGATAGGAATAACAGCTCTTTACTAGTATGTATAAGGAAGTAAACAAACAACAACTACTACAGCATTAATGATAAACAAAACCAGGAACCTCGAGGGGCTTTTGTTTCATAAAAGCCCAGGGCAGTCTGATCTCGGTGCAGGGCTCCCTTGGTGCTTCAGCACTAAGCTGGGACGGTAGAAAATCCCGGGCTGGTGGATGGGATGTACCAAAGCTCGCGGTGGTAGCTGGAACTGCAGGGATGTCCTGGCAGGGCCGGGCAGTGCGGGGATACAGCATATCCAAAGCGGTGCTGAAGGAAAGCGGCGGCGGTGGGACAGGGCCGGCCCAGCCCAGCAGGGCAGGAGGAGACGAGCTCAGAGTCCCTGGGCACACGAGGAGATGATGGTAGATTTCCTCAGGACCTGACCCGGTGATGGCAGTGAGAAACTCTTCCTGCAGCAGGAGTGGCCTGTCCCTTCTCTCTCCCATGCCGAGAGCGAGAGAGAGAAAACTGTCCCCACCCCTGCCCTTTACCTCCCAAAACCTCGGGGTATCACCTTTTTTCCCTCCGAGAGAAAAACTCCCTGAGACCAAAAAAAGGGTGTGGCCTCGTGCTACACCTTCCTAGCCATTGTATTGTTTTGGTCAAGCACGCATAAGTACCCAGCAATTAGTCTCCTAGCGACTTTGTGGGAAAAAATTCTATAGGGAAAAAAGAAAACCAAATCTAACCCCCAACACCTGATATGCTTTTCTTGCTTCCCACTAGGATGTCCTAGAGGAATGGCTGAACTGCCAGCGCTCTTGGCTCTATTTGGAGCCAATCTTTAGCTCAGAGGACATCAAAAGACAGCTCCCAGTGGAAAGCCAGCGCTACAACACTGTGGATAAGGAGTGGAGGCATGTCATGAAGAATGCTAATGCAAACCCTGAGGTATGCACCTTGATGAAAGCCAGTGCAGGTACCTCAAACACCTTGGAGCTGTGTTCACACAAGGACCGTGTCTTTAAGTCATACCAGTTTTTGTAATGGTGTGGACATGAGCAACGCTGTATTAACTGTATAGCCTTGCCCAGGGCATTGTGCTGGGTTTCTTCTCTTGGAACTTGGCCTTTTTTTCTGGTGCCTGAATGGACAGAGCCATTCCCTGCAGTGCCTTCCACCAAAGTCTCCACCCCAACAGAATCATCCCCCTCAACACACAGACTCCCTGCCTCCTATGACTCTTGTAGCCTGCTGTGGTTGTAATCCATAAGGTAACTCCTTCAATTCTTCCTCAAGACTGATTCTCTGAGTTTTTTAGAACAATTGTTTTTGCCTATTTTTGTGTCCTGGTGGCAGTGCTCTGCTCTCTTCTGTTCTCCAATCTCCAGTTCCCAGGACTCCTTCACCACTTGTATTCCATATAACAAATGTTGGTATTTAGGGGAACCCAGAAATGCTTGTCTCCTTAAGAGCTGTTTACCCTCCTTACCCACAAAGCTTACACCTCTCCAGATCCCTGAGAATTCCTGTGAATGAGTCATTTAAATCCCATTAGTAACATCACTGGGCAACCCAATTATCTCCATTGCCTTATCTCCCACATGCTCAGAATATTGATGCTTCCTCTGTTACACATTCTGTTGTAGGTGATTTCTTTGTGCCCTGATCCAGAGCTACTGGAGAAGCTGCAAAACTGTAACAAACTACTTGAACTTGTGCAAAAAAGGCTGAGTGAATATCTGGAGACAAAGAGAGCTGCTTTTCCCAGGTAACCCCAAACCTCACTGGGCTAGATCACGCTCCCTGTTTCAGAAAATATGAGAGGCTCACTGCAGTTCATTCTGCCAAGAAAGCACAAAACCACCTAAGCTTAGGATTTATTCATGGTCTGCAAACATAATCAAAGCTATGCCTTTCAATGCTGCCATCTGATGGGGAGAAAACAGGCAAACACAAGTGTTGTGAGTTAAGGGCAGTCTGGTAGCATCATTGCATGTCTGTGCCTCAGGGTTTATGTAGAAAGGGTGGGGTAAAATTAACACCTCCACGTAACTTTGTCTCTTAACCCTGAAGGAAGACTTCTATTATTTTATTCTCATTTAAACCCTCTTTGCTTGGAAATAACTGACTTCTACAGAGGGAGAAGTCTGTCTCTAAAGAAAGGGAGATGGCTGGATGGTGGCTGCTCATCTACACAAATACAAAGAGATCAGTGAGCAGTCAGAAACAGTGTCTTTAGCAAAGGCTTGTTCCCCATCAGCCCTTGCTGCTGCAGTAAACAGAACCTCTCCTCATATCTCTCTCTGTTTTTGTAGGTTCTACTTCCTTTCAGATGATGAGCTGCTGGAAATACTGTCTCAGACAAAAGACCCCACTGCTGTACAACCTCACCTCCACAAGTGCTTTGAGAACATTGCACGGGTAGGCAAAGCAAGCACATGAGCGGCTTGGCCCGCCTTTGGAAAGCTGTGTCACGGGAACTTGGAGACATTCTGCTGTATGGAAATGTATCTCCTGGGAACCTGTAACTCTACACAGGCATTGGAAGGTGCTGCCTGTCCTGAAGTGGGATTCCAGCAACCTCACTTTAGACATTCCAAAGCCAGGCATCTGCCCATGAACTGGGTAGCCTTAGTTGTCCTTCAGACAATGGGGTGAAATAGGTGTCTGCAAAGGGTGACTTAGAGAAATTCACTTGGATATCCATCCTAGGAGGACAGGACACTCCCTCTGGAGATGTGTCCATCTCACCATGAAGGCCAGGAGAAATAGCTCTGACTTAGCTTTCTACTCGCAGGCACCTTGTTAGGATGGAATCCCACTCCTGCTGACAGCCCTAGAAGGGACAAGAACTGAACAAGCCTTAGCTGAATTAAGTTTCTGCCTTCATCCCTACCTAGGAGCTGGAGTTAACCTGGCTATTTTTCCTCTTTGTTATTCCTAATAGACTTCAGACTCCATAGCTACTCACAGCTCAAACCACCACAATACTCAGACAGTAAAACCAATCTCCTAGTCATTAGTTTGGAAAAATAGAAAGGAAATTGAACTAGAAACCTGGTGCAAAGCCATTGGAATAAATAAGGGGACTTTCAGTGATATGCTGGGGCACCGGAGAAGCTGTTAAAATTTACTCTTAAAACCAGGCACTGTGACATCAAGGGAAATGATTTGAATCTACAGAATTGAGTGGGAGTCAAGGGTCTGAATTCTAGACAGGCAATGAGAAGTGTTCATCCTACCCATAATTTGATTTGCTTCACTTAAGTCACACCAGTGATGTGAATCTCTTGTTTTCATATAATCATTTTCCATTATTTGGAGAGGTCATTTTGCACGTCTGTCACACACTTTATTATCACTACTGGCAACCAAATTTGGCACCAGGTTTATAATGAACAAACACTGGTATAGGCTGGCTGTCCCCCAGGGGCAGGAAGGCAGTGACAGAAAAGAAATCGTCCATTCATATCTCCTGTTGTGCTTCTTCCATTAGCTGAAATTCCAGGAAGACCTACAGATCACACACATGTACTCTGGTGAAGGAGAAGAGGTGAAGCTGTTTACTCCCATCTCTCCCAGTGAGAATGTGGAAGACTGGCTGCTGGAAGTGGAGAAATCAATGAAGGCCAGCGTTCGGGACAACATAGAAAAATCAATTGGTGTTTATCCAGAGGTAAGAGTTTTATCACAGGCTGGCAGGTCTCTGATGTGTTGGTTCCAGGCTTGACATTGAGGTAGACAGAGATGGGGTCGATGAACTTGGGATGTATTCTACGAGAATATTCTATTCTATTCCACTTTCAAAACACAGCCTTTAATACAATTGTGTGCCTGTAAGCGCAGAATGGCTGGGCAAGAAGCTAATGGTCCAGCAGAATGCAAACCCTGCACATTCCCTCACACCTTTCCTACAGCATAGAACAACCCTGTATGAATCCATATCTGTTCATCTCTCCCGACTACTTCCCCTTTGTAAGGACCTTCTGCTTCAGCTCTCATGTCTCACACAGTGTGCCAGGGGCTGGTAAAAGTAATCAAGGCACATGAACTGTTGGTTTCAGTCAGTGCATAAGGGATGCATCTTGGCTCTGGTTTCTGTAAAAAAACTATGCTGATGTAAAACTGAAATTTCTAATCTATGTAGGGAGAAAGGCTAAAAAATAAAGAGGCCTCAGATATTTCTGTTGCTTTTTCTTATTCAGACTGAAAATTTGAAAGTTGGAAAGTTAGAATAGGCCAGAGGAGGGGAAAAACTCTTTTGGAGCTCACAGATTCCTGCTCTTCACCTGCTGCTGACTACTTTTAACTGGTTACTGCAAGTGGCATAGTGGAGAGAAGGTACATGCTGTACCCAGTGCCTGAAGAAGATTTCTTCACAGCAACTGGAGGGGAAAGAAAAGGAAAGCCTCTTACACAAGAATTCAGTGCTTATTTGTTAATCATGCATTTCAGAGCAAGAGGACATTGAAATAAATAAATAAATGTCTTACCACCTTTTTTCCCCTTTCTCACACCTATTTTTTTTCTATTTTAAGACTCCACGTACCACATGGGTCTTGGAACGGCCTGGCCAAGTGGTCATTGCTGGCTGCCAGATTTTTTGGACAAAGGAAGTATCTGAAGCTCTGGAAGCTGGAGATTTGTCCAGCAGACTTTACCCACAGCTGAACGCTCAGGTATGAAAATGAATGGAAGGGTGAGATTTTGCCAGATGGAGACTTTTCAATCATTAGACCACAGACAAGTTATAAATACAGCCAGGACAATACTGTTGTGGAAACAGAGACACAGTTTTGCATAGCACTGTTCAAAACAGGTGCTAAAACAGGTTGTCTTCTTCATTATTAGGGTATTTGTCATAATAAACCTCAACTATTATATAGGATTGATAATATGATCACCACCTGAACACTATAACAAGGTGAAAGATGACTTCTCCAGTGTTACTCAAGAAGCCAAAGGTGAAGAACTGAAGTGGTGGATAGTGAAGAAAACTGCATCCTTCATATCAGTTCTGCGCATCTAATCACACTTAATACCTGAGAGTTATTAGCTCTGGACTTCATGGTGGCTCTAACTCTTCCTTTCACCTGAACATGGTAATGATATAGGCAAAACTCAGCTCTCAGCCAGCCCTGAGTAGTATTTGCTTTCTGAGCAATCATTTGTACTTCTGACAAGAGAAGGGGCAGACGTTGTCTGAGCACAGCCTATAATCTGAGACTTAGCATGCCCTGAGTTTGACTGCATTGTGTTGGTATAGAGTGGATTGCTTCAGGGTACTTTCCTTTCGTTCCCCAGCTGGGAGATTTGGTGGCCCTGGTCCGTGGGAGACTGTCCAAGATGCAGCGAGCAGTGTTGTCAGCTCTTATTGTGATTGAGGTCCATGCCAAGGATGTTGCAGCAAAGCTGGTTGAGGAGAATATAACAAGCATGAATGACTTCGAGTGGATCTCCCAGCTCAGGTTAGAGAGCACAGCTGTTGAACCTTACCTGGCCTCCCTGGCCAGTCTCCATTCTCCTTACCCATCTGCTGTGTCCATGAGAAATGGAAACAGGAGTTTGAGACAAATCTAGTTTTGATGGCATCCTCTTTGGCAATATAAACAAACCCATACCATGATGTTTCACTCAGAAAGGCCGTGCTCCTGCCCAAGGGGTGCAATGCTTGATCCCAGGTCCTCTGAGAACTCCTGTCCACCCTGTTGTGTTACTTCATCCCTTCTGCTCTCAAGAGGGAAATCGCTTGACAAACGGGTCTCCGCACCTGCAGGCTGTAATCTCATGAGCGGCTGTTTTGTCTGCCAGGCAGAGTTTATCTTTCTGATGTCATGTTCACTCACCATTAGATACTACTGGACAAGGGGAGACCTGTACATCAGAGCAGTCAATGCTGAGTTTATCTATGGCTATGAGTATCTGGGGAACACTGGCCGTCTGGTTATCACACCCCTCACTGACAGGTAAAGACATTGTTTTCTGGGTAGCAAATACATTTTTTTTACTTTTCTTTATTTTTTTTTCTTCTGAGTGAACAGGAATAAACCAAGGATCTGACCATGCACATCCTGCATCTTAATGTATGTAAATAGAATCCATTTGTACAGTAAAAGACTACTTGAGACAAGTGCACAGAGGCACCCTGGCATTGGTTGCTACTGTTTTCCTAGTGATCAGTGCTCAGACTGATTGCTTTCACTCTCCTAATTCTTAATGTAGTGCTCTCATATAAAATGCCCACCTGATAGCTAAGGAGCTCTTCTAGAAACCAGAAGGTAGCAGCTAGTACTCTAGAATATGCAGCAGAAATAATAGTTTTACCCTTTTGTAACTGTCCTTTTTCTGCAGAATGAATTTGTAGCCAGTGGCAGGAGGATTTATCCATGCAGGCCCCCATGAATACTAATCAAGACCACATAGCTCTAACTCCTTTGCAGAATGCTGCATATCTAAGCAGTTTTGTAGAATAATGAATGATGGATTCCTCCTTGTCTCTGGCTGGATAGATCATGTGTCTCCTTGCTGAAATCAGTAGTACAAATGCTTTTTTTCATCATCCGGTCTCTTCTTTGTTGTAGGTGTTATCTGACACTTACAGGAGCTCTGCACCTGAAATTTGGAGGAGCACCTGCAGGACCAGCAGGAACAGGCAAAACAGAAACAACGAAAGACCTGGGCAAAGCATTGGCAATCCAAACTGTAGTGTTCAACTGCTCTGACCAACTTGACTTTATGGCAATGGGCAAGTTTTTTAAGGGATTAGCCAGGTACAGTGAAATGCTGAGTGTCATTATTGAGGGATGCTGCACACTGGGAATTTGTGGCTATTTTTCATAGCAGCCCAAAATAACAAGCAAAGCCCTAGCAAGGGGGTTACTGAGTTCCAGAACGAGCAAGGTTACAAAATTCCAGCCAGAAAGGAGGAACAGTTGATCCAATTAAAAAAAAAAGAGATAAAAGGAGATCCTTGTTCATTTAAGGCAAAATTAAAATGCTTTGCGCTAATCCACAGTGCACTAATCCACCTGTGCAAATGTTTGCAGCTTTGGCCTTTATTTTAATATCATCCATGTTGGACTGAGATTCAGCCCATAAGCTGCTTAATCTTAAGAAGAAGAGAATCTGCTGAGAGTATTCAAAATTGAGCAGCCAAGAGAGACTGCTCTAAGCCCTGAGGGATCCTCTCAGAGAGTCTTCTCTCTTCTCTACATTTCAAACAGAGCTGGTCCAATTAGTCTGTTGCACACTGGTGAATCTGAATTAGTTACTCCAACAAAAGCTGATATTCTTTTCTCAGATGTTTTCTTTGTAAGTAATTTAACTTCTTTCTTAAGCCATGCCTTATGGGAAGATCACCTTCCTCATATGCGTGCTTCCAGCTTTATATGTAGTTTTTCTAACTCTGAAAAATTGACTTAAGCGTTGTCTAAACTGTATCTACTACACTTAAAACTCGGGGATTCAACATGACACCACTTTAAAGCTCAAATCTATAACATGGAGAATTTGTCCCAAGCTCTAAGGTCACATACTGACATAGGCACTCATCACATGGCCTGGGATGCACAGTCGGGGTGTCCACTGAGCCAGGACACGGGGGCTGTGTCACTGTTTGCCATGGTGCATCAGGGCCCTTTTGTGTTCACTTCTAGTCCTTGTTATGCCTACCCAGTATGTGGATATATAACTTCTAGATCTAGCTGAACTTTTGATTGCAAGTTTGCTCCTGTGTGGTGTTCCTGACTCCCTTCATTCTTCCTTCCTTGCCCAGCTCTGGTGCCTGGGCTTGCTTCGATGAGTTCAACCGCATTGATATCGAGGTGCTGTCTGTGGTGGCCCAGCAGATCACAACCATCCAGAAAGCACAGCAGCAGAGGGTATGTAAAGAATATGTGGATGCAAAGGCAGGCAAAAAAATCTCCACTTGAGCTAGTTCAGGCAAGCCCTTGTACCTGCATACACCTTCAAGCTTCACTTCTCAGGGGCAACTCGAACAGACATCCTTGAGGGGAGGTTTGAACAATGTCCTAACTATGGCACATCATTTCAGTCCATTACAGTCAACATCCTCCGGGCAATTTTTAACTTCACCCTAGTCTGTGCTGCCAGTTGCCCACACTCTAACAGGCTGAAGTACCTCTCAGCTTGATCTGTAGTGCCAGCAGACTTTGGTGTGGGAGACACTCTGATACAGATCCACTGAGCTGAACAAAATTGGAGCTGTGAGAAAAGCAGTCAGAGTTCTGACATGATTTGCTCAGCACCAAATTTGTCTAAATGTGTTAACCAAACTTTGGTGGATTCACAAAACCACCAAATGTGCAGAAAAACATATATTGGTGCACAGAGAGTTGCATTGTAAAGTGAATTGTTGTGAATTGTTGACTTTATTGGAGATTCAGCTGTCAGCCAATCTAGCAGCCAGCCTCTGCTTTGTTCTCTGGAGGCCCAGAAGGGTTAAGACCTGAATCTCCTTGACTTTGGCTTGGAATTAGAAACTTGCTCTCTATAAATTCTTCTGCATTACTTTATCCCCTATCTGAAATTACCACCTACACAGCTTTAAAAAGGATTTAGGTTTCTCTTTGCCCTCTTTGCCATGAATTAATTCAGGTCTGATCTCTAGTGCAAAATAAATGGAAAGACGTTTGTTTACAGCTGAAGGAATAGAAGTCTGTTCAAGAGTTAAAAAAAAAAAAAGAAAAGAAAAATTAACCTATCAGTAAATCTTCCTCAAACCCTGTCTTTTATACAGGAAAAATATTGCTGGTAATTCTGGGTTCCTGCAGTAGGACCAGATTGAGTCACTACTGTTGTGGGCAGCTGTGTGTGTTTCTGCCTTATAATTTAACAACTAAAAGCTATTGTTCTCCTCTTGGAAGATTCTGCTACCTTGTTTGATTTGCAGGTCAGGCTCTGTTCTTTGAGGACGATCATATTTTTAATTTTCCAGGTGGAAACCTTCATATTTGAGGGCACAGAGATCCCACTGGTCCCATCCTGTGCAGTCTTCATCACAATGAACCCAGGGTACGCTGGGCGCACCGAACTGCCCGATAACCTGAAGGTAAGGAGGGCAGGCTGCACAGGCAGGAAGAGCGGCAATAAAGGTGCTGGATGCTACCTGGACCCACCCACAGTGTGTCCATGACAAGAGTTAGGATGTGATGCTTTTGGAGAGTCTCCAGGATCACTTTGAGATTTGAACCACATGTGTAAGGAAATGGCACCATTCAGATTGCAGTCTGCAGGGATGCTACAGTGACAGCTGCCAGGCATACTCATGTTGTGTCCCCCAAACAGTTTGGAATGGATACTCAGCCTTTTCAGTTTGCTGGGGAAAAAAGCAAGAAACAACAGTGTTTTGGACATTGTGCTGGATCTGTATGTTCCAGGCTCTCTTTCGTCCTGTGGCTATGATGGTCCCAGATTATTCCATGATTGCAGAGATCTCGCTCTACTCCTTTGGGTTTAATGAAGCCAAAATCCTTGCAAAGAAGATCACCACAACATTCAAACTATTGTCAGAACAGCTCAGCTCCCAGGTAGATGCCTTAATGTTCATGAATGTTTTTTAAATGTGAGACTTTCTCAGCCTAGGCATGAAGTGCCTGGATGGTTTTCTTGGTGCCTTGTATATCTTGCATGTCTCAAAAAGGTCACTACACCCATTCTTCGTCTTCCTTCCATCTTTCTAATCCTCATTTCTGCTCCTGTGGCTGGACTTGGATTCTCTTTAAATCCTTTTTAGGATTACAGTGGCAGGACAGTTGAGCCAAACAGCCCTGCCTGCTTTTCCTTCCATCTAGGATTTTTCATTGTGTACTTATTCTCATCTTCCTCATTCATAGACTGTACAGCTGAGGGCTATTTAGTTGTTTTGAAGGATACTGAGAATAGACTTGGATGAAGGAGGAATTGTTCTGAAGGCATAAGTCTCTCGTTTTTCTTTTCTTGCCTGCTAGCTGAGCACATGCCTAAGTTTACTTTTTTAGGTGGTGCTCTTCTGTCTGATGACATTGTTTCCTCTGTGCCTTTTTCAGGACCACTATGACTTTGGGATGAGAGCTGTGAAGACTGTCATCTCAACAGCTGGCAATCTCAAAAGAGAGAATCCTGATATGGATGAGGTAAATGTGCTTGTACTTCATGCTACCACAGACTTATGGGGCCTTTTCTGCAGCCTCATACAAGAGGAAAGATCTCTGAAGTCCTGAGTTCTTAAATCCTTGCAGGAGCTGATCTGCCTGCGAGCTATTAGGGATGCCAACGTACCCAAATTCCTGCAGGATGACCTCAAGCTCTTCAATGGCATTGTCTCAGATTTATTTCCGAATATCAAGGAAACACCTGTTGATTATGGCATCCTGGAAGAAGCCATCCGCAAATCCTGCATCGAGGCAAATCTGAAGGATGTTGATGGTGAGGGGAAGGGCTCTCCACAAGCTCCCTCTGGACCTGGGCTTTTAGTCTAGCATGCTGCCCTAGGAAGGAGATGTGTTTCCAGTCCCACTCTGCCTCATCTTCCTGTACAGGTTTTGTGACTAAATGCATCCAGCTGTACGAGACCACTGTGGTTCGTCATGGCCTGATGCTGGTGGGACCAACAGGTTCTGGGAAGACAAAGGTATGGGTGAGACACTGTGCTGGCCCCAGGAAACCATCACCTACCTAGTGACACAGAGGCTGAGTTTCACAGGAGACCCATAGTGGTATTTAAAGCCTCTCTCAGATAGAAGTTGCCTGTTAGTAATAATTTATAGTCATGGAGAGGTATACTACTGGTTCATATAGTGGTTTTGAGCTGTAAGATTAGGCTGAGGCTTAAAGTTCTGCTGTAGATTTCTAAGGCTGAGACATGCTTTGACCTCTCTAGGTGCCTCAGGCCTCTTCTGTGCCTCTTCTCCCCTGCATATAGGGTGCTTAATTTCTGTGCTTTTATTTCAGACAAGCATCTCTGTACTATGATATTACCCTTCACTATGTCTCTTTTCTCACTGTATTTGAATGCAGTTGCTGTGAGAGCAAGTGGCTTTGTCATTCTGGAGCCATGCCAGTTAACTCTCTGGCTGTCCTGCTTTTGCAGAGTTATGAAGTCCTGGCAGCTGCGATGACATCACTGAAAGGTCAGCCTGCAGCCAGTGGTGGGAATTACGAAGCAGTCCGCTACTTTGTACTGAATCCCAAATCCATCACAATGGGCCAGCTTTATGGGGAGTTCAACTTGCTAACGCATGAATGGTAAAGAACAAAACCCTCTTTCCTTTCTTCCAGACAGAAAACAATTTTCTGGTCCTGAGTGTCTTCCCTTCAAGGCCGAGAACTGTTTGGGGTGGTGGCATAAAACCAGATGCGATCAAGTCCTTATCCCCACCAAGCTACAAGAGCCAGTCACAGCGATTTAAGCTGACATCCCTCATTGTGCACTTGGCCCGTCTGCCAGTACATGCCCAGACAGTTCCTGCAGCTCACTTGCAGCATTAACTGCAGAACAATAATTCAATAGCTTTGGAGCACATGCCCCTGCTCCTAAGATACAGCAGCTTAAAAACACTTGGTTTGCTTCTGAAGAAAAGTGACCTCTGTACTGCGCACTTGAACTGTTCTGTATAAATACTCTGGTATCCTTGAGTGATGAGGAATGACTTTGAGGCAGAAAGAGGCATTTCATTCCCGTTGCCAGGGCTCCTGCTTGCTTACACGGTTTGGAAACAAGAGCCAATAACCCACTTGCCCTCTTTACAGCCAGGTCCTACTACATATGTTTCCATATGTGACCTGAGGCTGACTTTGAAGCTCACTTTATTCCATAAGCTAGGACGTGAGAAGCAGGGTGAATCTCCCTTTGGCCCTGTCAAGCCAGCTCTTGTTTCAGGGCAAAGCTAAAGATTGTGTTCTGTAAAATGAGGGAAACTAAATATATATGAAACTAACTACCTCAAGGAAAAGTGCAAGCCCGTCAACATTACTGATGCTGTGACCAAGAGCTTCCCAACTCAGGATGTGGTACATATTTACTGAAGGACATTTTATAGGAGCTCCAATTAAGCTCTACAGTTTACTTATGATGTGATTCTACATGGGCATGTCAACGTGACAAAAAGAAAAATACAGCAGTTGTGTAAAATATATTTACAGACAAATCCATCTGCTTTAATCAGCTGAGCTTTAGAACAGACTGTTTTCCCTTGATCTCAATAACAATACCGTGGAATTCACTAGTACTATAAAATAAACAAATAATTATTTAATAGCAGGAGTCGAGTCCAGGGTCTGAATGGAAACTGCACTCCAAGTTTCCATGTACAGATTAAATTCTTGCTGTCAACAGCCACCATTCCTTGTGTCTGCTCTCCTGGTCACCAGCTACAGCACCTCCCAGGTTCACAGGCAGCTGAGGATGGGGAACTTCAGTTATAAAGAGGGTAGGGTCATGCTCTTTAGCCTGGATTTATCCTTGTAACCTTGAGAAAAAGAAGCACCTCCAGAGAGCATATAATCTGCCTGTGACCTGAACTGGATCCTAGCAAGGCCTCTTTACTCTTCACTGAGGGCAGAGATGTTAAAGGGAAGCTTGACATCTTATAGTTAAATGGCTTGAATTCCAGATCCTGATGCCCGAAGAAATTGTTCTGTGGTGTTACCCAGGCTAAGATGTGTCTCAGTAAAAAAAAAGAATGAGGTGGACCTTTCTGCAGCTCATCGATAAGGGAGACAAATGAATCAGGATAAGACTGTCTTTTGTGATGGGAACTTTGCCATTTATTTCAGCAAAACCAGAATGGGCCAAGCTCTGCCTTCCTCCTACCTTTCAGGACAGACGGGATCTTTTCCACACTCATCCGTCGGGGAACCGTGGCCACTGACTCTGACAAGAAGTGGTACATGTTTGATGGGCCAGTGGACGCTCTGTGGGTTGAGAACATGAACACAGTACTTGATGACAATAAGAAGCTGTGCCTCAGCTCAGGGGAAATCATCAAGATGACAGAGGTAATCATCCCTCCCACTTTTGCTGCCTGTGTTCTGTACTCTTTCCTCCCTGCGCTGAAATACGCATCAAAACTGAGCAGGTCCTTATCCTTTCTTTTTTTATATAATTTCCAGAGTATGACCATGATGTTTGAAGTCCAGGATTTGGCTGTTGCTTCCCCTGCCACAGTCTCCCGCTGTGGCATGGTTTACCTGGAACCCAGCATTTTGGGGCTGGAGCCCTTCGTTGAATGCTGGCTGAAAAATATGCCAGATGTCATGCAGCGCTTCTCACAGCAGCTGGCATCTCTCTTCAAGAGATTCCTCCAGGTGAGCTACTGTTCTCTTCCAGCCTTTCCATGTCGTCTTGAATATCGACCAGCCCAGACTTGTCAAGTCCTGGATTTAAATGCCATTGTGGGAACATTTCCTACCAGCATAATATCTATCATGGAAACTTCTCTGTGAATTCTGTGGCTTTAATAGAGGTTATTCATTGATCTCTCTAGATGTGACTAAGTCTTTGTATTGGTTTAGCATAAATGATAAAAAAAAAACCAATTGTTAATCCATTTTAGAACTAACAGCTAAGCTGGCCAATCAGGTAAAAGGGGTACACCCTCTGGGACACCGCTTAAAAACAGGAATCTTGTGAGACCCGCCCTCTTTCCGGGACTCCGCGCCATGAGGTAATATCGCAGCCGGGCCTCTGGGCCCCGGGAGGCCCCGGGTCCCTGGAGAGCAGCACCGAGCCCAGGCTGAGTTAAAAACGCACCCCATAAGACCGAGGGGTGGAAAAGGAAAAAAAAAGACTCAGGCTCCTTTTTTTGAGCTGCTTTTTACATCTCGCGGATCTGCCGCTTTCGGAGTTGCCGCGGCTGCAGCTGAGACCACGTGGCGTGTACAAGCCCGGGCAAGTTCCTGAACATTAACTCTTTCTTAACACCGACTGAGACTGTTTCAAACTCTACCCCTCCTCAAGGAGAGAAGAAAGGCTAAATCGNATTTTAAAGTTATCTACTGGACAGAACCACTCCTAGTGCAGTTCCATAGCTTACCCAAGTACCTCCAAGGAGAAAGTTGTACAAACAAGTCTTGTTATTTCTACTCTGCTGATAAGCCATTATTTTAATGACGAACCTGGAGCTACAAAGGAAAGTTCTGAAGGGAGCAAACCATTTAACAGCACTGATTGCACAAGGTGCACATAACTGTTGCACAGAACCAAAAGGGAAGCCCAGAGGTTTCTCGGTGTTAAGACTGAATCAAGGGGTTCATCTTTTCTCCAGTAAAAATGGTGGTACTTGGGATGCAGTTGGAAATGGCAGCATTCTCAGTCTTTAATCCCTGCTAAACATAACATGATGGAGGTGAACAAGAAGGTAAAACCAAAGACAGTTGTGCTGGATGGTGAGACTGAGCTGTCCCTGCCTATCTTTCCAGGAGGCCATTGATTTTTTACGAAGCTCTGTGAAGGAGATAATTACCTCTACAGATGGTAACCTCACAACAAGCCTCCTGGTGCTCTTGGAATGTTTGTATCAGCCTTTCATTCCCATTAAGGTAGATTTTGCTGCCTCTATCACTGTTACTTGTGTCTGTAACTCTTAAGGACTTTAAGTCATGGAAAGGGTTAGTCACCAGAGAGCAAGATGTTGGTGCAGAAAGGTCATGCTATAGCTCATCTACGAGGCAGAAGGTAATACAACATCCAGCAAAGCACAGGTAAACCTGGAAGGATTATGCTCTGCCCGCTGAAGGAACACAAGATAAGCTCCATGCCTACCAGGCTGGAGGGCAGAGGTTCACTTTTATTTATAGCAGAGGGAATTGGAGAATGAGTGGAAAGCAGAGATCAAAGCTGAGCAGTGATGCACTTCAGATTGCAGGTCCTTTGAGAATTAGTATTGAAGAAGGCTGAACAATTTTCAAATTAAAAACCTAAGACTAAATTCTTTTCCCATCTCCTGTTGAGTGACATTAGTTCAGCAAAGGGAGTCTCTCAAGTACACCAGTGAAACAACAAATTTTAATCCACAGAATATATTAACAAGACCTGTGAAAAACTGCCTAGAAAAAGCTACATAGAAGCTGAATAGAATTATGAGCAAATTAGGATGAGTCTGGGGTTTGTGAGCCTTGATTATGCCTGAGTATTTTTTCTTCTACTTGGCTCTGATTCTAAGGGATTTAAGACAATTCCCCGGGAGAAGATTGCTCGTATGGGAGAGCTGATTGAACCTTGGTTTATATTTGCCTTGATCTGGAGTGTGGGTGCTACTGGAGATTCCCCAGGTCGTGAGGCCTTTAGCTCATGGCTCAGGAAGAAGATGGCAAGGGAAAGGGTGAGTAAAGGAAAAGCAGATCTTCTCTCATAATAGACAAATTAGTAGTAAAGAATGGGGATCAGAGCTGAATGCCTGGAGGCTTTGGATGGACTCCTTGTTGTTATCTGGTATGCTACTCTCTCAAAGGGACCCCTGGAGCTGGAAATTCTGGGAGAGACCTGAGGCCCCTGGCCTGGGTAGCATCCCATTAGTAAAGTCTTCCTTGAAGTAGTGCATATCCTCCTGTAAATTCAGCTGAGTGGCAGCTTTATTCTCACAGGTCAAGTTACTCTTCCCAGAAGAAGGACTGGTTTATGACTATAAACTGGACGATGCTGGGCTTAGCAGTACTGAAGATGTGAATGATGAAGTCCCTGGAGAGGTAAAATATTTCATTTTTAATTCCAGGCTGGATAATTTAGGAGGAGAGACCAGGAAGCAACACAGTCCTACAGGATTTGGTAAGATTTTCTCATCGGGGGCAAAGAAGAAAGGCTTATGGGAAGCAAACAAGAATGTTTAAATCAAAATTAAGCTTTCCATTTAATCAAGAAGGCAGTTTCTTGCCTTCAGAGTTGTGAACCAGATCTTTCAAAGCTGAGCCAGGAGCTGGTCAGTTGAGACCTGAGTGTCTCTGTCATTGCTCAGAAAAGTGAGAGGTGAAACAGTTGTGGAGGACAGGGAGAATGGATAGAGCTGTCTGTGTTAGAAACAGTGAACAGCAGAAGAGATATGTGCAGCAGAGTCTGGAGTAGCAGCAAGGCAGATAAATATTCCATCTTTTTCACAAGAGGCAGCAGTGTAGGGCATGTCAGGGTCATCTTGATTGACAGTCACCAGACTCTGGGCTGAAAGGCATTTAAAAGGGAGGGAAAATGCTTCCCCTTCCTGAAATGAAACAAAGAACCCTACATGTGTCAGATGCTTAACAGAAGGTGCCAGCGTGGTCTCTGTGGGAAGGCCACATGGGATGGTCAGGAATGTAGATTTTCCCCTGTATTTTCCAGCACAGCCCTGGCAGAAGCTCTATCTCATTTGTATAGTGGCCTCTGGGAGGCTCATCTACAGCTTCAATCTAGCACAAGAGAGCCATGTCTTGTAAAAGTAGAAAACCTCATGTGCCTCTGAATGCAATGTGGGAGATGGCACAGAACAGGAAGACAGGACCCCAGATAAGCCCCCTTTGTCCCTCTGCCATGGGCAGAATTCCTGTTCTTGCAGATATCACAAGTGCTCCATCCCATTGTGATCCCAATTCTCAGAAGGGAGGGCGGGTGTGTTGCTGCTGGGGCAGTGACCTCTAGCTCTGGGGCTCTGTGCCTCCCAAAAGTAACAAGCCAAACACTCCCAGCATTTCCATACAGAAAGGTAAGGGTGGCAAGACTCAACAGAGGGGCTGGAAACCTGAATTTCTCATCAGAATCTGAGCTATTCCACAGGGAGCAGTGACAGGGAAAATAGGTGAAATAGTTTTCCTTTTTCTAGAAGGGATAGATGCCCCCTCTAAGCAGACTCCAATCTTTCAGGTGCATTGGGAGGTGTGGCTGGATGCTACAGCAAAGTTCACCGTGGTTCCAGACACCAACTTCTGTGACATTATTGTGCCCACAATGAACACAGTCCGAATGGCCTATCTGCTGGAGCTGTTGCTCACCAACTATAAGCCAGTACGTGCCCAGCCTTGTCTGTGAATTTTTGATTCAACCTCTTCCTCTCTCAGTGCAGTCAGAACTTAACAGCTACCTAATACTTTGGGATTATTTCCCACTTCCATGCATTTGTATTTCTCTGCTCCAAATCTGTGCTTAAGCACTAAGAGTTATCCATTCAGTCCCCAGGCGCCATGCCAGCACCCCAAAGGAATATCAACACTCAGTTGTTCAATCAAAATGCAGCAATTGCTAGAAAGCCCATCACCATCCCTCTTTACCTGTTTCCTACAGTTCCATTTAATACTTCTCTGGTTGGATTGCATCCACACCAAGAGATTTTGGTGTTGGGCAGCTGACCTTACTGAAGAAGCAAGTCCAACAGTCCTCTCCCAACCTTCAAATGCCTAAAAGAGCAGTAACCTGCATTTCCTCCAGCAAATGTCAGAGTGCTGGGAAACACAGGCTGCTTGCCTATGATTATGCTGCATTGCTCATTGTGGTTCTAGGTTCTTTGCATTGGTCCCACTGGCACAGGGAAGACTCTCACAATTGCGGACAAGCTTTTGAAGAACTTGCCTAACAAATACATCACCCACTTCCTGATGTTTTCAGCACGCACCTCTGCTAACCAAACCCAGGATCTCATCGACAGCAAACTGGATAAGAGGCAAGATTGCTTTCTGTGTGTGCAAAGGCAGTATCCCTGAGCTCAGTGTTTCTATCAGCTTGGCTGTTTAGTTTCATCCCAAGACCTGAGCACATACAGCTGTAGATAACATGTAGGACACACAGCACATCTGAGCTGGGATTGTGAGAGCCAATAATAGCTTGTTATAATGGCAAGAAAGTGATAAGGATTAGTGAGGGTCAGTAAAAGTTGCTCCAATTCTAGTTATTCCAGAAATACTACATTTCACAGCACAGGTGTTGGCAAACCCTGGTGTGGGATCTTTACAGAAAGTGATGAAGGGAGAAAATGTGGCTGCCCACCCACAATCCCACTCCCCACAGTAAACAGCATCCATTTCACCTCCCTGGTCAGCCACTGGTTTGAAGTTTCCAGCAGATTCATGGACTCAAGCTTTGCTTTTATTTGCACCCATTTACTCCTTGGCATTGTGCATAAGTAGACAAAATTTCATTTGGAGAGAAGCCAGTGCCTCAAACATTGCTCCAGATCTTTTCCATGCAAAGGCCCTTACAAAGGAGTGTATCAAGTGTAAAAATAGCTGAAATTGTTGACTCAGGAAACATCCAGAGAAAAAACCCATGCTTTTGGATCAAGTTAGAAGTACCTTTCCAATAGAAGTTGTCCTGTGTCCTGACACGGGTTCTGTCCTTGCAGGAGGAAGGGAGTGTTCGGACCTCCAGTTGGTCGGTACTTCATATTTTTTATCGACGACTTGAACATGCCCATGCTGGAGCAATATGGAGCTCAGCCACCCATCGAGCTGCTGCGGCAGTGGATGGACCACCACGGCTGGTACGACCGGAAGCAGATCGGTATGACCCAGATCCTGTGCCCAGAGCTCCTGGCAAAAGTTGGCTCATTAAATAGTGTACCTGCCGTGGAGATTTGTAGCAAGGGTTTCTAGCTACAGCTCAGCACTCATTCCTGATTTTGCACTCTCAAAGGTACTTTTAAGAAGCTGGTAGATATTAATTTTGTCTGTGCCATGGGACCTCCTGGAGGGGGAAGGAATCCTGTCACTCCACGCCTCACTCGCCATTTCAACTACCTCTCCTTCACCGAGATGGATGACAGCAGCAAGAAGACGATCTTCTCCACCATCCTTGGCAGCTGGATGGGTAAGTCCTGCAGAAAACTACCACCTTCTCCTCATGTTGAACATCAGCTTGATGACAATGGAGTTTGGAAGGGGGCCAATTAATACTGATGATCTGATCCAAGTGTTGAAAGCTGAAACTTGCAGTAGTCACTCGAAGATGCTTTGGGGAAAGTGTTCTATGAGGCTTAGCAAACAGAGAGCTCATACACTGTTTAGTCTCAGGGCCAAACTCTGCTGGTGCACATCAGCAAACTTCAGCTTTGGCTTTCACAGTTGCAATATGTTATCCTATACCCTGGGCCTTTCAAAGAGGATTATATTTCTGATGGGTGATACAGATATTCTCAACCTCAGCAGGTAAAGCTGGAACTAATTTTTTTGTCTTTTTCTAGATGGATTCCTAGGAGAAAAAAGTTACAGAAATCCAGTGCGTAAGTAAGAGCAGAAAGATGAGGGAGACTGTGAACAGAACAAGCTGGTGAGCACAGCATGGCACAGCTTACCTGGGCTTTCAGCAGACAGACACTTGCCCAGACAACAGCCTTCTGTGGAAACAGAGCCTTCTGTTACTCTCCATCTGCTGCAGCCTGGAGACAGCTGAGGAGGGTGGATCTGAGCATGGTGCTACAGCCACCATGAAAAAAAGGGTTCATTTGGAGTGAAATGAGTCCTCTTATACTTGACGGGGTGGGAATTCGGGATCATCTTTGCAAATATGCCTTCATCTGCAAATCTGCCAATAGAAAGGAGTGAGAATAGCCAGCTATGGGAGAAGCAAAGCCGAGCTTTCTGAATGCTTGCAATATTCAGAATCACCAGTACCTGACTGTGATCTCAGGGACACACTGAAACATCTAGCTGTGATTTAGAAAGAAATTAAAGGATTTTTGAAATAATTCAAAAAAGTGCAAAATTCTGGGGTGTAACAGGGCTCTACTTCTCCAGGAGTGTTTGTAATAAACTTCATTGGGAGAAAAAAAAATAATTAGCTCTAAAACTGGCAGCTGTGTTTAAATCTTGCCAGATTATTGCAAAAGAAATTATTCCTCAGTGGCTTTGCATTTGCTGAGCATAATGAATTGCAAAGGGTTTAGCTAAGAGAGCACTCACACCTTCTAGCTTAAAAGTAGCTGAGATTTCACTGTGGGAATGCAAGGAGGGAGAAGGAAAACCTGTCTGGAATATTTCAGGTCGGCATCAATTACCTATCTCGCAGTGTCTCCTCTGTTCCTGGGAAGCATGAAGTCTTCACACCACAGAATCACTGTAAAGCATCCTTGCACCCCAAATCTGGTTCACATTAGTTGATAAACCCATTAGCAGCGATCCACTGCAAGTGAGCAGGTGCTTGGTCAGGTGCCTCAGTGTCTCTGCAGAAAAAAGCAGAAAAAAGTGTGTTCCTGTCTAAGTCCTAGCCAGCACGTCTGCCACTCTGTGCCACCTTCCTGCACTGCAAGGACCCTCTCAGCCCAGTTACCATTTTGACATCCTCTCCAACTACTTGTGTCTCTGCAGCAGGAGCAGTTGCAGTGAAAGACTTGAACGAGCCCTTAGTTGATGCCACAATCTCCGTGTATATGACCATCACATCCCAGCTGCTGCCCACACCAGCAAAGTCACATTATACCTTCAACCTGAGAGACCTCTCAAAGGTGTTCCAGGGCATGCTCATGGCTGAGCCTGGCAAGATCGAGGTGAGTCCTCCCATCAGCACAGCTCTGCCACCCAGGGCAAGACCAGAAATGTTCTATCTGAGGCCTCATTCACAGGCCTGCAAACAGGCTTCAGTTTCCCATTGAAGATACATTTTGATATTGCTCAATGGGTGTGGTGAAAGCCCCTTTGGCTATTGCCTGGTACCAGTAGCAGGCAGACCCCCCCCTTCGTCACAGTCCTTCCTTGGCATGGAAGCAGGTGAGTGGCCACAGGGAGTCAGTAGGACACAGCCCACCCATTCAGGGCTGTATGGAGCCACGGGGGACCAAATAAGGACCAAATAGGGGCAGAGGTGTTGTCCTATTACCTGCTTCTGCTCCTTCAGCTCTCCTGAGAACCTTGCTCTGGCTCCAGCCTGGCCAGTAGAGATTGAATTCTCACAGGAAGTACTTAGGACCCTAAGTACTATAGGTTCTGTGCTATCAGGCAAATAAAAAACACAGAAGAAAACTGTAAAATTTAAATCAAACTGGGGAAAGATAAGAACAAAGAACATAAAATTTCAGTCTCTCAAACAAAGCCCGACATATGGACAAATAGAGGGGGATAAACTGATGTTGTAATGAGCTCTCTGCAAAGCAGCTGTTTTGACAAGAGTTGTTTTTGAGAGGAGAAGGGAAAAGCAGATTCCTCCGCCCAGTTCTTTCTCCGCTCCAGTTGCCTTGTCACAGGAGTGGAGTTGGCCACATGCTGGGCAGGAACCAGCTTTCCTGACAGCAATGCTCATAACACTTCTCTGCTTCTCTCACCGGGGCTGTTTTGCT
Source organism: Donacobius atricapilla (assembly GCA_013397315.1). Classification (NCBI taxonomy): domain Eukaryota; kingdom Metazoa; phylum Chordata; class Aves; order Passeriformes; family Mimidae; genus Donacobius; species Donacobius atricapilla. Next base: position 420,436 of record WBMY01013880.1, read on the forward strand.
GGGATTTCCTACCAGAACAAAGAGCACCTGCTGAGATTGTGGTACCACGAGAGCTGCCGGGTCTTCCGTGATCGCTTGGTCAATAAGGAGGACCGGACCTGGTTTGACAGCCTAATGACAACGAAGATGGAGGAGTTTGGCACCACTTTTGAGGAGGTCATTCCCTCCCAGCCAGTTCTGTTTGGAGACTTCATGGAACCAGGTGCCAATGTCAAAGTATACCAAGCAATCGACAGCCAGGATAAGGTAAGGACCCTGGGAATCACCTTGTGAACTACATTCACCTCTTCCCAGTCTTCTGCAAACAAAGGAAAACAGTAATAGTAACAGTAGTGGTGCTTTAATTAGAGGTATCTGAAACTACAAACTGTCCCAGGAGTCTCCTGTGAAATCCTGCCACATATATGAATAGTGGCTGTTTTTATTGTGATGGGCAGTTGAGGTGGAACAAGCTGTCTCTGCATTGCAATCCTGGAGGCAGTCTGCTATGCCAAATCTCCCAAATGAGCCACACTTGGGACTGAAAAGTGAAATTTGCTGGAAAGAAATGGCACATTACCCCCAAACAATACTACTTTTGCCATTAAACACTTCACAATTGACCTTTACGAGTAATTAATGTTACTGCCAGTCTCCCTGTTGGAGAAGATACTGGGAGTACTTGGGTAGTGGTAATTAAGCAAAGGCAATGAGTGGTGCGTTTTGCACTCATTATCAGAAAGAGATGATTATTCTGTTGTCTCTCCTCTTGTGATAGCAGTGTGACAAGGGCTGGTAATTAACTGAGCTTTCCAATCCCTTTTGCAAAGTAGGTAGGTCTGTCCCCCACTGAAGTAAGCACAGCTGAGACAGCCAGACAGAGGCAGCTGCACACTCCCCACTGATGCACACAGGACTTCAGCATCTAGGCAGGGCTCTCAGTGCTGTATGAATTCCAGCTGGTGTTGCTTTCCCAGCTTCACAGTGAGATTGCTGAGGGGGTAGGATCAAATCCCAGATGTCTTCATGCTTCATCTCCTTCTCTGGCCTGAGGGTACTGTTGAAGAGAGCCTTGGGAAGGGCAAGAGAAACTGCTCCTGCAGCTATTCCATGTGATGGCTGGACTGGGAGAGGAGTGTGCTCCTCTACCCATCTACAGCCAGTATTTTTTTCTTCCCCAGCACCTGTGGCTTTCCAGCCAGAATCCTAACTACAGGATTTAGCAGCAGGCAGTGGTCAGTTATAGAGCAAGGAAACTAACCCAGAGGGAGGCCGTGGAGCAGTATGGATCAGGCAGCCATAAGCTGCCTTTTTATTTTTTTTATCTTTTATTTTGAACAACACCCTGCTGTTTCTCGAGGCAAACAGCACAGTTGGGAACAGCAGACTGTAGTCACTTGCCTGAGTTAGTTTAAGGTCACCATTGAGCAGCTGCTGCCACCACTACTAACTGAATTCAGCCCATCTAATGGCAGTTCCTTAGAGGAGCCTGGAGGAGAGCTGCTCCCAGACTCTGTTAAGCACCAGGCTCTGCCCTCCCCTACTCCTGGCTGTGCCAGCAGATAATAAACACCCCCCACAATTGCTTTTATCTGGTAGCCACAACTGAGTGTTTCTACCCACAGCTGAAGCTTGTGATTGAGGACTACCTGGAGGAGTACAATCAAAGCAACACCCCAGAACTGAAGCTTGTGCTTTTCATGGATGCCATACAGCACATCTGCCGAATCAGCCGGATTCTGCGGCAGGCTCCAGGGAATGCTCTTCTCCTGGGTGTTGGAGGAAGTGGGAGACAGTCTCTCACCAGACTGGCATCTCACATGTAAGGAGCTCCCACCTATGTATGTAATGGGGAGCAGCTCCATTGAGGCTGCCTTCAGAGGATCTCTTTTTCTGCCCTTCCCACTGCCAGTTACATGTTTTTCAGGCTGCTGACTCCTCAAACGAGTCAAGAGCTAGGACTCAGTTAACATGCACATCTGCACTGGGTTTCTAGCTTGCTCAGGTATCTCTGCTTTGTGTAAAACATGCTCCTAGGTTGATGAGTGTCCTTGGTGCAAAAGGACAAGCATGTGCTCAGGACTCACTGTATGAGAACAGCTTGCTTGAGTCCATTCACCCTGGGTCCACAAGACATACTGGAAATTGACAGAAGAAAATGTTTTAATTTGATGTAACTCCACAGGCTTCTTTTTCCTTTAGGGCAGAAAATGAATGTTTCCAGATTGAACTGTCCAAAAATTATGGCACAACTGAATGGCGAGATGATGTGAGGAAGGTCATGATGAAGGCAGGCCTTCAAAGTCTACCCAAGACCTTCCTATTTGTAGACACACAGGTACAAGAGTATTAGCATGGTGGATTCCTTCTCAAAAGGAGTCAGAAGCACATCTCTAAGCTCAATAAATTCCCCTACAGGGTATTAAGGAACTTGATACAAGCCAGACACAACTTGTATTTCTTCAGTAGCCTATATTCATCATCTTATAAAAGAGCCCCAGGGAAACTAGAGGTGGTGCATTTATTGCTAGAGGGTCTGTAGAGCTGTATATGAGTGGATGGATTTTTCTCTTGCACAAGGAAGCTTCCTTCAGCTCCATCCAAGTGTTTGGTGGGTACATAAATTTTAGCTGTCTGAAACAAGCACTATTGGCCACTGATATTAGAAGTCCTAAGTAAAATTATTCTTTTCCTTTTCGAAAAGAGAGTAGATTTAGGACCTTCTCCCTGCTGGTTCCACAGGATAATGCTGGCTGTAACTGTAAACTGTAACTTGCTAATGAGTAGGCAAATTTCCACTTCTGGAATCACAGTTATGTTCCCCATAGGCTTTTTTACTGCCTTCATTATCATAGGAACCATTCCCTTGTGGCAGAGCCCTAAGCAGCAAGATGAGCATCAGTCAAATGCTACTTGTTCTTGCAGCTTTTTCCCTGCAGTGAGAAGCATATGTGGGAGCAAAGGGACCCAGGAGGGTGCATTTTAGTCAAGGAGATGGATGCTGTGTATTTCTGATGTAGCAAAGGTGGAGAGGTGAGTGTAGCGCTGGAGGGAGATCGTCCCACAGACTGTGACACATCCCTACAATTACTCTGTCTCCCACATTGATAAGCTTTATTTTAATAATGAAGTGTTCTATGCTGGAGGAACAAAGACGCAGAGCAACCAGGTGTCTGGGGTCCGACTGCAGAGGCAGGGAGCAAGTGCCTGAGCTCAATTTGTCTGTAAGGAGACAGGGAATGGGCAGAAGGATGTTTGTTCTCAAACACACCCTCCCACCTCTGAAATGGCTGAAATATGGCTGTTTAATTAGAAGTGCTGGACAAGAATCAGGGTGTGCCTTTCTGGAGCCAAATGATCAAAAAATTGTTTCTTATAACTGAGGCTAAGGGCTGTATTTATGCAGAAATTATCTCCATGGCATGTGAGACATAAGTGTCTTCTGACTTAAGAAGCTGCTTTTTTTTAATTATTTTTACCATCTATTTAGATTAAAAGTGAATCCTTCCTCGAAGATATCAACAACTTGCTCAACTCTGGTGACATTCCCAACATTTACAATCCCGAGGACCAAGACCTGATCCTGACAGCTATGAAGCCTATTGTCCGAGATCTGGGGCAGCAGCCCACCAAGGCCAATTTGATGGCTGCATTCACAGCACGGGTTCGCAGCAATATCCATATGGTCCTGTGCATGAGGTACTTCAGGCCTACCACTCTGATGCTGTTCATCACACACACACACACACACACACGCACGCTTTGATTAGAAGGTATGAAAACTGAAACTGATTTATGTAAAAAGGTCTGACTCCATTTTATAGTATTTCTACAAAGGCCAGGGATTGGGGGAGAAGGTTGACACCTCTCCCCATCCCACTGGTCAAGACAACTGCCTGTCAGCTGTCCATATCTCTAAGAATAGGAATGAAAACTACCTTGAAGTTATGATAAATATTTGCCAGTGTTTACAGACCAGAGCATGAGAAGAAACCCAAACCATGAAACTGTGAAATAGAAGAGAAGGCTGAAAAATCAGGGCAACACAACTCCATGCTTGTAATGCTAATTATTCCCTCCTTATCCTTTGCCTTTCATCACTGTGTAATGGGATCTTTATTTCCAAGCTCCAGACTTTGGAGAAGGTGGAAGAATAGGAGTATGGTTTGCATAACACCTTCCCCTAGGACTAGATACTTTTTTTTTTTTTTTTTTACACTTTGCTGGTCTCAAAATGAAGTTTGAATTTGTCAAGAGTATGATTATGTATGATTCAGATGAAACACAAGGTACTTCCTCCTCTCTGCACCATTGAGCCATTTGTTACAGACATATCTTGCTTTAATTTGGGGCTCAGTTGCACCATGTTTACTCATGAATCTGATGCATAGTCCATAACCAGCTTGCTCCCTTGCAGGAGAGATACCAGAAGGAACAGAGCATTCTCAGGCAAGAACAAGTAGAAAAATCAGGGCCATGATTATGGTTTGGTGATATGATCTCTACACGCATCTCTGCTTGAAATAAACTTCAGAGCACGTTTATTTCTTATTCCTTAAGTGTTGGCCCTAGAGAGGGACTCATAAAACATCACTCTACTACCATCTTAATACTTCCAGAATATCCCAAGCAAAGGAATGAGCTCAGACATGCGCCTTTGGGCATGCAGCTCACTGCCTGAACTTTTATTCCCTTTTTCCCTCCTTCCCTGGGTGTATTCCTGGCCCTCCTGCTCCCCAAGACTTCAGGGTGGTTCTGTAGAAGGAAAGATATTTTGTCCTTGTATTTAGAGCCAGCTGTAACACATCTTCTCTGCACACCTTGCCTTCAGCCCGATTGGAGAAGTGTTCCGCGCACGCTTGAGGCAGTTCCCCTCTCTTGTGAACTGCTGTACCATTGACTGGTTCAATGAGTGGCCTGCTGAAGCCCTTCAGAGCGTTGCTTCCTCCTTCCTGAATGAGATCCCACTTCTTGGTAGCCGTCACGACAATCTGGACGGGATGGTACGTGCCACACTCGAGAATACTCTGCTCCCCCCTGTTCAGCATGCTGTGTCTCTGGATACACCAAGACAACGGACACAGGACAGACCTTCAGAAGTGTCCTACCCTGCAGCAGAAATGTTCCATGGCAGGATCATTTAAATGCAGAGCTGCATAGCTTTTGTATGCCTTGAAACAGGCTTGGCCATTTGTCACTCCTCTGTGGCACTAAAGCTCCCACACACACATAAGCTCTGCTATGACTGTATAGTTTGGTTCTTCATAAGCACCTTTTGCTTTCTCTGGGCATCACATAGATTTGCCTTTCACAGGTTCAGTACTGAGTAAGATTGTTGCTTTCTCCTTGTAGATTCAAGTATGTGTAGCAATCCACCAGAGCGTGGCAATTAAGTGCCAGTTGTTCCTAGCAGAACTGGGCAGACACAATTATATCACTCCCAAAAGCTACCTGGAGTTCCTCAGCATCTTCAGTTCCCTCATTGGAAAGAAGCAACAGGAACTGAAGACAGCCAAGAACAGAATGCAAAGTGGCCTAGACAAGGTTCGTCCCTCATACCTAGGAAAGTTTTGGGGCCACCCCTTATGCACTCTGAGCAGTGTATTTATAGCTGAAGAGATGCAGTGAGATGTCCTATACATGTCCTGTGTAACAGGAAAAAAACTCAGGCTTAAGCAGGTGAGAGCTATGCCTTCCGCCAGTCTCTCTGAAGGTCTGGGTCTGTAACAGCTCTAAAAGAATAATTATGCCCAGTCTTTGGGGACCACAAACCTATCGGGGTGTTCTTACTAACCTTATAATTGAAAGCCCACTAACAGAAGCATTGTTCTGCTGCCTCATTTCCATGAGCTTATGAAGTAATGGCTAACGTGCAGACGTTATGCACTACTGTTTATAAGCACGTCGCAGTGTCAGATTGTTGCTTCAGCAGGAACCAGGGCAAGACCTGTGATTTGCACAGCCCAAGGCTTGGCAGGGAGCACCCTCCAGAGCATCACAGCCCTTTCCCAGGGCTTTCCATGGCTGCTGCCCCTGCTCTCAACTCTGCTTTGCTCCCATAGCTCCTGCGAACAGCAGAAGACGTAGCGAAGATGCAGGAGGAGCTGGAGAACTCCCGCCCTCTCCTGGCACAGGCAGCCAAGGACACCGAGGCAACCATAGAACAGATAAAGGTACTGCTGCTGGGCAGCTCTGCACTTTCTGACTCTGCTCAGACTGGATTGGACGCAGGCTGGAGGGGCCTGGCAGGGATTGTGCAAAATCCTGCTTGATCAGAGGTAAAAACGCCTCAGATTGGCACAGCAGGTATTTGTGCAGAGCTGCACTGACAGCAAAAATGCCTCCTGCTGAGGTCCTACTCTGCTGCTGGTACACACCAGTTGTTGCAGAAGCAATGGCTCCCATCTGAAACCACCACCCAGGTCAGCCAAGCTCCCAGGCCCTTGCAAGCACAGTCCAGCAACACTAACACAGTCTTCAGGTGGCCTGAGGAGCTCTAAGCCAGACTCATTGAACGGGATCATTCCTCCACATTGCATCCCCAGGGAGCTGATCCAGCTGCAGCCTGCTCCCCAAACCTTAGGGATCAATACACAGTCACTCATGCCACTTCAGAAGAGGGAACTGTTCTGTCTTGGCTGTCACTGCCTTCTCTCCTTGTGTTCTTTCCTGCCTATCTCCTACTGTGGGGTGGCCACACTGGGACAGAGTGGACAGGGACACTAACATAATACAGCTCTGCATGGAGAGGGGAAGGAGTCTGCAATCACCTAAATTCCCACATAGCAGATAAGAATTTGGCTATATTCTGCATTTCCTTTATGCCTCCTGATAGTGTTTTAACCCTTGGGGGTATGCAGACATGGCAGTTTAAGAAACAAACCCCTAAGCATATCTTCCTATCCCTCCATCTCGGTAAAAATTTGCAACCCCATGCATCCCCTACTTGTGCCAATAGGAAAATTGGTAGAGCAACTAATTCCTGCAAGACTAACATCATTCCAGGTACAGCCAGAGCTGGAGCTTGTGGATGGTTTATACAGGCTGACAAAAACCTTCTCCCAGTATGGTGCAGGAAGGGCATCCCCTGCAGCAGTTAGATCTGCTGGAAGATCCCCTGAGATCTGCTGGAAGAAGATGCACAAGCTTCCAGGACAACTGTGATCCTTTCCTAGCAGTGGCAAGCCAAGCTCTGCCTCCAGCATGCTTCTGAGGCTGTCTCTGGTGTTGCAGGTGGACACAGCTGTGGCTGAAGAGACAAGAAGTGCTGTGCAGGCTGAGGAGGCAAAGGCCAATGAGAAAGCTCAGACAGCCAAAGCCATTGCAGATGATGCTCAGAAGGACTTGGATGAAGCCCTCCCAGCCCTGGACGCTGCCCTTGCCAGCCTGAAGAACCTCAACAGAAATGATGTTACAGAGGTAAATCTGTCAGGGGAGAGGGTGGCAGAGCTGGGTCTGGTTGACAACAGCATCTCCCTTTGCAGCAACTCCCTTTTAATTGGCTTGCAACCTCCCCAGCCTTTTCCTCCATCCAGCCCCCTGGGCTCACTCTGGGCAGCTGCCCCAGCAGCTTCTCACCTTTACTCCTTCAGATGTAAATTGAAGGGTAGAAAGGCAGTAAGTGACCCTGGGTGTTCCCAGCATGTCCTGGAGAGGCTGTGGAGGAGGGCTCACCCCACGTGCCTGTTCATGGGGTAGGCAGCAGGGTACCACCAAGCAACCCCAAATACTGTCTGTGCAGCACAGGGACACAGCTGGCAGCATCCTGAACCTGCAGGCTCTTTGAAAAGGGACCCAGCACATGCAGAGAAGAGGCAGCAGGCAGAATTTAAGGAATACTGGCTTGAAATAGGCTAGTGAGAGAAAGAAGGGTGATTCTGAGCCTGCAAGTATCACAGCCCATAGCCAAGACAGCACATTCAATAAATACAGATTTCATCACTCAGGGGCAGGCTTATTGCACTGCCGTTGTGAGTGACAGACCTTTTTTCTTTTCTCAAAAACACACAAAACCGCTTTCTTCAGAAAGCGGGGAAAGACACAGACAGTGTTGGTGCACTTGTGCCCAGCACCCATCCTCTTGTAGAGCTGTCATGAGAAGTGTCTTGTCTGTTCAAGGCTTCCAGTGCCACAAGATGCATCAATTTACACATCATCCCAGAAACTCTGTATTTAAGGATTAAGCGCCTAGTTTCTTTTAAATCCAGCTGCCAGGTCGTGACCCAAGTAACCTGCCACCAGAGCAGAGACCACCAGAGTTCTCTCCCAGTTCAGAATTAAGGACCCAGCCCAACTGAAAGAGGACACCACTACTGTGGCAGGGAGCAAGGATCCCTTTGACCTACTCCTTTCCATAGGGCAGCTCCCTCAGGAGGCGCTCGGAGGAAGCTGATGCCTGCTTCTCCAGCTCCTCCACCACCTCTCTCAGGCGATCCTCATTGCAGTAAAAATACACATAAAGGTTGCGCTCTGCCTGCAGGATGGGGTTCTCCAGAGACCTGCGCTTGATCTCCAAGTCACTCAGGAGGTCTGTCAGCTTTTGGTAGAGGTCATCCTGCATGATGATCAATTGCTGCATCAGCTCAGAGATCTCCTAAGGGACAGAGCCCAAACTCATATGAACATGGAGAAAGAAAGGGGATTTTCCTAATACCTGTGGAACAGCTGAGCCCCCCAGAAAAAAACTACCCACCCAGCTCTGGCCTCCAAACCCTCCTCGTCCAAGGAGCAGAGGTGGCTTACTGGGACACCTTGGCTAAGGAACCACAATCTGGACACTGAACAGCACATGTGAGACACAGCTGGAATCACCTTTGTCCCATAGCCAGCCGCTGCCTCACTGGATGGTTTCTGGGACAAGGCAAGGATCAGGCCAACCTCCCCTCCCTCTGTGTCTAAGAGGCAGTGAGGTCTCCCCCCTACACCCAGGGAGGATGGCAGAGGACTCCCTGTGCTCACCTGCTGCTGCCCAGCAAGGCCCAGGGGAGGAGGAGTGCTTCCTTACCGGCGAGGAGAGCTGCAGCTGGTTGGAGCTGTTGTACAGTTGGTGATAGAACACCTTTATGGAGGACTCCAGAGCAGACACCTGGAGCACAGGAGCTTCCAGCTGGGCTTCCAGTGCCCTCTTGTCCTGAACCAGCTGGGAACACTTGGCTGCCATGGCCTCATAGCCACGGAAGGGCTGCTTCTCCTGATCTTTCCCCATCAGCATGTCCCAGAGCCTGTGAGAGGGGGCAGCCAGGCAGAGCTGTGAGTACAGCACCAATACTGAGGAAGAACAGGGTTCTGAGGTTGTTGTGCACTGTAAGACTAGGATGTGAGCAGATGTATGTCAGCAGTGAGAAGACAGCCACTCCTGGTGAGCATCCCATGTCAAGGAGCTCTAGGAAGAGCACCACAAAGAAACAGGCTGGCTCAAGAGCCAGTGTGTGATTTCTTTTTGACAGACATCAGCAGCAGCTGCTCCAAAACTGTGTGGGGAAGACTGAGAAGACCCAGTCAATGCAGGACACCTAGTCAGCAGACGGTCTTGCTCTAAGCAGCTTGTGGCCCAGCTCTCCTTCTCCATGGCTAAAGACTTGCCTCTACACTCTCTACCTTAACATTCTAGAAAAAACTTCTGTCCTCTGTACTCATTCCATCCTTCAAGCCTATACTTTGCTTCATCAGTTCAAACCAGCCAGAGAAAAGCAGATCTGGGGAACTTCACACCACCAAGGAGTCATAGTGGCTCTGCACTGATAGAAGAGCACTGCTAGTCTATCTGGTAGCTTGGGTCTGCTGCCTGCCACTGCCATTCTTATGTCACTGTCCCCCCACCTAGTTTGTTCTTCAAGCTCAGAGCCCTCCAGGCCCTTACCGTATAGCAGTGAGGTCTTTGGGGTCTATCCATTTGTGTGGATGACCCTTCTGGGAGGGCCTGGCATCTTTGAAGTATTTCTGCTGCTCCTGCAGCCTGGTCTGGGATTCCCTGGTGATGGTTTCAATCTTCTCCAGCCAAGCAGCCTTCTGTTCCAGCTCCTTTCTCTCCCGTTTTAGCTGGAGCTCCAGGAGATCCAGGCGGCTATGCTGGCTCAAAAGGCATGCAGCCACCTCCTCCTGCCTCCTGTCAGTGCTCTGGAGGCGGGCAACTTCCAGGCTCAAGTGCTTGTGCAGTATGGGCAGGCAAAAGTGGCGGGCCTCTGCCTTGAGCAGAGGCAGCAGCTGGTGTGTCAGAGTCTGCATGATGTCGAAACGCAGGACATGAATCTGCCTCTGGAGCATGGCAGCCTGGCTCTGGAGCTCAGCCTCGACAGCCTGCTGTGCAGGAGGACACAAACAGGCTGGTGACACTGCGCTGCCTGGCTCTGCCACCCCCTTCCAATTTGTCAACTGTGCTTCAGTGGTCAGCAGGAGGGCTAGCCTGTGCCATAGGCAGACCCTGCCACATCGGAGGGTGGAGGAATAGGACCTTACCTGGTTATCCTCAAGAGCTTCCAGCACAGCACGGGTGCCTTCCACTTTTGCTGCTGTGATTATAACCTCCCTCCGGGCACAGATATATGCTGTCTCTATTCGGCCCAGCTCCTTCCAGAAGCTGTCTTGGTCCTCCAGCAGCTCATCTTCATCAGTCCCCAGATTTTTTGGCGTTGATGTTTTCTTGGTGTCCCTTCTCTCTGTGACTTCCTGGCTGCCATGTCTCTCCTCACTCTCCATGCTCAACACATCTCTCTCATTCCCTCCCTTCACTAGGAACTCTGCCTTTGAGTCTTGGACCAGTATTCCCCAACTTGCTGGTGCCACCCCCCACGGTGTCTTTGTGCATTCTTGATAAGGAGTCCCTCTTATTTCTTCAGGTATTTCACAGTATGAGTCCGTTTGTGTCTCAGCCTCCAGCCCTTCCTTCAGGCTGCTCTTTCCCTGTGCACTTGCTTCCCAAACATCTGGCGCCTGAACACTCTCTGGTAGGACCTGCTGGATAAAGCTCTCAAATGTATCAGTGGCTTGTTGTTCTTGCTCCAGGTAAGGAGCAAGATCTATCTGGCACAGCAGTGTTGGCAGCTGGCCCCTCCCCATATTCCCATGGCACTCTGACACCTGCTTTCCAGCCTTGCTGACCTGGCTCAAGACAGCTTTGGTTTTGAAGATCTTTGCTTTCAGATCCATGTGAGCCATCCTCAACTCCTGCTTCGCCACTTTCTCCTCCTCCTCTAAATACTTCTGTTCCTGCTGCAGCTTGTTCGTCCAAGCCAACAGCTTCCTGTACCTCCAGAGCTGGCAGTCACGATAGTGCTTCAGCTCCTGAAGCTCCTGCTGCAGGGCCTCTTGAGAGGGCCCCTCATCCACTATCGAGCTCGGGAGCTGTGGGACCTGGCAGCACATCCACAGGGCCTCCTCCAGGGCATCGCCTTCCAAGATGGGTTTGCCTGCAGCCAGCAGGGCCTCATAGGCCTCCACCTCAGCGGGGCTCAGCACATTCTCCTCACCCACCATGCTGCAGAACCACTCAAGGAATTGCTTTGTCTCAGGGCAGTCAAAGAGCCTCTCAAAGTCCTTCTCACAGAAGGTGTCTGCATGGGGGTAGATCAGCCTCAGGGTTGCCATAAAGTCCTCTGCTCTGTTGATAGTGTCCAGTGGGAAGGTCTGGGAATATCTCCAGCTGAACATGGCAAGGATGGTCAGCACTAGAAAGGAAAAAGAAGCAGGAGTCATCCTCAGAGGTCCTGACACCCACAGTCATCCCAAGGGTGCTGCAGCAGCACTCCTAGGTGACTGCTTGAGGGGAGACTCAAGCAGTCCCTCCACAAGCGCTGAAGACCAGCTCATTGCTGTGGTGGGGTACAAGACAAGTAAGAGCCCATAGAACAAGGGAGAAAGCCTGCCTGTGCCCCATTTCCATACAGCCTTCTCCCTCAGGCCATACAGATTCAGCTGCTTTACCAAGATATATTCATCTCATAGGACACCTATTAGCGTAGCAGAGCAGGCTTTTTCAGCCTATGCTTACTTTGCTCCATGCCCTTTCTGATAACCAGCTTTCCCTTCAAATGCCTCTGTCCTTCCTGCCTGTGTATTGCATCCTGTAAGTGTCCTACCTCTGGTCCCAATCTCCTCTGGCCCAGCTGAGGGAGGGATGAGCACCCCATCTCCCAGAGAATAAGGTTAACCCACGATTTCCATCTGGGTACGAGCAGGTACGAGCCCTGCAGCGGCCTCCTCCTGGTGTGAAGATTGTGATTGAAGCTGTCTGCATTATGCATGGAAAAAAGCCCAAAAGGGTGGCAGGAGAAAAGATAGGCATCAAGGTGGATGACTACTGGGAGCCAGGCAGGGCCCTCCTCCAGGACCCAGTGCAGTTCCTGAACAGCCTCTATGATTATGATAAGGTAAGCAGTGGCGGAAGGAAACTGTGACTGGGATCAGGTATTTCTTCACAGACATCCTTCTCACAGCAGCAACAAATTGAGCTCCTTGTGGGCAGCACCCTTCAGCAACACCAAAGATGAGGGTGTATTTGGCCTGGAAGCCCTCATGTAAGCTGGGTACATTTCATTGCCTGGGGCAATGGGACCCAGACACACAAGTCTTCACATTCTGTCCTCCTGCTCTTTTGTGTGGAGGAGCCAGATGGAACTGGTATGGGAAGGGATTTACCCAGTCCCACAGAGCTGTGGCTCCCAGACCTCAACATGCAGGAATTTGATTCCTCTTGCTCCAGTGTGAAGCCTTCCCCATCCTGTCAGGTCCTAGGGTGCTGCCTCTGGGGGAGGCCCTTAGGAGGAAAGTCTCTTTCTCTCCCACCATTCTTTGCAGGACAATATTCCAGACAGTGTGATCAAGGCCATCCAGCCCTACATTGACAATGATGAGTTTCAGCCAGCTGCCATCGCCAAAGTCTCCAAAGCCTGTACCTCCATCTGCCAGTGGGTGCGTGCCATGCACAAGTACCACTTTGTGGCAAAGGTTGTGGAGCCCAAGAGGGTAAGAGACTCTGTGACTCAGTTGCTTTTGGTGTTTGAGAAAACAGTACTAGCAGGTCTGTTCTGCAGGAGATGTTGGGAACAACCACCTTCTGTAGGTCAGGATGTAACACCTTTGTCATCCAGGGATTGGATTGACTGAGATATTGAGATATTAGTAGCTGGAACTTATCAGCAAGCACTTTTATGGAAAACCAACTCTTGCTGCAAGATCTCTGGCTTTTGGGGAAAAGGCCTGACCACATACCCAAAATACCCACTGTTTCCTTGTGCATCTCCCCAGCAAGCCTTGAGGGAGGCAGAGGAGGACCTGCGTTCCACTCAGCTGATCCTTGACAAAGCTAAGCAACGCCTGAAGGAAGTTGAAGATGGCATTGCTGCACTGCAAGACAAGTATGAGGCCTGCAAAGCCTATAAGGAGGAGCTGGAGAGGAAGTGTGAGCAGTGCCTGGAGAGATTGGCCCGTGCTGATGTGGTAAGGGACAGAGCTGGGTTCTGCCTGCTTATATGGGGCAACTCAATTTCAGATCAAGCAGCACAGTGGTGAAAACATCCCTGTGCCTGTAGCTCACGACAATCCCAGGCTGAAGCTACCTGGCCTGATCCCAGCAGCTCAACAGGATTGGAAAGCTAAGCTAGCCAGGCACTGATGCAAAAAGTTGCTGTCCTCCTGTGCACAGCTCCCTCAGCTAACACTGGGTCTCTATGACAGCTAAGAGCAGCCCAGTAATCCCAGGGCTGAGTGCTTAAAGGCAGGAACAGAATTCAGAATATGTCAGGAGCCACCCCAGCCTCTGGTCACCAAAGTCACCTGCAGCATTATCCAGAGAGCAATAGGTCCAGGAGACAAGGTTAGACCGCACAGCAGCTCTCACATGTGCAACTTATCCCACAGCTCATCAACAGCTTGGCTGATGAGAAGGTGCGCTGGCAGGACACTGTGGAGAACCTGGATGACAAAATCAACAACAGCTCTGGGGATGTGCTGGTTGCAGCTGGCTTTGTGGCCTACCTGGGCCCTTTCACAGTAAGTGTGCAGTGCTCAGCACTCAGTTTGCAGCTCTGCTGTCCTGGCCAGGGAGAAAGGAATAGTAAGGGCACAAAGGTGTGAGATCCCTCCAGGATCTCTCTCCACTTCTGCCAGAGGCTGCATAGGGCCCATGTGAATGGGAACAGGAGGGTTTAGATACTCACAACAAACCAGCTACAACTTAAAGAAAGGCTGTGATGGTGTTTCTCATGACAGGGGGACTACCGTGCAGCACTGTCCACAGAGTGGATGAGAGAGCTGGCCAAAAACAACATTCCCCACAGTGAGGATGGAAGCCTCATCAACACCCTTGGAGACCCTGTGGAAATCCGCTCCTGGCAGGCAAGTTTCAAAAAAACCCAAACCAGACAATACTTGAGGAAGAAGGCGCCTTAGGTAAAGACTAAAACAGTCAGCTCACCACTCACCAGGATCACCTGTACCAAAGGACAGGCCCCAAATCAAGCAGCTGGATAATGGCCAAGTATCTCCACACTGCAGAACTGGAATTGCTGCCAGGCCTGGGCAGCAGCAAAGAGGGCATCAGCCTTAATCTGTAAGGCTTGTCCTTTACAAATCCCAGGCCCAGAGCAAAGCTCTGGCCATAGCCTGGCCAAGCCTGACCCCACAGCACAGCCCCAGGCCAGGGCTTGGCTTCTGGCAGAGGTACCTTCACCACTCTCTCCCATCCACCCACTGGGAGCACTCAGGGGCCAGGGCAGCAAGGGCTTCTCTCTGTTCACCTGTGTGCACTACCAGATATCCCAACAACTTTTTCTACCCTGTTAGATTGTTGGTTTACCCAATGATGCCCTGTCTGTGGAGAATGGGGTAATAACCCGATTCTCCCTGCGCTGGACTCACTACATAGACCCACAAGGACAAGCAAACAAGTGGATCAAGAATCTGGTAAGAGCTGTGGGGAGGAAAGCCAGGTCTGCCAGGACTGGGGAAACAGCTTTCTGTCAGGAGCTGTGCAGAGCAACATCAGGCTTTGGCTCTAGAGCTGCAAAACCCCATGCTGTGCCAGCCCAATCTAACCAGCACCAGTCTCCACATCCACATTCATCCCAGGTGGATTTGCCATCTCAGGGAAAGCAATACAGAGCAGGAGGAGCCCTCATGTAAGCAAGCAAGGCATCAGATTCCCACTCTGGCTCTCCACTAACATTCTAGGAGCCATCACCTCACAAAACAACACCAGCATCTCCCATAATGGTTTTCAGGGTTCTAGGACAGAGAAGGATCAGGGTGGCATTACCTGGCTGTTAAGCACAGTCCCTTACTGCCAAAGTGCTGGAAACACCAACCACCACGTCTTCTCTAGAGACATACTTTACTGCCCTTTTGAAGGATCAGGCAGGAGGCTAAGGCAGCTGCTCCTGTTTTGCTCCTTGAGGGCTTTTCCCACCCACCTGCTCTCACTTTGCAGGCTCTGCCCTGAATTAGCAGTGTCGGGCTCCAGAGGGGTATGGGTCTGTGAAGGAGATTGTCTCCATCTCTCCTCTTTTCTGCTGCCTTGTTGAGCTGTCTCTAGTGCCCGCTGGTGTGGGATAAACTTGCCAAAATAGCTAAAGTCTAGCTGAACAAGAAAAGATATTATTTCTGTGCCCCTGGGAGAGAAATCAGTCCAGTGAGAGGTGTACTGTGCACCAGAGCTGGATGTGAAGGTGGCAGGACACCACAGAAACCCTGCCCACCCCTGCCTTTGCTTTCAGGAGAGGGAAAACAGCCTGGAGGTGGCCAAGATGAGTGACCAGGACTTCCTCTCCACTCTGGAAAACACCATTAGCTTTGGGAAGCCCTTCCTGCTGGAGAATGTCGGCGAGGAGCTGGATCCAGTCCTTGAGCCTGTCCTGCTGAAAGAGGTCCTCTATCTCACCGTGGCAAGGAGGGCAGTGGGTACCTGGCTGAGCTGTAAGGGGCCAGCTGGCCAGGGTGCCATGGGGTGTGGTGCTTCCATAGGTCTCTGTGGGCAGGCAGAACTTGCATGGATGAGTGAGTCCCATGCCTTGGCCAGGGCTCCAACACATTGACAGCCTCCTGCACACACTGGTTTTCTGCCAGCAGGCATCTCTGCCTGGGAGGCAGGGCCATGAAATACAACTGCTGTCTTCACGTTCAGACCTTTTGTTCCTCAGGGGAGCTTGGAGCTCCTCTGTCCTCAGAGCCTTCAGGGTCTCTCTTCATTGCAGAGCCCAGGGCACAGCAGGATGCCTTCCCTCACAAGAGGTAGCCATCCCAGCTTTCCTGTATTTGTACTTCTCTGGTACAGACCTTCAAACAGCAAGGCAGCACTGTGCTGAAATTGGGAGATACAGTGATCCCCTACCACGAAGATTTCAAGATGTACATCACCACCAAGCTGCCCAACCCTCACTACAGCCCTGAGGTCTCCACAAAGCTCACCCTCATCAACTTCACTCTCTCACCCAGGTACTTGCTTTTACCCCATTAGTTGCCCATGCTGCTCAGCCTCATTCCCTGCAGTCCTCGGATCCTCGGGCATGTTGCCCCCTCACCTGCCATCCTCATTTCTGTGGCTTTTGTTGTAGTGGCTTGGAAGACCAACTATTGGGAGAAGTGGTGGCTGCAGAGCGGCCTGACTTAGAAGAAGATAGAAACCAGCTAATTGTTAGCAACGCCCAGATGCGTCAGGAACTAAAGGAGATAGAAGACCAGATCCTGTATCGGCTCAGCACTTCTGAAGGAAACCCTGTAGATGACTTGGAGCTCATCAAAGTGTTGGAAGCATCCAAGCTGAAGGCAGGAGAGATCCAGGTCAGACATGAAAGGTGTTCTCTCCAACGCAGCTGTGCATCCTCTGCCAGCACTCCACTAACCATGACATCCCTTCTGTCCTCCAGGCCAAGGTTGTGGTGGCAGAGCAGACAGAGAAGGACATCAACATCACCCGCATGCAGTATGTGCCTGTCGCTGTCCGCTCGCAGATCCTCTACTTCTGTGTCTCAGACCTGTCCAACGTGGACCCCATGTACCAGTATTCACTCGAGTGGTTCCTCAACATCTTCCTCTTGGGGATCCATAATTCTGAGAAAGCAGGTGCCTGCCCAGAACAGCCCCTCTTATCCTCTCCCTCACACCACATCTGCACCCGGTCTGTGTGTGAGAGCAGCATCGGTCCTTCCTGGGCAGGGTGTGGGTGTGTCTCTGTGACCAGGAACCCAGAGCTGACATGGAGAGCACCCTCCACATCCCCCATGGCACCTACCACCCCTGTTGCCTTTTTTTCAGACGAGCTGACAGTGCGGGTGGAGAACATCAACAACTACATCACCTTCAGTCTGTACTGCAACGTGTGCCGCAGCCTCTTCGAGAAGCACAAGCTCATGTTTGCCTTCCTGGTCAGCGCCCGGATTCTGATGAACGAGGGGCGTATTGATATGGTGAGCAAGTCACCTTAGCCTTGAAGGGATCCCATCAGAGCAGCTCAAGCACAGCCTGTTCAGCCCCTAGAACTGTGATGGGTGGAAAAGGAGCCTTGTTCCCTAGGGCTAGCTTGGCAGCCTGCTGGACAAACACACTGTCTTTATTCAGCTTTCAAACTGTTCTCTGTGTCTATATGCAGAGCTGCCAAACCTAAATCACCTGCAGCTTCTGCCAGTTTGCTGCCAGACTGCTGCAAAGGTTAATGAGTTCAGAGGGAGTAGGCAGGGGTTAGCTGAGAGTGGCAGCCGAGCAATCACTACGTTGATCTCACTAGACCCTCCAGCTCAGTTACTCCTTGACACACACACCTGGCAGGACAGCAGTCTGTAGGATACTACGGGATTTTAATTGGATATGGCACCATGTGCATTGGGCTCAGGTGGGTAGACTATTATCCATGACCAAATCATATCCTGTTCCCAGGATGAGTGGCGGTACCTGCTGTCAGGAGGGGCCATAAAGGAGATGAAGGACAACCCAGCTCCAGCCTGGCTGAACGAGAGAGCGTGGGGAGACATCCTGGCCATGAGCAGCTTGAAGAATTTCTCTGACTTCGACAATGATTTTGCAGCCAACCTTGAAGGGTTCAGGACCATTTTTGACAGCCCCAACCCTCACAGGCAAGTGTCTCCTGCTTTGTCTGCTTAGCTCTACTGCACATGACATCCTTGTGAGAGCAAGAGGAGCTGATACAGCCACAGTGCCAGCTCTTCTCCCAGTGCAGTGCCATGCAAGGGAAAGGATGAGACACTGCCTTGTCTCCTCAGGACCATTGCTTGCCCGAGGCTGAGCCTCATCCCAATGCCCTATTTGTATTATATCCCAGCAGTATTTTCTGCTTCCCCAGTAGAAGGAGTTCTGTCTTGCCTGCTGATGGTTTCAGAGCTACAAACAAGAACCTCAGCCAAGGGACTGGAAGTTGCCTGCAGGCAACTTGGGTACTTCTTGTGGAGTGTGGGATCTGGCACATCCCCCCAAAATGCACCTAATTGCTTTGCAGAGAGCCTTTGCCAGGGAAGTGGAAAGATGAGCTTGATGCCTTCCAGAAGCTGCTGGTTCTGCGGTGTCTGCGTGGCGACAAAATCACCAACGCCATGCAGGACTTTGTGGTGCTGAACCTGGATCAGCGCTTCATTGAGCCACAGGTAACCAGCCAAGAGCGGGTGCTGGTGGGGACAGGAATGGAGCAGGAGACCTCGAGCTTGTGATAAATGGGCCACCAGTTGCAGTGGGGGTGCTCATCTCGCTCTGCAGCCACAGTGTTCCACCCACAGCTGGGGAAATACCTATGTCTTAGATGAAGGATAGCCTTTATGATGTCCACCAGTTAAACCACACTAGGAGGGAGCAGATACTGCAGGTGTACAAGGGAAGAGTCCGAATGACAAATGGGAAAGTGGTTCATGCACTGACTGTAATGCAGCCAGAGGAGAGCTGTACGTGGTCTTCTCTGATCATGTTCCTGGCCTTGGCACCCAAGAAGATGCTGGAGCCTTAGAGGAGAGCTAGAGGCCGTGAGGGCTGAGGGTGCTGCATGGTTCCACTCTGGCCTCTCCACTCTAACCAACTCTCTGTTGCAGACCACTGACCTCTCAGTCGTGTTTAAGGAGTCCACTGCTACCACACCCCTGGTGTTTGTGCTGTCCCCAGGCACTGACCCTGCTGCCGACCTCTACAAGTTTGCTGAAGAAATGAAGTTCACACAGAAGCTCTCTGCCATTTCTCTGGGCCAAGGACAGGTAAGCTGTCTGTGCATATGTGGAACAGCAGTGTCCTGGCACTTATATCAACCCCACCAAGCTCCAAGTAGGTCGAACACTTGCAGCGCTGTAAAAATGCCCTCATGCCCCAGGGCCCCTACTCACCAACCTTCTGCTTCTACCCCCATGGGGTGGGAGCTGCAGCAGCTCCCACTACAGTGCCCTATAACTTCCCAAATCCATCTGCAGTTCTTCTGTTCCCTCCACCCTCCCTCACAGGCTTGTAAAAGCTGTAAAAAAACTTTGCTGTGCCATCAAACAGCAAAGATCCAGCTGAGCCATGGGGGCAAAGCCAGGCCGTAGCTCTGGACAGTGGTCCTTCCACTGAGCTCCAGGGAGCTGCCTCCCTGTCCTGCTCACCAGGACACAGGGTGCCATGGAAAGGGTCTCTGAGCTCTCCCTTTCTGCCTCTGCAGGGCCCCCGTGCTGAAGCCATGTTGCACAATGCCGTGGAGCAGGGCAATTGGGTCTTCTTCCAGAACTGCCACCTGGCCCCCAGCTGGATGCCCTCACTGGAGAGACTCATTGAGGGCATTGACCCCAGCAAGGTGAGATGTTTTACTGAGCAGGCGCCCACTCTGAGGATAACAGGCAGGAGGCTGGAGCCTGGGAGGAGCCCAGCTCTAGCTCAGACCCATCCATAGGCTTCTGATAGAACCAGAGAGGGTCAGTGCGGGAGCAGCTGCAGGGGCTGTGCCTGCACCCTCTGAGTGCTTGCTGCCTTCTGGACTTCCAGGTGCATCCAGACTTTCGCCTCTGGCTCACTAGTCTACCAAGCAACCACTTCCCTGTGTCCATTCTCCAGAATGGCTCCAAGATGACCATTGAGCCCCCCCGTGGGGTCAAGGCCAACCTGCTCAAGTCTTACATTAGTTTCAGTGATGACTTCTTGAATTCTTGCTCCAAGGTAAGACTCAGATCATGCTTTGGTTTGTTGTCCCCATTCTGTGCCTGCTCCAATGTATGTTTTCCACCTGGATGTTGCTCCTCTCCAGGCATAGATCTTCCTCCCCATTAGAGAATCCATGTGCTAGAGAAGGAGGTGTTTCTCATAAACTCACATCTGTGAAGAGCTACTTGGAAGTTTTACTTTGAGAAACAGAAGCAACAGTATTTAGGAGGCCTGGCGTAAGGCACTTGCAACTCCCTTTAAGCAAGGAGTGAGCCATGGCGTTCACTAGCACAGCAGCCTGACTGAGGTTTCCCCATCTCTAAGCTCCAGTTGGCACTCCTGGATTGGCACATTTGCTCTGCCAGGTCCCAGCAGGACCTGATTCACTCCAAGGATGTCTCCTCCCAAGCTGAGCAACTCCTCTCCCTGCTTCCCACAGGTCACAGAGTTTAAATCCTTGTTGCTGTCACTTTGCTTCTTCCATGGGAACATGCTGGAGAGGAGAAAGTTTGGGCCTCTGGGGTTCAATATCCCCTATGAGTTCACAGAAGGAGACCTCCGCATCTGCATCAGTCAGCTGCAAATGTTCTTGAATGAATATGCAGAAATTCCCTACAAGGTGAGAGCTGCCCCTCCTGCAAGGGCACAGGCTCATGATGCAGACATGGATCAGAACCATGGTGGGGTCTCTTGCAGGTTCTGAAGTACACAGCTGGGGAGATCAACTATGGTGGCCGTGTGACTGACGACTGGGACCGGCGCTGCATCATGAGCATTTTGGAAGATTTCTACAAACCTGAGGTTTTAAATCCTGACTTTGCCTATTCTGAATCAGGTATCTACAGGCAGATCAGTACCTCTTCTGACCTCAATGTAAGTACTCAAGTCACAAATTGAGGCTCATAGATCCAGGGGGATTGTCACAGAGCAAAGGGGATCTCTCCTCTCTGAAAGCCACTGCATTTTCAGGTCCCGGGGGGAATACAAGTTTGTAAGAACCTGGGGATGTTCAGCTGGTCTTGGCCTCACAGTCTGTGTGGATTCCTCTCCAGGGCTACCTCCAGTACGTCAAGGGCCTGCCTGTCAATGACAGCCCGGAGCTATTTGGTTTACACGACAATGCCGATATCACCTTCGCTCAGAATGAGACCTTTGCTCTGCTGGGGGCCATTTCACAGCTGCAGCCCAAGACCATCACGCTGGGAGGCCACAGCAGGGAAGAGGTGGGTGCCCCAGTCCTGACAGTGTTCTGGCAGACAGTGCCCAGTGTGGGCAGTGATCACAAGCACCAGCTCTCAGCAGGTGCCACCCTGCCTGCTGGGTGCCAGCAATGGCACTGTGGCACTGCCATGCCAGCATTAGCTCTCCCCCTTCTCAACAGCCATGGGGCTGGATTAGAAGGATGCTGCCACTTGCTGCTTTCCTTCCAGATTGTGGAGGAGACCTCCAAGGACATCCTGGCAAAGTTGCCTGACCCCATGAACGTGCAGGAGGTGATCCACAAATACCCACTGCTCTATGAAGAATCCATGAACACAGTGCTGGTGCAGGAGGTGATCAGGTAAAACTCCTGTGGGATCACATCCTGGGAAACAGCAGAGATATGCAGGCCTCTGCTGCCACCCACCTTTGGGGAACCTCAGTACTGAGCACAACATTGGGGTTTGCAGTCACACTTACAACTGTGTTGCCCCAGTCAGGACCTTTGGCTGATTCTGTCTCCATCTGCCACAGTCAGCAATTTAGGACTGGGGGAGCAGCTGTGAGACCCTGTTGAAGAGGATTGGGGCTAGGGGTCACATGGAGGAACTTCACTTGTGTATAAATATCCACACCCTCTCTGGGCAGGCAACAGGCAATAAATGACTGCATGGAGTCACTCTAGTCCCTCTTTTCTTTTTCTGTAGGTACAACAAGCTCCTGGAGGAGGTTGCCTTGAGTCTGAAGGATTTGCTGAAAGCTCTCAAGGGCCTGGTTGTGATGTCCTCTCGGCTGGAGCTAATGGCCGGCAGTTTGTACAACAACACTGTTCCCGAAATATGGAATGCCAAGGTATGTGCCCCAGCCAGCCCAGCTGCCTGCCAGAGCTCACCCATACCAGAGGAATGGGTTATCCACTGCTGCTGGACTGGGTTGTCTCACATGGAGCTGGCTTTTGGTCCTCTGGTAGGGAGATGTCTCCTGCCTAGTGCAGCTCACAGTTGCTCCCAGCCCCTGGGCTCTGGGCAGCTCTCAGCAGCTGAGCCACAAGGTCTAAGCTGTCCTTGACTGCCTTCAGCACCTCCCTCTGCGGTTGCCCCACAGGCCTATCCATCACTGAAGCCATTGGCATCATGGGTGAACGACTTGGTGCAGCGGATTGAATTCCTGCAGAACTGGATCAGCCATGGGATCCCCTCCGTGTTCTGGATCAGTGGGTTCTTCTTCCCTCAGGCCTTCCTCACCGGGACACTGCAGAACTTTGCCAGGAAGTCTGTCATCTCTATTGACACCATCTCATTTAGCTTCAAGGTCAGTAAATCAGGTGGAGATTCTGAATTTATCTGGAATCTCCTGCTAGAAGGCCACAAGGCCCTGACCTGCCCAAGAGGTGAAGCCACCAGGTTACACAGCTGCCTGTGGCCCCATCATCCTCTTTGTGCTTGGATATACCCACCCACCCATGCTGCCAGACACCTCCCCAAGGCTGGCAGAGGCTTCTGCTTCCAGAGCTGCTCACACCCCCTCCCCTGGACAGGTCATGAAGGAGGCAGTAAAGGAGCTGACACACCAGCCCAAGGTGGGCTGCTACATCCACGGCTTGTTCCTGGAGGGCGCCCGTTGGGATGCTGCTGCAGGTCAGCTGGCAGAGTCACACCCCAAGGAGCTCTACACGGAGATGGCCGTCATCTGGCTGGTGCCTGTCCCCAACTGCAAGCCTCCAGAATCCGGCTCCTACCTGTGCCCCATCTATAAGACTCTCACTCGTGCAGGTAGGTGCCCTAAAGGCAGACTTCCAGAAGCACGGGAGCTGCAGAAGCAGCTAGGAGGGGCAGCCTGGGAGGGGCAGTAGGAGTTCCTCCTGCCATACTGTTGGCAATGGCCAGCCAAGGAGAAAAGGCTTCTCCTGCTATGGTTGAGAATGGAGCAGCCAGGCACCCTGGCTCTGCAGCAGTGCCCATAGCCAGGGTCCCCTCAAGCTCACAAGCCTATTTCCCCCAGCCCTGCTCAGCCAGTCACCTGGCTTAGAGTGGGGACAAGGGCTCCTGGGTGGGGTCACTTGTCTGGGATTCCCGGGTCAGTGTGCAGCAGCACCACCCTCTCACCCTTGCTTCCCCTATTACAGGCACGTTGTCAACAACGGGGCATTCCACCAACTATGTGATTGCTGTGGAGATCCCTACGGACAAGCCAGAGAAGCACTGGATCAAACGGGGTACGGCCTTGATTTGTGCCCTGGACTTTTAGCCAGAAAATGCATCGAGCCAGTCCAGGAACCCACAGCAGCTGAGGGCCTGAGCCAGGCTGCTGGCCCCCTCTCTTCCTGCCCTCCTTCTGCCGAGGTGAGTCCTGCCCTTCCCCTGCTGAGGTGTGTCAATAAATTGAGCCTGGTGTTGTTGCACTCCCCATGATTACTTCAAATCTCTACGCCCCAGAAGAGCTGACAGCAGGGATAACATGCCCAAAAGCTGCCCCCAGCCCCCTTCCCTCACACACCTCTTCAATGACTGGCCATTACAGGATAGCTTTATTCCTTCAGACAGATCCATTATTTACAGCACTTGATATTAGACACAGCAAAAGACAGAAGGATTTTCTTTCCTTCAACAAATAACCAAAGGAACTGTTTCATTCCATAGTCAAGATCTGTACACATATTGAAAAAAATCAGTCCTCTCCTGTGGCAGCTCTACCCCAGGACATCAGTGAAGAGCAGTGCTCACCTCTGAGATCTCAGATTTCTGCCAGGCTCCTGGGGGCTGGCAGGAGGCAAGAGGCAGCCAGCAAGCTCTGGTTAGCAGCCAGCCAGGGGGAAGAGGTGTGGGCTCCCTCTGCTGCTGCCCCCATCCCACATCCACCATTGCAGCAACCAGCCCCATCTCCGCCTGTCAAGAGGTTTCACCAAGCCACAGCCACTGTCCACCCTCACGCCGTGCCCAGCACCACCAAGGCTGCCATCTGCACCTGGTCTGTTCATAATTCATGGGGTTTCTCTGGGGGCTGGGCCTGCTGCAATGCCGTGTGACCCACAGGCAGTGCCAGGGCCACAGAGCTGGTCCCAAGGAGAGCAGCCAGGGCAGCAAGGGACACAGGCCACCCCCAGCACCACCACAGAGGGCTGGGCACAAGGCCCAGCTTCACAGATGAGCCCACCCACCCTCATCCAGGAACAAGGCTGCCATGGCCCACTGGGGAGCCAAGCTACACTGGGAAGGTATCGGCAGCCCCAGGAGCTCAGCCAGCACTGGGCACTAGGCAATGCAGTGTGGGGTGGGTGCAGAAGCAGCTCTGTCCTGGAGCCACCTTGCTAAGAATGGCCAAAGCATGGGTTAGGACCAAAAATTAGTTTGGGGAAGGATAGAAAAGAGACATGAACAGCTCAGGGAAGCACAGAGCTGAAGGCCCGGATGCAGGACATAAGCCACAGCCAGCTGTGGCCAGTACAGCCTCACATGGGCATTGCCAGCATTCCCACAATGCCAGACCCATCCCCAGCTGGGTGCGCTCTTTCCCTCCAGTCCCAGTCCTCAGCCAGGGCGCTGAGATGGAGGCGACAACATCTGGGTGCTGCCATGGCATGGTCAGGCAGCTGAGCACTCCAGACTCCCTTCTGCTGCAGTGACTCCTCCAGACAGGTTCTTCTTGCCTTTCACAGCTTAGGCACAGAGAAAAACCTGATTTCCCTTTGTCCTCAGGCTTCACCTGGGCTGAGGGTTTGTCACTGTGGTCCCTCTTCCTTGGGCAAAGGGTAACATAGATCCAAGTGCCAGTGCCCAAAGCCACAAAGCCCAACTGCTGTTTCTCAGACTTGGCTCTCTGGCTACTGGCGCTTGGCTTTGTAGGGGCGGGAGCGTTTCCGGCGGTCTGGCTTCCTCTGCTTGTGCAGGCGGCCGATGCTGACTCCCTGCCGCCTGCGCACGGAGATGTTCTGCTCCACGAGGCTGGCCAGCATGCCTGCAAGAAGAGCACACACACGGCCTGGTGTGCTGGGATTATCCATGCCCAGAGGGCAGCCCTGCCCCTCTCACTCAAAAGCCATCAGCGGGCACCTCCTGAAACTACAAACTGGAAGGAGAAAGCAGAGATCTGTGCCCCAGGCCTGGCCTAAACAGGGAGCCAGGCAGGGTGAGCAGCCCATGCTCTCAGCTGCTGCTTCATTATGCTCAGTGCAGCTCCCCCAGCT
This sequence comes from Donacobius atricapilla, assembly GCA_013397315.1. Classification (NCBI taxonomy): domain Eukaryota; kingdom Metazoa; phylum Chordata; class Aves; order Passeriformes; family Mimidae; genus Donacobius; species Donacobius atricapilla. The sequence goes on from WBMY01013880.1 coordinate 445,889, forward strand.
GAACCCAAACCCTCTGCCCCATGAGCACAGCTCACCTTCCTGGGCCAGCATGGATATGAAGGTACAGATGAACTCATCATAGTTGTGGGTTCTCCTCTGGTCATCAATCTACAAAAAAACAAATCCACAAATAACGCAAAAGCAGGGGGCAGGGAGTAGAGACAGTTCAAGGTTAACAGGGGACAAAGAACTGGCATGTCTGGCCCAGCCCACAGACTGAGAAGACTAAAGCAGGAAGACACCTACCTCCCAGCCTATCTTGGGCCAGTGCACAATTGGGCCAGTCTACTCCCCAGTTCAGATGCCAGTATGTTTCACAAAGGGCAGCTGGGAAGAGGTGAGGGTGGGCAGGGGAGGTATGTCTGCTCACTCTCCCATCTCCTATCAGTGCTGATGTTCATCCCAGCACCGTATCACCCTCCCCTAGGCTGCCAGTGCTGGCCGGGGCTGTGGTCTGCCCTGGTAAGAGCTCTGCCCTGCTGGGCTCTTCAGTAACATGGAAGAGACTCTAAATGCTCATCACCATTCTCAGCTGAACCACTCTCCCTCCATTTTTACATAAAACCATCCCAGACAAAAGCCTTTGGGCAGCTAAATCAGCAGTGCAAACAAGCCAGCAGCACACCTTGAATTTCTTCCTCTTCTCTACCTCCTCCTTCAGGCAGGCCTCGTAGTTTGCAATCTCTGCTTCCACACACTTGAGCAGTGCCAGCAGCTCCTACCAGGATCAAGCAGGCCAAACATGAGCACAGAGCCAGCCACAGCCCAGGAACCAGCAGGGTGAGCTGCAGCTGTTCCTCTCTGTGCTAGGAAGGGGAGGATTCATCAAGGAAAAAACACTCGCCAGGGGAAAACAGAGATCAGTTCATTGTAGGGAATTCACTGTGGCCAGCCCCAGGGGACGTGGGTTCTGCCTCAGCCCCAATATACCTGGTTTTGGGACAGGTGGAAGGGCTGTTTGTGTGCCAGAAACCCCACCCCCCACCACTCCCTCCCCAGGACCTGCTTCCCCTGAAAAACAAAATCTGAACACTTCCCCTTGGAATAGCAGTTTCTACCCAGTTCTCCTTCAGGGAGCCCTTGGTGCACTTGTGCTGCCTGAGCCTGGTCCTGGTCCTGCTCCTGCTCCTGGCTGGAGCACACAGACAGGCTGTGAAGTTACCGGCAGGCTGGGACTGTGGGATGCAGGGTTTCACCAGCTCCTGGCCCAGAGGAGAGCACAGCAGGCTTAAAGTCTCAGCTGCGGAGACAGAGGCTGTGCCCACTACCAAGGCAAAGGTCCCCGAGATGACGCAAGACACAAAACCTGCACTGCCCTGTGCCTTGAGGCACGGCTGCGACGACACGCGAGGGGAGAGCGTGCACATGCAGTTCAGTCACTGCCAGCGCTGCTGCGCCTCCGGGTGAGCTCCATGTTCCCAGGGCTGTCGCAGCACAAAACTCACCTTGGGAGAATACTTTTCCCCCCCAGGGTGATCACCGGTCCTGCCAAGTCCCACCTTCTCTTTGCTGTCACTGGCCTCACTGCCCTCCTTCTCCTCCAGTTTGATCGCAACCGGGGCCTCTTCACCAGGTTTGATGGAAGAAGGGGAGTTTTTCCCATCTACACACAGGAGAAGGAAGCATTAGGAGCCACCACAAAAGACTGGCATCCACCCCCAAAGTCAAAGGACACCTGTGCTGTCACCACAGGCGAGACTCCAGCCCCCTAAAGTAGGCACTTACCTGCAGCAGCCAGTGGGCAGAACACGCCGTCCTCAGTGAGGTGCAGCAGCCCACAGCTGACGAGGGGCCCCAGGTCCCTGACGGCGCGGTTGTAGCGCATGCAGTCGACGCGCAGCAGCCCGTCCTCCTCGCCGAACAGCACCTTGGAGATGTGCGAGGTGACGGGGCTGGAGGGGCGCGTGGGGTTGGCCGAGCGGATGGGAGAGCGCAGCGGGGAGTTGAAGGCGCTGCCGATTTCGGAGGCGGTGTCTGTGCTCTCGTTGCTGGGGGTGGGGGAGGGCTGGGAGTGGGTGACCACTGCCACGGCGGCACCCCCGCCGCTCGTCTTGATGGACAGGGGAATGGAAAGATCCTTCTGAGACTCCTTCAGCTTCTCAGCCAGGACATTGATGGTGTTGGGCTGCAGGACAGAGAGCTGGCCATCTGCAGCCCCTGCCACGTGCTCTTGCTTCACTTGCCCTTTCCTCTTGTACCTGCCCAGAAACACAGCAGGGAAGCTGAGTAGCTGGTAGAAGGAGGGCCCAGCATGGACACTGCCAGCTCTGTGCTCAGCAGTCCAGGCTGCCTGCTGGGATGAAACAAGGTCTGAAACCCTTCAACATGACCCTCAGCCACTGGCTTCTCTTGCAGCACCTCAGCACCACTGAGCCACTCAGTCCCAGGGATCTCTACACTGCTGGGGGGCACAAAGTGTTGTGTTACCCCCGCTCTTCTTCCAAAGCCCCCAAAGTTCCCTTGCTGTGACCCCAACTTCCTGGCCTTAGCAGCAGTCCAAGCACATCATTACTGTCACCAGGAGCTGAACTGGCAATTGGCACTGTGGAACCAAGGTGCCTCAAAGTCCCAAAGCCTGCTGCCAATACACAGTTACTCTCAGGGCAGCTGAAATTCAGAATTGGCTGTAAAGAGCTACAGAAGGACTTCCAAAAACCCAGTGAGTGAAAAGTAAAATGGCAGGTGAAGAAAAGAACCAAACTATCTAGACCTAAGGAAGGAGATCAGGGAAGTCCTCGCTGGTGGCTCTGCAAATGTCAGCTCCCAGTCCCACACCCTCAGCTCAAGCTGTCACCTGATAGCTGAGTTGGTGTTACGAACTTCCTCCTCATCATCATCATCATAGTCATCCTCATCATCCGAGTACTGCTGGTGCTGTCGGACTGGGACCCGGCTGCGACCTACTCCTGCTGCAAGGTCTTCCTCCTCCTGCAACACACCACTGCTGAAGGCCTGCTGGCAGCAGGGCAAGGAGGAAGAACCCAGTGGACTCATCCTTGGTCCAGCCCAACAGCAGGACTTGGTTCTTTTGAGAGGAAACAGGGACCCTTCCCCATTTTTGCTCAGTTTACCCACATTAAGGTTAACCTCCTTGGTCAGGTCAGTCTTTATTTACCCTCTCCCCTCCCAGCCTGGTTTAGTGCTGGGCCAATCTGGCTGCAAGGCAGGGCCAGGCTTAAGCCAGCTAACAGCTGTGGTCCCACAGAGGTGAGGACAGGCAAAGAGCTCAGCTTGAATCAGGTGTGCTGCTAGCCTGGCACTCCAGCCTACCTGCATGGGGGATTTGGCATAGTTGTGGTTATCCAGGAAGGCTGGCAGTCTCTGCACGATGGGGTTGGGGTTTGCTGGAGGGGCCCCATTGATGCCGCTTGCTGTTTTTGGCACCGGTTTGGATTTGCTGGGTGGGCTCTGTGTGGCTGTGGGGTGGCCCTGGCTGGTGGGTTCATCTGCACCATCTGCCACATAAGCACAGCACAACCTTTCCTCACCAGCACTGTCACCTTTTATTCCATGTCCTCTACCACCCCTTACTCACCCAGGTGAGAGAAGAGCTCTTACACTCCTACAGACCACCACAACCACCTCCATCACCAGTGTCCCCAAGCTCCAGCCCTCCCACTTTCAAGCTTTGCACCCTCCAACACCCTCAGGCACAGAGGCATCACCACAGCCCAGCACAGTGCACATGAAGCAGGAATCACGGAAAAGAAAGTGAAGCTGACAGTACAACTGCCCCAAGCCCAGATCAGCCAGCTGTTGTCACCACCCTGTGCTCACTCCATGGCAGGCCAGGCTGGCAACACTGCTGGTACAAGGTCCTACCTGGATGAGCGCTCTCTGGAGTCACAGTCTTGCTGCTGGCTGGCTTTGCCTCTTCAGCAGGCTGAGACTCCTGAGACTTCTGGGTCTGGATCAGCTCAGGCTGAGTTACTCGGATAAGCTTGAAAAAAATCACATAGAAACTGCATGCTGGACCAGTAACGACCCAAACCACATCCTTCCCCCTCAAGCACTGCAGAGCTCATGAGAGTGAGCCAACACCAAGTGCCCAGGCACACAAATGACACAGGTGAGCCACCTCCCAGGTAAGCAGCAATGGCCAAGCAGTGAGGCTGGCTATCTCCTCTTCCCACAAGATTTTTCCCAAGGCCAAACAAAACCCCTAAAACGAGGGCCCTAGCAGCACAGGTAGATGCCCTGAAGAAGTCTATTCCCCCATCAGCCTTGCAGGACCTGGGCTGTCCTACCTGCTGCAAGGCCTCCAGCACGGTCTGGCGGTTCATCTTCAGGATGTGCAGTTTGGACTCATACTTCATCCTCCGGTCAGGCACCACGGCCATCAGGTTGAAGCGGATGTCGTGGTACGGTTCCCTGCAGGAAGGGCAGCAGCCCTCAGCCACGGGATCGTGGTGACAGTCCTATCCCCCCTCTTGCCCAGTTTAACACCCACACTCCCAAGCCTTCTTCCCAAAACTAAGTCAACCTCACAGTGGCTGAAGAAGTAGTGCAAGATTGCTTCAGCTACCACACAAAACATTCTCAGAATCACAGGTTGGTTGAGGTGGGAAGGGACCTGAGAGAGTCATCTGCTCCAGCAGTATCACCCAGAGCTGGTCACCTGGACAACATCCAGACAGCCTTTGAATATCTCCAAAGATAGAGATTCCACAACATCTTTAGGCAACCTGTGCCAGTGCTGTCACCCTCATGTCCAAGCATCCAAGAGGCCCAGCTCAAGACTAGAAGCACCACTCCTTCTCCTATGGACTTGAGCCAACACAGAGCTAACAAGGCCACTCTTAACACTGTGCAGCATTTGCAGGGCTCTGCATCACACAGGGAATGCATGCTGTGCAGGCAAGAGAAGGCAAGGGGCAGAGCACCTGCACCTCTCCATAGGCAACTCAGAAACCACAGAACAAGTAATTCAGGGGAATATGGCAAGGGACCAGAGCTGGCCCCACGGGCCAGGACATTACCCTGCAGTGGCCAGGCCAATGCGCTCCATGATCACTCTCCTGGCTTTGTCCGTCCATTCCTCGTCATCTGCCCATGGCCCTGTGATAACAAGACACAGCTGGACTTAGCAAAGCAGGCCATGCTCAAGTAAAACAAGTTCATGAAGGGGGTACCTTACCAAAGGGGCTGACAGACAGAAACCTGGCAGGGAAAAATAACTGCCTGAAAGACAGAACTGAGGGGTCAAGTTGTAAGAGAACTGAGTAACCCAGGCAGTCCAGTGGGACCTGTTGGGACCAGTTGCCTCAACACACAGTGGTTATTTGGCACAAAGAGAGAGTAAGGAGATAAATTCTCCTTGCTATATGAAGTTATTTCAGAGCTGAAGGACCTCGCAGCCCTGAGCAACTGGGAAGGATAATGGCAAGGCTGGAAAAACAAAAGCAATGCATTTAGAAATAATTGCTTTTTAGGCACAGTCCCCAGCACGTAGGCTCCAAAAGTAGCTGTCAAAACTCAGAACAAGTCTGGGAGCCATTGGAGTGATTCTCCACTAACACCAGTTAACACTAAGAGGCAATGAAAAACAATACATTTGGACACACCAGGGTGCTATTCACCTGTGTCAACAAGCAAGGACAGGTGGGCTCTTACCGTGGTCAATGGGATAGACCTTCAGCCCATCCAGCTCAAAGAGCCGTCCCTTGATGGGGACATAGCTGACAAAATGAAAAGCCTCCATGGTCCGCACTGCGCTGATCCCGTTCTGCTTCTCTGGTAAGTGCCGTGGCTCTGGCCTGCGAGGGTGAGAGGTCGTGGAGAGTCTGCCCCCTCCAGAGAGAGGGAGCTGCAGACACCCCTCACTCACCTGGCATGGCTGTTGTGGGCCTTGGCCAGCTCCGGGGCATTGCCAATGGCATAGCCTTTGCTCTGCAGTCAACAGCAAGAGAGGAGAACAGCTGAGAAGTGACAGGGAACAAACAAAATGCTTCACCTTCCCACTCCCTCCCTCTACCCACAGGATCAGGACAGAAACTCTCAGGCACATCCTCTAGTCTTCTCAATTACAGGTAAAGTCCAAGATGGAAAAAGCACACAATTTCTACTGAATAAGCTACAGCTGGAGAAAAACAGACTTCACAATAGGTCTGAAGGGAGGAGAGAGGACTTTTGATTACAGGGAGTAACATGACAGAAGGCTCAGAGCTGTGCCCAGCCTAAAGGGGACCAAGGCTCTGAGCAAGGCAAGGCAGGAATATGAGAGAGAAGAGGCAATCCTGCTGCAGTGTGCAGCCACAGAGGGCAAGGAAGAAGCCAGCTCATTAAGCACATCACCCCAAGAGGGGAGCAAGAGGCAGAGCCAACTGTGCCACCCCTGCACAGCCCTGCCCAACCCTGTCCCTACCTCAGGGCTAAAGCCTTTGGTGAAATCCTTCATGCGGCTCAACGTGGGGCCCAGGTCAACATTGTTGCAGTTCAGGAGGACGCTCAGCAGGGCATGGGTGGCACAGGAATTAGGGATCAGCTGGACAGTAACACAAATAGCAACTTAACCAGCAAGAACAAGGCAGCCTTTCAACAACCCCTCAGTGTTGACAACAATCAACTGAAAACACTGATGCAAGAACCATCAGCACTTGTGAGAGCAGCAACCTGACGTCAGCTCTCACAGGAAGGAGGGAAGTCAGTATAACTTAGTGAGCATCATCATGCACCTTGAGCATCTGCTCACAGTGCAGGCCACAGTCTCCCAGCCCTCACTGGATTCCCTCCAACCTGGAGCTCAGGGAAGACACTCCCAGGAAAGAGGAGCTGCCCTCACGACCTCTCAGTGCAGCCTCTCAGTACCACATTGCTTCCCTGAGGTGTCACAGGACACACCCCAGACAAACTTTCCCCCCGCCTGGAGCCTACCTGGTGAGCAAAGAACATGTTATTGACGATGTCATCATCAATCACTGAGGTCTCATCCACCAGCGTGGAAACCTTCCGGCGCGACCGGCGCTCCTCAATCCACTTGAACAGGAAGATGAACCCATACACGGGGCTGCAGAGAGAATGCAGCAGCTGCAGCGCTTTGCACCAACCACACCAGTGGGGTTGCTCTGCCCAGCAGCAGAAACCTTCTGTTTCACAGGCAGAGCAAAGAGAGGAAAAGCAGAACAACCAGTGCCATCTTTCTGGAGGGGACCATCCCTGCCACAATCCTCCCAGCCCGACACTACTGAGGACACTCCTGCGCTGATGCTCCAGGTTCAGCCAACAATCAAGCTTGAAAACTTTGCGGATTGACAAGTCTTAAGAGGCTGAAAACAAAGAAATGGGAAATTCCCCTCTAGACACTGACCTGTAGAACAGTGCCTGGCCACTGAATGACCCTCCTTTTACACCTACCTTGGATTCATTCTTGAGAGGAATTCAGCAATGGCTTTTAAGAAGCAACAGCCTCAAAGCCTTTTCATAGCACCAGGACAGGGAGAAAGCTCACACTGCAACCACATCACCTCTCCATGGTGAGAGGGAGATGAATCCCGTGGAGGATGTCTCCCACCTGCCCCAAACTTGATGAAGCCCTCCTGGTCCATCACTTACATCCATGACAGACAAGCTCACTGGTCCCACAGGTCCCCTGCCTCTGAACACCTGGTGATGAGTTCCCAGGCCCACAGACCATTCTGCTTAGCAAAACTCACACTCTCAGGCCTCTGACTCACCCTTGGCATTTGCTCTGCAGATCATAAATCTCCTCAACCTGCACTCCCTTGACCCCTGCAGACAAAGGAGAGAAGCTGATGTAAGGCCCACCAGAAAGGACAGGGTAATGTCAGGCACAAAACCGACTTCTCAGAAAGGTTTCTAGGACTTACCAAAATCTTCAACCAGGAGTGTGAAAAGACCTAAAAGCAACAAAACCAACAGGTTACTTTTGGCTGAAGAGAGCAGAGAGGAAATCTGCTGTCATCATCCCCTGAGAGTCCCACATGGTCCCAGGCCAAGGCACAGCCAGAAAATCCATAGCAGAGTGGCACCAGGATCACACCTATTCCCAGGAGTGGGACTTGTTGAGCTCAGAGGTGCTCCAGCTCCCTTCACTGCTCCATCCCCATTGATCATTCTCTTCCTCAAGAGGACCTGAACCAACTCTTTCCTGCCAGAGCCCAATGCATCCTGACCCACTGCAGATGGCCTGCCAAGTAAGCAGCAGCAGCAGGGACCACCTAAATGACACACACATGCTTGTAACCAGAGACAAAAATAGCTGAAGATATCACAAGATATTTTAAAAAAAAATCATTTCTGTTCATGTTAGTGAAAGTCAGTGAGGGGAAACCCAGATGACAGCAACAGGGCTGTGGGGAAGTCCAAGGGTTGAAAGGCTCATCCTCATCTCCCTGTCTCCGTGGGGGAACCAAATCCAACAGCCTGTCTCCAGTGACTACAAAATTTGGGAGGATATAACCAGAAATACAGAAACAACAGCAACAAGGATTATCAGACATCAGCAACTGAGCAGCAGCTGCCACTATGATGCTGAAGCAAAGGCAGTCAGCCCAATTTTCAGGCAGTCACTCTGCACGTGGAGTGAGTTTGAGACTGGAATAACAAAGCTGCTTTTTTTAGCTCCCTTATAAAGGCTGCTGAAAGCCTGGGAGGAAGTCCAAGGAATACCATTAAGAAGGACTAAATCCTGAGAAATATGCCTGTAAGCAACGGATTTAAGGACCCTGATGTATGTGGCTCAATTAAGAAGAGCCCAAGGGACTTCCACACCAAAGTTAAAATGATTAAAACAGGGAGGAAACTCCTGGGAGCAAAAAGTCTTCATTAATTTAACAGAAAACATTGTATTTCTTACAAAATTGTCAGTGAGAAGAAATACGCTGTGGAAATATCATGCTTCAAACCAGTGGGAGGCCAGGCCACTACACCAATCCCCATCACCTTTCTGGTCCCTTCCAAGCCCACTTTTTTCTCTGGCATATTTCAGTATTTTGTATTGCCTCCGCATCCACAAAAGGCAGAGTCCTGCTGGTGACACCTCTCCTGGAACACTTAAACATCCATCCCAAATTATATGGGTTGGCTGGGACACATTCTGGTGTCCACAAACACACATAACACTGCCAGCAGCCAAGGATGTTCCCAAGGATCTCTTCCCCACCCAGCAGCCAGCCCAAACCTGGATCTACCAACCCTTCCTGACCAGTAAAGCACCCAGAAATTTCATCCCAAGAGAGCAGCACATGGGTCACTCCTAACATCTGTCCCAGCTGCCACCCCTGCATCCAAACTGCCACATATCCAAAAAAAACCTGCCTCTGCCCAGACAGATTGTCTCCCAGGCAAATAACCTTTCCTCCCAGCTATGAGAATCCAAGCTATGTCCTATAACTTTCTGCCATGATAAAGGACAGGATGGAAATGACCTCAGCATGTTCCAAGTACCAGTAATGAGAATNCCCCACCTATGCTCCACAAATCCCACCCCCTAAAACTCCACCCGTACACCCCACATCCCCAGCCTGCCCCTTGCAGCCTCCCTGACCTGTCCCCCACGTCCCCCCCAGCCCAGGCCCCGCTGCCCGTGTGTCCCTCAGAGCTCCTTCGCCGCCCCGACCTGTGCCTCGGCCCGCCGCCAGCCCCGCCCGCGGCGCGGTGCCGTGTCCCCGCTCACCAGGATCGCTCTCCAGCTCCCGCCAGCCCGTATTCATCTTCCCGCGGGCCGGGCCGCGCCGCCATGTCCAGCCCCGACTACGGGACCCGCCGTCGCTCGCGCCTGTACGTCATGGCGCGCGGTGACGTCACGGCCGCGACGCGCGGTCACGCCCAGGCGCGCGAGGGGCGCCGGGAAGGGGCGGGGCTCGCTGTGTGAGCGAGAGGGAGCGGCCGGGGCTACTCCTTTGTGCCGTGTGGTGCGCAGGGAGGAGGGACGGCTGGGGCTTATTGCCTCTGAAACAATAGGGTCTGTCACAGCTTACTCATTTGTGTTTTCTGGTGACTGACTTCCAGCCTCTTTTCTCTCCTTTTCCTCACTGTATGCTGCTACTTCCCTTTATTGTCTAGGNGGATCTACCAACCCTTCCTGACCAGTAAAGCACCCAGAAATTTCATCCCAAGAGAGCAGCACATGGGTCACTCCTAACATCTGTCCCAGCTGCCACCCCTGCATCCAAACTGCCACATATCCAAAAAAAACCTGCCTCTGCCCAGACAGATTGTCTCCCAGGCAAATAACCTTTCCTCCCAGCTATGAGAATCCAAGCTATGTCCTATAACTTTCTGCCATGATAAAGGACAGGATGGAAATGACCTCAGCATGTTCCAAGTACCAGTAATGAGAATTAAAAGCAGCAAAACTAGAGGTGACTGGGACACCAACAGAATCCTTTGCTGAGTGCAAGAGACAAGTATAATTCCAGAGATCAAATTTCCTCATCCACAGGCCCAAAAGCTCACCACCGCATCCTAGAGAGCAGCTCCCAGCCTTCCACAGGACAACCCCATTCCACACTACAGCAACTCAGAGGGTTAAAACAACATTTCAGACAATGCCCCAGCTAACATCAGCTTTGGCCCTGAAATCCCAGCCCAGGAAACAACTCCAGGACTCCGCCACGGAATCCACCTTCAAGGCAGCGGGATGGGGACACCTGGAACCGTCCTGCTCCCAGTTTCTCCATGCCGACCTCTTCAGCACCTCTTCTGCCCTCCTGCACCCTCCTATTCTAGGCCTCATCCCACATCTCACCCCCTCGAAACTCCACTTGTACACCCACACCACCACGACTTCGCCTATGCACCCACAGCCCCCCCAGAGCTTCACCTGCACACCCCATACCCGCAGCCCCCCCAAACTTTAACAGTCCACCTCCCATCCNCACCAGGATCGCTCTCCAGCTCCAGCCAGCCCTTATTCATCTTCCCGCGGGCCGGGCCGCGCCGCCATGTCCAGCCCCGACTACGGGACCCGCCGTCGCTCGCGCCTGTACGTCATGGCGCGCGGTGACGTCACGGCCGCGACGCGCGGTCACGCCCAGGCGCGCGAGGGGCGCCGGGAAGGGGCGGGGCTCGCTGTGTGAGCGAGAGGGAGCGGCCGGGGCTCCTCCTTTGTGCCGTGTGGTGCGCAGGGAGGAGGGACGGCTGGGGCTTATTGCCTCTGAAACAATAGGGTCTGTCACAGCTTACTCATCTGTGTTTTCTGGTGACTGACTTCCAGCCTCTTTTCTCTCCTTTTCCTCACTGTATGCTGCTACTTCCCTTTATTGTCTAGGGAGTTTAGCTAGTGCCACATGCTCCTGAACTTTGTGCCCGTAATTTTCTAGACATTGTGATGCTTGAATACTTCGTTAGTTCTGCCCCTGTGCTTTCAAGGACGATCTGCTCATTACAACACTTCACAGCACTGCTGAGGGTAGAGGCCTCTACCAGAATTTGCAACATCCAGGACTGTTCCATGGACCCCATGCCTAGTGCTCATACCAACGTCTCCGAAAATACGCATGTTGGGCAGAAAGAAATAGCATGAATAATAATACGGGTGCAGCTGCCTGGATTTTGTTGTTTTGTCTGTGGGGCTGTTTGGGGATGATGATGACAACGATGCTGGGACTCAGGCACAGCAGCCTGGGCTGCCCGATTGATGAGGGGCTGCGATGAGGGGCTGCAGTGAGGGGCTGTACTGCCCAGCCTCTCCCAAGCAACTAAAGACAGGATGAGAGGGACACAGTCTTAAGCTGCACTGGGCGAGGTTCATGTTGGCCATTAGGAAGAGTTTCTTCACAGCAAGGGTGCTTAGACGTTGGAATGGGCTGCCCAGGGAGATGTGGAGTCACTGTCCCTGGAGGTGTTTAAGGAAAGGCTGGATGTGGCACTCAGTGCCACGGTCTGATGGCGTGGTGGTGCTGGGCATACGTTGGACTCGATGTCTCAGGGGTCTCTTCAAACCCAGTCGATTCTGTGACAGTGTGTCGAGGTGTGAGGGCTGCTGGCGAGGCTGGGGCCAGCCCTGACCTGGCCACCAGCTCCACTTTGGCCACCTCGGAGGCTGGAAGGTTCCCAGGACAAGCGTGTGCTCCTGCACTGCACTTCCTTAGGAAGTGGGATAAAAATAGGAGTGGGAGGGGCGGCTGGGCCTGTCCCTCCCTCCATGGCTTTGTTCCTTGGTTATTCCCACACACACCCCGGCCTCAAGCACGCCCCTCACCCCCCTCCTGCCCCTGGGACAGTGTCAAGCCCAGGTAGGACTTGGTCCCCTCTGCAGAAACTGAGGTGCATGGTGCTGGATCTGCCCAGGCATGGTGTCTCCTTCCACCCCCCAGGTGCATGAAGGTGTGTCCTGGTTGTTCAGCTCATGGAAGTTTCTAGGGACACAGGTTGCCTCAGTTGGCTGATGCTCACCAGAGACAAGGCTGGAAGCCTGCAAAATGCTGTGTGCAGCCCTGACAAAGTCTTTCCTGCTCCAGCCTTAGTGGTAAATCTACCCAGGAGGAGGACCAGGTTCAGCCACCTCAGAGATTTACTGGGAGCAGGGACAGTCACCCCAAAAGGGGGGACTCTTTGGGGGACTGTTTGCTCCTGGTCTCCATTCCTGCTCAATGTGAAGCACTGCTGGCTCTGGTGCCACCTCCAGCCTGTCACCCCCACCTCAGGGCTGGGTCCCATACACAGCAGAGCCCTCAGGACCCCTCTTGCTGCCTCCCCCAAAATGGGCAGCCCAGTCCCTGCCCTGTGGAGCACAGGGGTCACTTGGAGGCAGAAGGGTGCAGGTGTTCCAGCACAGGTCAGTGCAGGCACTGCAGAGCTGTTTAATTCAGGCCCTGAGGAATCAGACTCCTGTCTCATTTCTGGCTTTCCACCCAGGTTCCTCCTTGTCTCTGCTTGTTGGTTGTTGTTCTCCTGTGCCTCCCAGGCCTGTGATTATCCAAATCCATGTGCTCGGCTCCCATCTGGCCCCATAAATCAGTGCTACTAGCACCACTCCCCCCCCTGCTGGACATGTCCCAGCCTCCCAGCCCCACCACAGCTCTCCCAATCCCAGGAAACACACGGAGTTTGCAGGAGAGGTGGGACAGGGAGTTGGAGAAGGGGGCCAGGACCCCCAGCCCATCTCTATGGGATGGGGCAGTGCTGCTGAGGGACTTTGCTCCCGGGGAGCTGCTGCTGCAGCACCAACACACACAGAGAGGAGAGATGATGTCACGACCTGGCTTTGTGTGAGCTATTTAGGGCCTTTTAATTATTATTATTATTTTTCTTTCCCGTTCCTCCAGCTCTGAACAATGCCTGTCCCAGCAGGGCTGCAGTTCACACCATTGTGTGGGGCTGCCCTGCCTCAGGAAGGGGCAGATTTTTATCACCCCAGGCTGACCATGAGTGAGCTCATGTCAGATGAGGAAAGCAAGGCAGGTGGTACCTGGAGGTGCCCTCCATGCACCTACTCCCAACTCCTGTGTTTGGAGGAGACCCTGGGTGCTGGTTTAGTTGCACCAGGCAGCAGGAGCCCACCCAAACCAGCCATGTCCCACCCAGCTCTGTGGGGCCACCAACCAGCAGAAACCACCCCAGCTGTGGTGCAGCCCCCCAAACTCTGCTGGGGCTGCCTTCTGCCTGTCCCTGCTCCCACCTGGGCACAGTGACAGTGGTAGCATTAGTGCCTCTCCCGGTGTTTACCCAGGAGCAGGTCTAACCTGCCCACAGCTGTTTGCTTTTGTCCTGTAAAACTGGCTGTGGGGCGGATAGAGGGGAAGTGGGGAGCTGCACCCAGGAACAGGCTGGCACTGCTGAGTGTGTCCCAGCACCAAGGGAAGGTAGGGAGGAGTACTGTCCCCCAGGATACATCCTGGATGGCACAGCCAAGCTCCAGCTCCCTAGGCACAGTGGGTGACAGGGCTCCTGCACAGAGGCTTTTTGGGACGATGCTGGCTTTCCCCCCATACAAGCAGGCGTCATCTTCCCCAGGCTCTGTGCTGGTGTGGAAAGAGCCTGGAGCCATCAGCCACTCCCCATGGCACCAAACATGGCCCCAGTATTCACAGAGGGATCCAGCCAGCACCTGGGTGACAGCATGGCCTGGGTGGCACTGTGCCACTGTGCCCCAGCCCATCCAGGAACTACAGCCCCCACCTGCTACATCACCTGCAAGAGCAACGGGGGGCCAATGAGTCCCACCTCACTGCCTGTTTGTGAGGTAACCCTGCCACCACTGAGGGTGTCAGGGACCTGCCCATCCACTCCAGCCAGGGGGACCAGGCTGGCAGCACTGTAAGCCACCCACCAGGGCAAGAGGCCCCCGGGCCCACCAGCAGCACAGGGAGCTGGTACTTGCCCACAGCTGCCCCACGTCCATTACCCTGCCCTCTCTAAGTGGCTTGCCGGGGCACACGGTTCCTCTCGCTGTGGGGTTTGGCTGTCCGTCCTTTCTTGGCCACGTCCACACCAGCCAGGACCAGCTTGGCCTGGGCCAGTTTGCTCTTGCAGTGGTGGGGGCGGCTGCTGCACCAGAGGCGGGCACAGTACTCCTCCACTCGCCGTGGGTTTTGGGAGCTGATGAGGTGCATGATGTCCTTGAACCAGGTTTTGGGAGCCTGTGGCACCAGCCGGGGCTCAGGGCAGAGCAGGTGTGGGACCTTGTCCCCTCGGCCCTGGGGGAAGGTGTGTGCCAGCTGCTCGCTGGTGATCACCTCCAGGGTGGTCTTGGCCACCATCTGGGTGAAGCCGTGCTCTAGCGTTTTGCAGTAGTAGATGCCGGCGTCATGCCGGTGCAGCTTGCGGAAAAGCAGCCCATGCTCCGTCTGCAGGATCCGCTCATCTGTCTTCACCTGTGGGCCACCGTGAGGTTGGGAGGGTCCAGGTCTGGCCCCACATCCCTCCCGTGTCCCCACAAGGGGAGCAGGTGCAAGGGAGCCTCACCTCATCCCGCTGCTCATCATGGGGCCTCTGGACAAACCACTGCACGCTGGCCTGTGGGGACCGGGGCACACACTCCAGGAAGGTGCTGTTGTCCTCTGCGCCATAAAGCACCTTCTCCTCAATGTTCTCAAAATCATCCACTAGGGCAAAGACAGGCACAGGCTCACAGGGAGGGTAGAGCCAGGCTTCCACCTGCCCAGGTGTCAGCCCCCCTTGGCTACCATGTGGCTTCATCCCCTTCTCTCCCAGTGGCCAGACCCAGCCCCAGCAGCACCTACCTTCTCTTGGGGCATGCCCTGGTCTATGAGATGGGCAGATGAGGCTGCCCATGTGGAATGGTTACAAGCCCCTCCGTGCATGTCAGGACATCTTGGGGCACCCGGAGGAGGCTCTCAGCCCTGCGGGCCCCCCAGTCTCTCACCGGTCAGGTTCTGGTCCAGACACTGGTGTGCAGGGTTGCTGTGGCGGGCGTCCTGGCGGCGATGGCGGTGCTTGCCGGAGGGCTGGGAGTGGGTGCAGGCAGTGCCATCCCAGGCACAGTAGGGATCCCTGGCCAGGCAGCACTCGGCACAAGCAGTGCCATAGGACTCACACTGGTGCAGCCGTACCTGGGCCACTGCTAGACTGGAGCCCACGTAGAGTGTTTGCTGGGGGAACAGCACCAAGGTGGTGATGCTGGCAACCCCCATGGTGCCTGGGGGCCCAGCCAGGACACCCCAGGGCAAGCATCACATGGCTTTAAGAGGCTGGTAACCACAGCTGGTCACCTGCCGGGTCCCCAGCCCCGTGGCCGAGCCGTGTCTGTACTCACACGCTTGACAGAGATCTCCATCTGGGTGATGGGCACAGGCATCTGTAGGGGAGGGGAGTGGACATCAGGCTGGCATAATCCTCACCACAGACAGCTCAGCTCATTCAGAGCCACCAGGGCTCAGCAGAGTATCAGGAATGTTTTGGGGAGGGTGAAAATACCCCCAGCCACCTTCTGCCCTCACAATCCTGAGACCTTCCAGAGACCAACAATGCAATGACAGCCCTGAGCCTCCATCTCCACGTGTCCCCAACCTGAGCCCACCCCACTGCCTCCCTCTTGCAAGTGGGGCAGTAAATGTCACCTTAAAAACCTGCAGTTCCTCCAGGATGACTTCTTCAGTCATGGCTGAGCTCATCTTCTGCATGACCACCACCTTCAGCACCGAACCAGCATCTGGGGGCCAAGGAGGATGGAGATGTGAGCACCCTGCATCACACAGCCCAGGGGAATGCCCACTGGGACCCCCAGCTCTGCAGCTCCTTCCTGCACTCTGCTCCTGCTGCTCACCTGTGCCAAGGAAGAGGATGTTGTGCTGCCCGTCCTCGGCCTCCACTCTGTCCACCACGAGCTGGCGCAGCCGGTGGGCCAGGTCAGTCTTCACGAGGAGGGGCCGGCGGTGCCGGGGGTACACGGCCCTGTGCATGAGGGGGTGAGCGCGGGCAAAGTGCAGCACCTCGTCAGGGAAGTCCTTGGTGGTGCCGTACTGCCGCCGGGGCTGGTTGGTGGTCTTGCTGGGACACTGCAGGGACAAGAGGGGACCAGCTCAGCCTGGCCACCCCAGCACCCATCACTCTTTCCCCCTCCATCACCCCTCAGAGCTGTTTTGGGTCCCTCTCTGCCTTCCAGTTTGGAATCCATCTTTTCCACCCCTTTGCCAGACCTTGGCAAACCACCAGCTGACCTCTCCAGCAGGTGAGAAGATGGGGGATGGCTCCATCACCACCCCAGAAGAGCAGTTGGAGGAGCAGGGTAGACCTGGAGATCCAGGGAGTCACTTACCACACCCGGCCGTGGGTAGGGCACCCTGCCCTCATAGGCACCCCACCGGTGATGGGGGCTCTCTCGGTGGGCAAAGGGGCCGTTGAAGACCTCCCGGATGTCGGCCATGCGGTACACACAGACAGCGGAGCCCTGGAAAACGTGGCTGCAACGGGACGGTGAGTGGGTTCAGCAGAGCCATGCTTGGCGCTCCTGGCAGTGGGAACACCGAAAGCCCCGAGCAGACCAGGGGAGCAGCCAGCAACCCTTGGTGACAGAGACAGGGCAGGTCATGGGCAGCTGTGGCCGGATGTCCCCAGAGGCTGCAGCTGCACCACCCACCTGACAGTGCTGAAAAGGGCATAGATCTCTGGGCTCTTCCCATCCTTTGTCCTCAGCAAGAAGACATCCTCTGGAAATGAAAGCATGGATTTTTTCCTGGAATCCAACTAAGTGAGTAGCAATCAACTGACTAGCTCCAGTGAGATTCAGCTCCATGCATGCCTTACCCAGCTCATCAAAGTAGGTGTCGATGCCACCGGGGCCAGGGACTGAGCACACCAGCCGAGCCTTGTTGAAGGTACTCCACTTGTTGACCAGCACCCTCTGGCCACCAGCATCATTCTGCAGGGACAGGGAGTATCAGGGCCACTGCTGTGACTTACTGCATCCCTATCCCCCATGGTCCCCACCAGCATCTTACCACGCAGACACGCCCTACACGGCTGACAATGGCGTGCTCCTTGCTGTCTGCCTCCACCACCTTCTCCGTGAAGAAGAAATAGGCTTTGTTATTGTCCCGGTCATCATTATCTGGGATCAAGTGGGCTGCCACAAATTTGGGATCTACAAGCAAGAGCCAGCCACGTCAGGTGGGGAGAGAGGGCACAGCTGCCACCTCCAGACCCCCAGTCCATGCTGGGGCTGGATGCCAGCCAGGGTCACCCCCAGACCTTGCTGCCCTGGTGCCTTTCCCTGCTCTTAGCTGGCATGGGGGATGCTGCACCATAGAAACACATGCTCTGGTGGTCACCACAAGGTTCATGGTCCCTGGTATTAGCCCTGCTGGGGGCAATGGAGGGGCAGAGGGAAGCTGTTACCGTTGAGTAAGCGCTGGTCCACCTCTGTGCGCAGGGCGGAGCGGGTCCCCATGCTGCGGAAAACACCAGGATCACGTCCCAGAAAATCTGCAGTGAGGCCAGCGTACAGCTCCCCACCTGCAAAAACACCCAGCTGGCTGCCACGGGGACCATCCCTGGGACACACCCCAGGGGCTCCCAGGTCCTGAGGAAGACAACCCACCGATGACAGTGCTGGCGAAAGCACGGCTGGGCTCGTGTGGGCACCTGCCCCGGCCGGTCTCCACGCTGGCAGGATCCAGGCTGAAGGTGTGCTGGGGAGGGGAGCAGGCAGGTGAGCCCTGGGCTGTGCCCAGGTATGCAGGGGCCAGCTCTGGTCCCTGCCCAATTTGCACCTCACTCAGTGCACCCAAAGGACCAACTGGAAGCAGGATCTATGCTTTTTGAGGCAAGACTGATCCCATGAGGGTGTGCAGCAGCCAAAGGGGACCCACCAGCCCCATTGCTTGCCTGCCTGCCCGGTCAGAGTCATGGTACAGACAGGGCCAGGCTGTGGGGAGGGCTCTGAAGCATGTCCTGCCATTCCACCCCAGCCAACTTGATTTATGAGCAGTGAGCTGGGAGAGGAGAAAATGCCACCCCTGCCTCAGCCCCTGGCAGGACACCAGCCCCTGGGAACATGTCAATAAGGAGATCCCAGGCCAGACAGGTGGGAAAGCTGGACAAGAGGTAGCAGAAAGACAAAGGGACAGCAGGGAGCTGGTCCCTGACACTCCCCCCACCAGTATTCATGTTAGAGCAAACGACACATCCAGTGTCCTCATGCAGTCCCAAGGCCCCTCAGGAGAGAGGCAGGCAATGGGGACCTACATTCCAGGGGTGTCCTACTGGGGATGCTGCCCTACCTCGCCACGGTGCCCCACGTAGATGAAGGTGCACATGGGGTGGAAGGCGCCTGTCCCACAGGCCAGCAAGTGTGTCCGGTTGTAGGGATGCAGCACACGGACATAGTTGGCACAGTCAGTCTGGGGGGACAGCAGGGGAGAGGAAGGGTTATGGGTCTTGGTGCTTTGCCCACCCCCAGCTCCCTGCTTCTGCCTGGGGCCCTAAGACAGTGAGTGAGCCCCAGCCCTGGTTCCCTGGGCTCCACCCAGGCTTTCTGCCTCCACCCTGGTGCCAGGGATCTGGGCTGGCATCTTGTGCCCACTGACAGGGCTTCATCTGGGTGAACCCCAGCCCACTGCAAAATGACAGGGCTTTTTACTGGTTCTGCTGCCAAGAGCATCCCAGGGGAACCACATGGGATCCAGTTGCCACCTGGGCATCTCCTGCCCACCGGCACCTGTGCACTCACCCTGTCACACAGCCCATGCTAGCCAGGGGAGCAACATCACCTGCCCTGCAAGCTCTAAACCCTACCCCAAATCCCTGGCGCCCAGGACGTGACCAGATGCAGGGACATCCTTCCCGATCATGTTCCTGCTTACGCCAAGGATGAAACAAAAGGAGGAAACAGTGGAGACAGAGACCCACAGGCATCCTAGGCTGCCTCCAGAACAGCCCTGGTTGCTGCTGTCTGGAATTGTCCCCTTCTCTGGCGGACAGCAGCAATGACATTCCCAGGGCTGGAGACGTGCCACCTCTGACTTTGTGCATCCTCTCCTGGCAGTTCTCATTGGAGAAGGGCTCCTATCCTTCTCCACCATTAGCTTGGCAGCTCCCCCTGGCCAGCTCCAGCCCTGCCTGCCCTCCATTGTTCCCTCCACAGCAGGATTCAAGGCCTCTCATCTGCTGGGAACACCACTGCTGAGCCGCCCTGGGGGTTCCCAGCCTCCTGCTGTTTATTTTCCCTTTGCAAAGAGCCTCTAAAATAGCAAGTGAAAAAAAAAATATGTTCAAGAAAAATAAAAAGTTGAGCCTGCCCTGGCTTGGATCTGTCGGTGAGAGCTGGTAAAATAAACACAGACAGCAGAACAGAGACTCCTGGGAGCAATTTGTCTGGGCCAGGAGAGCCTTGGGGACTTTCTCCCCGCCACAGTCCTGTTTCATATCAGGGCAGGGGGATACAAAGAGAGGTAAGGTTTAGGGAACAAGGTCACCAAACCTGAGCCAGTTACGGATTTCCCACCATTTGGGACAGCCAGGATGAACCAGGCAGTGTTGCTGGGGTCTGGAGCACAACAGGGGGGTTTTGGTCCCTCCAAGCTCCAGTCCCAGAGCCCAGCGATCCCTGCCTGCTCATGCAGCCAAATTGGGACACACTGGCCACCACTCTGGCCACAGGGCTGAGCAGAGCAACTGAGACAGGACTTCCAGAGCCTGGAGCAAACCTCTTGTGTGGCCCGGATTGGCCACAGACTCCCTGCCTCAGTTTCCCTCTTGCACCAGGATTAACTGGCCCCTGAGCCCCAGGGCCATCCCAGGCAGGTGACATGGCACAGCCCCAGCATGGGGGGAGCCAGCTGGCACAAGGGGACCCCCCAGCTCAGAGCAGAGCACACATGGGGAGAGACTCACCTCTGGGTCCTTCCCCTTCTGAAAACACTCCTCCGTCTGCCCAGGGCGGGGTGGCCAATAGATCTGGAACACAAAGGGTCTGTTGGAGCAGGGAGAGAGGACAGCAAGGACCCAGCCATGCAAATCCACATCCCAAGGCTGGCAATGGCAAGGGGATGGAGAGAGGGACCACAGCTCCCTGGAGCGCACCCAAGCCTAGGAGTCCCACCCTACAACCCCAAGCAGGACCCTTCCTCCTGGGGAGATGCATCCTGGCAGTCACAGCCTGCAACTGGGCTGGATTCGGCTGGTCATGCTGGGGGTGGCTGGAGCTGGCCTGGAAGGGGCTGGGCTTGTGGGTGGCCTGGGGAAAGGGTGCCCAGGGGGCAGCAGGAGTGATGGAGTCCATGTCCCCCACAGCCTTTAGCAGCTCTCGGACCAAGCGCAGCTTGGGTACACAAGCCCTTGACCCCACCGCAATGACCCAGCACGCCAAGGGGCACTTCATTTCCTCCTCCTCTTTCTTCAGCTAGAAACAGCCCAGAGCCGAGTTTGAAAAACAAAAAGTCAACGTGGAGAGGGTGAAGGAGGAGGGGAGACACCACCCAGAACCATCATTCTGTTCCATCACCTCTCCCATCAAGGAACCAGGAGAGATTTGGGGGCTTTGTCAGGTGAAACCTGGCACAACTTCTTGCAGTGATGGATCCCTTTAGCTCCTTGTCTCTGCAGGCTTTCAGCTGAATATTTGCCCTGTGAAGGGAATGCCCAGATGGGGATGGGCAGCACTCAATCTCCCAATGGCTGTTTTTCAGATGAGTGGGATGCAAAACAATGCTCAGTACCTAGGAATCACTGGAGAGCTGCACCACCAGTTTCCTAGGCTGATGATCATAACTAATTGCCAGCTAACTTCCCTCCAGCCACCACAGCCAGCCTGCCCTTGCCAGGCATTACAAGTTTACAGAATAATTTCGAGGCACTTGACATGAGGCAGTCCCCAGGGCAGGCCTTGGTTCAGAATGACTTTGCCTGGCTCACTTGGGCACCGACAGGTTCACAGACACCCCAGGATGCTCAGCAGCACCCAGCTCACCTCCTTGGCATCTGCACTGGCCCCATCCAGGAGGAGGGAGTAGAGCACATCCTTCCCCCCAATGAAGAGCCGGTCACGATACTCATCCAGGTAGAGGGAGCGGAAGCCCAGGAAGCCGTGGTGACCAAAGAAGAGGATGGAGCGGTTGGTGCCTAAAAGCTCTGCCAGGAAGAGATGAAAGCATCTGCAGAAGCCATCCCAGCCCCAAGGGTTCCTCTGAGCTGCTGCTTCTGAGTATCATGGAGTTGTCCTGGAGTCCTGGAGTCGTAGAGCTGCTCACAGCCACTCCAGACTGCTGCATCTGTCTCCATCCCTTCCGGGAGGCATGGACATCCCAGCCTCAACATGGCTGGAGTGCTGTTCTCCCTGCCAGCCAAGGACAAAGCTACAGAGCCAACAAGCAGCAGGGTCCCAGGCAAGGTTGCCACCCCCAGCAAGGTTTGGCTGAACCACCCCAGACTCCTACTGTGGTGATGCCACAGCAAGCTGGGCTGTGCCATCAGCCCCAGGCTGGGCTCATGCAGAGCTGGGATGGTGGTGAGACTGGACATGGGGTGGGCAGAAAGCAGGTCCTGTCCCTGCTGGGTGCCAGCCAAGGACACAATAGCAGGTACACAGCCAGTGCCATGGGGAAACTGCCACACAAAACCCGCTGCTGCCATTGCCACCAGAACTCACTGACCGGAAGGCTTCCTCCATGGCACAGATAAGGCACTCGGGGAGAGGCACCAGCATAAGGGCATCCCAGGGATGGACAGGCTGCATCCCTGGGATGGACATCACATCCCAAAGCAACAGGGTCTGACAGTCAAAGCCCCCAGAGCAAGTCCAAGCCTGAATCTCGTGGGATGCCGAGGGGACCCTCACAGTGACAATGACACAGGACTAGTGGCTCGACTGGTTTCCAGTGGGGAATTACTTTAAGGGTCATCAAGCCGGCACAGTGGCGCCCACACAGCTGCCAAAGCAGCCAGAGGGCCAGAGGAAATGGCTCAGCTTCATGGGGTTCTGAAAACCCATCCCAACCCCAGGCCAGGCCACTGTGCCTGCCAGACAGAGAAGGAGGAGGAGGACAAAGCACCATTGATGAGAACAGTTCTGTCCCCAAACACCCTCCAGCCCGGAAGACTGCCAGCCACTGCTGCTGACCCCAGGGAAACACCCAGCTCAAGCATCTCCCACATTTCTCCATAAGAGGGGAGGTGGTGCTGGGACAAATCCAGTCACCACAGGTCAGGACACCGGGGTACCAAGTCCTGCTATTGCTGTGGGGACATTTTTCACTTCCAGCAAGGAGGTGGCCAGTGACATAATGCCCCATCCTGGAGGGAAATGCCTCTTCTAGGCCCTTCAAGGGAGACAAGGTCCATCCCCAGCAGGGGACGACAGACACCTTCACCCCATCACACACCCTATCCCTGCTCAAGGGCAGCCCCAATGCCCTAACTGGTGATGCCAGTGACACAGAGGGTATAGTCCCAGCGGCTCCATCCTCATCAGAAAGACCACTGTGCTTGCAAGCAGAGCTGGCTCCAGGCAGTGGCAGTCCCTCCACTCAGTCTGGTACCCTCCTCCCTGTGTCCTCCCAGCATCAGATTCTCTCATATCACCGGGTACAGCCCAGGAAAATGCTGTCAGCTCCTTCTATTCTTGCCCAGCAATATTTTCCCAGCTCAAAACAACACTGGCAAAGTGGGAAGGCTCCTTTTATTGTTTCAGGCAAGGCTTCCCCTTCTCCCCCAGACCTGGCGAATTCCTCTTGCGCCTCGGGTTACACTGACTCAGGGCGCCTTCCTCTTGAACTCCCCAGGGAACAGCCCTTTGCCATGCCCCATCCATCCCTGGGACACCTTTACCCCAGGGTGGGGCTCCCATGGGAGCCACCCCTCAAGTGGGGCTCCCTTAGGAGGGACAGCAAAGAGCACAGGGCCATGCTTCTCGTCCAACACAACAGCAAAATGTTCTTTTCCTTCTTACATGAGCCACTGCTGGAAATGGAAACAAAAGGAAAAAAGTGGCTTGAAGTGTGAGGGAGAGCTGGGTACGTGGCCACCACTGCACCCACAGCACAACGCCTGTCCCTGTCACCCCCCAAAGTCACCTCACAGCCAGAGCCACCAGCCACGCAGAGCCTAGGTCGAGGAACTCTGCACAAACAGCTTCAGGTCACCATGGTTTTAATTGCAGAGGCTCTAATGCCTTTAATTGAATTTTTTTTTTCTTACCCTGGGGGGAAGGCGGTGGCAGAATTTGTTTCATGGGAAATTTCAGTTTCTGTTTCCAATTTGGAAGACGAATGGAATAATCAGCTTAAGGAGGAGGAAAAAAAAAAAAAAGAAGAAGAAAAAA
>WBMY01013880.1:481317-534094 GCA_013397315.1 Donacobius atricapilla
CCCTCGTCCAGCCGTGAGCGCCGGGCGGCCGGGAGCAAGAGGTACAAGAGGAAAGTGAGGAGTGCCCCGAGGAGCAGCAGTCCCAGGCGGGTGCGGGCAAGCAGCATCTCCGCACCCGCTGGAGGAGAGCGGCAGCGCGGGGCTGCGGGACCCCAGCCCCGNGGGGCCCCAGCGGTTCCCGGCGCCGCCCCGGACCTTCTGCTCCATGAGGCGGTGCCGCCGTTCCCTCGCCCGCCCCGCCGGTCTTTGGCCCCGGGGCGCGGCCCCTTCAGTCCCGTGGTGCTGCGGGGAGGAGGCGAACGGCGGGCGACCCCGTGTGCGTAGCAGCAGGTAAGGGCTGCAGGCCCAGCGCTGGACGGGGAAACTGAGGCAGGGGCGGGCCCGTGAGGCCGCCTGGCGCATCAGTGACCCCGGTGGTGCCACCACAGTGAAGATGGTGCCGGTGTGACCCCTCATAGCCCTCTTGCCTTCCTGCCACCACCGGGCCTCGACAGCGGCAGAAGGCCAGTCAGCCCTCCCGTTTGCACCTCTCACCCCACTTAACAGCCCCCCGGCCCCCAGGCATGGCCACCCCACAGATCACCGAGAGCACCGTCACGGTGCAAGGACAGACCCTCTTCTACCGCCAAGCTGAGCCAGCCCAGGCAGTGCCGAAGCTGACAGTGCTGCTGCTGCATGGCATCCGCTTCTCCTCCGAAACCTGGCTGCAGGTGGGGACACTCGCCACGCTGGCTGAGAGCGGCTACCGAGCCGTGGCCATCGACCTGCCGGGTAAGGTGGGGTGAGCACAGCGCTAGAGTAAGACAGGGTAGCCACTGGTTTGTGTGGCCAGGATGGCAACCCCAGTGTCCTGCTGTGCTGTGCTGTGCTCTGCTGGCCGCTCCCAGTCACTGAGGTGGTGTGGAGCCTGACAGGGACACTTGTATCTCCCACAATTCAGGGCTGGGGCGCTCGAAGGATGCTGAGGCCCCAGCATCTGTGGGCCAGCCAGCACCAGCAGCGTTCCTGAAGGCAGTTTCAGAGGCTCTGTGCCTGGGTCCAGCTGTGGTGATCAGCCCATCGCTCAGTGGCATGTACTCACTGCCCTTCCTCTTGGAGCACAGCCAGCTGTTCAAGGCCTATGTACCTGTGGCGCCCATCTGCACTGAGAAATTCACGGCGGAGCAGTATGCCCAGATCAAAGTATGGCCTGGAAGGGCACTGGGGAGGTCGGGGAACTGAGAGGGGATGGAGAAAAGGGGGCCCTGGCACTAGAGTTGAGTCGGGGAAAGGCCAAACAGGCCAGAAACCTTGTTGCCACTGAAAGAGGGGAACGTGATGATGAAGGAATGTAAATGTGGGGTAGTGGGAGGGAGAGAGGGGACAATTGAAGACCCACAGTCTGGGCTTCAATCTCCCTTTGTCATACTAGGTGAGGGAGAAGGGCAAGTGTCTCCCCTCCAGACTGTTCCTGGCAGAGGGAGTGAGTGCCTGGGTGATGCTTGCAATGCAGGGTGTATTCCCCCTCTACAGACCCCCACGCTGATCGTGTATGGGGACCAGGACGTGGAGCTGGGGCAGACCAGTCTGAACAACCTGCGGCACCTCCCTGAGCATCAGGTGCTGATGCTGCAGGGTGCAGGACACGCCTGCTACCTGGACAAGCCCAATGAGTGGCACCTTGGACTCCTGGCCTTCCTGCAGCAGTTGAAGTGAGCGGGACGGGACCACAGGGCAGGGGGATGTGGCCAGCCCACCCACCCCTCTGCCTGCATATGCACCTTGTGCCAACTCAGGTGCTCAGCTGGCACTCACACTGCACTGACCCACACCAGCACCCACCTCTCTTGAGACCAAATAAAACTCCAAGCTCTGACACTGCTTTTCTGCCACCTTCATACTGCTTCTTTTCCACCCTTTCCCACCTCCTTCCCCCATCCCTACCTCCATGGCTGCTGTCCCACACAGGTTTGTGGGGTGACAGCAGGGAAGGTGCAGCCACTGAGGGATGATATATTTGGGGATTGTGGATGGTGAGTGCCATCCTCACTGGAGCCCACCCATCACTTTTGACGGGACTCCCATGAATGTCAGAGGGTGCCCAGGGAGCCCTGGGGCTGTGTTCGGGGACATGTAGGTCCCCCAAGGTAGTGACATCTGTGTCCTCAGCCGGCCAGCCTCCTCTTCATCCTCCTCTTCCTCCTCCTACCTCTGCTGGCATGCACCCAAGTCCAGGGTAATCCACAGGGGCTTAAAAGAGAATTGCCAGCCCTGGGAGGCTCCTGCCCACGGCGGCATCCGCCCAGTACCATAGGGAGGTGGGGGCAATTTACCAAACCAGTGGCTGCCATGAACAGATGAGGGGGTGGGTGGGGAGACCTGACAGACAGGGGACAAGACCCCTGCCTGCCACCTGCCTCCTCTGCCTTTAGTGCTTCTGCACCGGTCACTCAGGGGCACAGATGGAACCAGCAGCAGGGTGCCGCCCCCAATGCCCCCCCCTTACCCAAGCTTGCCTGGGCTTTAGCTGCTTACGCCAGGGCCCAGGAGGATTTAGTGGGGGAGGTAATGGGGGGGCCACTTTTCTGTGGGTGCAGGATGTGTGCGTGGGGGACATAAGGCAGTGCCAAGGATGCAGGAGCTGGTCTCTGCCCTGGCAGTCTGTCAGGACCCTTGACTGGAGCATTCCTGACCCCCCCAGATGGCTCAGGTCCCTTGTTGCTGTCCTGACACCTCCCCCATACAGGGGTGCCTCTTGCCCCTCTAGGCACCACCTCACAGCAGCAGGACTGGGTGCCAGCGGGCCTTGGGGTGCCAGCGGGCTTTGGGGTGCCAGCGGGCCTTGGGGTGCCAGCTGCCTCATCCCTCCCCGCTCCGGTGTCCTTGAGCCCTCGAGCTCTGCCAGCTGATCGGCTTCCAGGAAAAAAAACCACGCAATTACAAAGAGGGGCGATGTGTGAGCCAAAGGGAGGGGGACTGGGGGGGGGGCAGGAATGTCCCCAGCGGTGGCAGATGGCCTTACCCAGGGTGCATTGTTCCTTTTAGTGTCTCTTATCCGCTGTAATAGGATCCCGGAGGGAGGGATGTGGGAGAGGGGAAGAGCGAGGGGGGCCCCGGCGTGGACCGGGGTGGGGGCCGGGGCTGCCAGCTTGGCCCTGGCCTGTCAAGCGGCTCATTGTTCCTGCCCCGGGTGTCACTGGGCGCCGCCGGGGACAATGTGGCACTGAGAGGGGCGGCCGGCGGTGGAGGGACGAGGCGCACGGAAAGGTACCCGCCAGGCCCCACTCCCGCGGGGACCAGGGGGCTTGGGGCGGCAGGGAGGGCGAGAAGAGAGAGGTTTCCCCAAGGACGGGGTGGGGGCTTCCTCCTGTTGTCCCCCCCCCCTCCCTTTGTCACCGGAAGGTGCCCCGAAGGACGGGCGGTGCCCAGCTTGGCGGCTGTCCCCATGCCAGCCATGGCAGGTGGCCTGTGCCCATCACCGGGGCCTTTGGCGTCCCTGCCAGCCTGGCTCACCTGGGGGAGAGCACCCCCCTGCCCGCAAACCCCCCACGCGTTGTCTGTGGCAGTCAGGGGACACCCGTGGCCCTGCGCATTCCCCTATCCCACCGCCAGCCTCGTCCTTCTTCCCCCGGCGGGGTCTTTTGTCCCTGGCGGATTCCTGCTGCCATTCATCCCCACGTTGCCTGGGGACCCTGGCCGGCTGCGCGTCCCTGCCGGCGCCCCACACATCTCCGGATGCTGCAGGCAGGGCTTACAGCAGGGTGCATCCCCCCCTCCGCCCCACTTCAGCCTCCCCTGCACCAGGAACGGGAATATTCCCTCTCTTCAGTCTTTCCACCTTTCTCCAGCCCGCGGTAACAGGAGGGTGGAGACGGGGTGTTCAAACCACACCCGGGGTGCGAGGCATAGCACTTAGGGGGTGCGCCCACCGCCCCCCCCCCCCGTTACCCTGATGCAGGAGATGTGCTGTAGCGGTGACGAGTCCTGCCAGCACCTAAAATAGCCGCCCTCAGCCCCCCCCCGCCATGCCTGCGGACGCGGCCCCAGCCTCAACACGGGTGCTTTGTTTCAAAGCTGCTTGGCATCGCCCAGCTTGCCGGGAGCCAGCGGTGCCGCAGCCGCCCACCCGGTCCAGGACACACAGTAATTGTCCTCCTCCCCGGGGCCCTGGCCGCCCACGGCCACCGGGGCACAGGGTCCGGGGGGGCCCTGGGGTGCTCTGGGAGGAGACATGGTGCAGCTGGCATCATGCTGTGGTTTGGTTGGGGTGGTCCCCATCAGGGAGCTTGTCTCGGTGTCGCCTGGAGCTTTGTGTGTGGGCAGGGGGAAGAGAGGAGGAGAAAGAAGGTGGCTTGCATAGCCTGTGAGGCCACCCAGGCCACCTCTGCTCTCCCCACTCCAGCAAGCTTCTGCAAACAGAACCCTATCTCACAGCCATGCTCCGCACACCTTGCTGCCTCTCCCTGTATCCATCCAGTTCCTGGCTTTGTGCAGGACAGACTGATGGCAGCTCAGGCAGACACATAGCAGCGGGTCCTTTTTGGGGGTGCAGGGTGCCCGTGGGGTGCCATGGGGGCCATGTGAGCCTCACCTGCCAGAGGAGAGCACAGTGCTGCCTCTGCCTCAGTTTCCCCATTTCCCAGCCCTAGGATATTCAAGGTGCAGATCTGGGGGTGAGGAGTTAGCTGGGGCATCCTCCTTTTCTGAAGACCACCATGTCCCACAGGCTCATCTCGCCCTCCCGCCATGGCATCGCCAGACAGAGCCAGTGGCATGGGCGGCAGTCCCGAGGAAACAGAGCTCAGCATCACGCTGACCCTCCGCATGCTCATGCACGGCAAGGTAATGGCAGGGGGCTCAGTGCCACTGGGGGTCAGTGATGCCTGGGGGAGGGGCCATGCTGGAGCTCCAGCTCCTCACCGTGCCCTGTTTACTTCCCCTGCTCTCAGTCCCCCGTGGGAATAACATTCCCAGAAGGATTTCTTTCCCCATCCTAAGCTGGAGAGGGGCACATTCCCATGGCCCAGTGTCACTAGTTAAGTCACCCAGTGTCCCAGTGTTCCTGGGGCAGGGTCTGCCCGTCACCAGGCTGCGGGCAGACGAGGGATGTGGCAGGCAGGGAGCCACCTCCTGACAGTGCCACTCTTCTCTGCCTTTGCAGGAGATTGGCAGCATCATCGGCAAGGTAAGATTTAGGGTTCTGTGTGTGTTGCCAGCACTTGGCTCCCCTGGACCTGACCACTCACCCTGTTCCTTTACCTGCAGAAAGGAGAGACCGTTAAGAGGATACGAGAGCAGGTAAGGGCATGCTGGTAGGCTGCCAGGTCCTGCTGCCTGTCATGCCTGTACCTGGTGGTTCCCATGTGCCTGCCCCCCTAAATCCCAGATGGAAGCAGGGGAAACAAAGCAGCACTCCAGGAAAGGCTGCCTGGGGCAGGTGGAAGGGGCAAGGTTCAGGTCTAAAGGCATCAATCTCCCCCTGTAAGGCTATCCCTGGGGGAAGTGATGAAGCACAGGGCTTGTGAAGTCCCTAATGGGGTGTGACACTGTCCCCAGAGCAGTGCACGCATCACTATTTCGGAAGGGTCCTGCCCGGAGCGCATCACCACGATCACCGGCTCCACCGATGCTGTCTTCCGCGCTGTCTCCATGATCGCCTTCAAGCTGGAGGAGGTAGACAGCCCTCCTAAATCCCTGCCAGGTGCCCCCACACCTGCAGGATGCTGGGGGTCTGACATTGCATCCCACATCTCTTGCAGGACCTGGGAGCAGGGGGCGATGGGGTGTCAGCAGGCAGAGCACCAGTGACCCTGCGCCTCGTCATCCCTGCCAGCCAATGCGGTTCCCTCATCGGCAAGGCGGGAGCCAAGATCCGGGAGATCCGGGAGGTGAGGCTGAGGGTAGCCTGGATACGGGATCCCCTTTTCCGCCTGGGACCACAGAGGCCTGGGTGTGGGGGCTGCCACAGTCCAGGGGCTAGGGGACATGATGCAGCAGAGGGAGCATCATCCTGCAGGTCCTGCAATGGTCCCTGGGGGCTCAGGAGGGGGACAGGGGAGGTGTGAGGTGCTGAGCCCTGGCAGGGAGTGGTTGGGGAATACCAGCATCTCTCTTTACATCCTGCAGAGCACAGGGGCACAGGTGCAAGTGGCCGGTGACTTGCTGCCCAACTCCACTGAACGGGCTGTCACCGTCTCAGGGGTGCCAGACACCATCATCCAGTGCGTGAGGCAGATCTGCGCTGTCATCCTGGAGGTACCTGTCAAGCCTCATGCCCAGCCCAGAGGGCATCTGCTACCCACCTGCCCCTCCCCAAGGCTTCCCGTGCCTCTCTGGACACAAACACCAGGGTCCCCCTTGTGGAAACCCATAGGAACACACTACTGTAGTAGTGCTGGGGGCCTGGGGGCATAAGGGGGGCAGAGGGTCCTTGGGGCTACAGGGGCATTCAGCTTCATCTCTCATCTCCTCCACATCCTTCCTTCTGTCTCCAGTCGCCTCCGAAGGGGGCCACCATACCCTACCACCCTGGTCTCTCCCTGGGCACCATCCTGCTCTCTGCCAATCAGGTAAGAGGCCACAGCCTCTCCAAGGGCATGAGGTGGCCAGGAGGGCAGCCTCTGTCAGCAAGGGGTCACTCTCATTGGCTCAGGGAAGTCTCTCTGCCCCAGGGGGGAGTGACCTGAGACAGTGGTTCCCACCTGGCTCACCACTGATGCCCCTTTTTTCACTCTCCCCAGGGCTTCTCCATGCAAGGCCAGTACAGCGGGGTCTCTCCTGCAGAAGTGAGTCTGTCCCTGTGCCAATGGGATCTGTGCCCACAGGATGGGTGCTGCTGGGAATGCCTATCTTGGGAGGCACTGGGGCACTGGGGCACAGCTGACCTCTGCCATCTCACCCCTAACACCACCTTCCTCCTCTTCTCACTGTCTGGGCAGGTGACGAAGCTGCAGCAGCTGTCAGGGCATGCGCTTCCCTTCGCCCCCCTGGGCCATGCACCCACTATGATGCCAGGTAAGCCTCTCCAATGCTCCCCCAAGGCTGGGTGTGCCCCTCCTGATCCACCCTGACATCTGGCCCTGATGAAGGGGTTTCTCTCCTCTGCACCCTTTCCAGTCCCAGCCCCTCCAGCATGTCTACCTGCCCCTCCAGCACAACCTTGTCATTGTTTTCCCGGAGTCACTGCACCCACTGGTGCTCCCCAATCCTGCAGTGGGAGAGCACCATCACCAAATGATGACTTGTGTCTGTGTTCTGTCCTCCCTTCCTCTCCCCAGTGATCCTTCAGGTTTGTCCCCATGGCCACCCACCATCCCAGCGTGGGGCTGGGATAGGGGCACAGTGCTACTGGAGACCTGCCCCTTCATTGCTGACATCCCCATCTCTCTCTGCAGGCCTGGATGCCAGCTCCCAGAGCAGCTCCCAAGAGTTCTTGGTGCCTAATGACGTATGTATTGGTCTGGGAATGATGAGGGGGACCAGAGCTTGTCCCCACCCATGTGTCCCATCCCGGAGGCACTTTGCAGAGGCCAGCACCCACTGACCCACACAGTGGAGGCTCTCCCAGAGCCTAGGAGCAGGAGGGAGTAGCTGGGGCAGAAGAAAGGGTAAACTGAAATACAGGACAGAGGGAAGAGTTTTGCCAAGGAAAGGCCTTGGCATGTGGCACAATGCCAGCAAGAGGATCTTGAGTGAAACCAAAAAGCAGGGTCTGCCCAAGGAAAGCAGTGCCCTGCCCTCCTAGTGCCTTCCACAGTTTGACCTCTGAGGTGTAAGGGGTGTCCAGATGAGCTCCTTGGAGCTCCCTGCTTGGCAAGACTGCTCTGGCTCACCCCGACCCTGCCCTTTCAGCTCATCGGCTGCATCATCGGCCGGCACGGCAGCAAGATCAGCGAGATCAGGCAGATGTCAGGTGCCCACATCAAGATTGGCAACCAGACAGAGGGCTCCAACGAGCGGCACGTGACCATCACAGGGACCCCTGTCAGCATCACCCTGGCTCAGTACCTCATCACAGCCTGGTAGGTGTCAGCCTGTGGGGGGACTCACACTGGCTGCTAATGAGGGGTGGCTCTTCTCCAGCACCTCAAGACAGCTTTTAGAGGATACCCCCACCACAGCATCCTCAGGAAGGATGAGTTGGGTAGTGCTTTGAGATCCTGAGGTGGTATGTGCAGGACCTGAGACCCACAAGATTTCAGGCCCAGTGGGATAACCAGGATGTGCCATGGACACGCGCCAGAAGGGATGGGGCACACACCCTGAGTTTGTGATGGAAGAACCACTCTGTCACCATGGTATTCACCATCACCCTTCTCTCTTGCTTTCCCAGCTTAGAGACTGCTAAATCTACCTCCCAGGTGCCACCAGGCCCTGGCTCCATGGACCTCGGCATGGGCTTCTCTCAGCCCCTCACCCCAGGCTCTGGTGCGGCACTTCCTGCTGTTGCCCCAGCCCCCCCGGCCCTGCTGGGCACCCCCTATGCCATCTCCCTCTCCAACTTCATCGGCCTGAAGCCAGTGTCCTTCCTGGCGCTGTCCCCATCCTCCGTGGCAGGTCCCAATGGTGGCACCACCACCTACACGACCAAAATCTCAGCAGCCAATGGCACCAAGAAAGCTGACCGGCAGAAGTTCTCACCCTACTGAGCCCCACTGGTGAGTGGGCTAGGGGGTCCAGGATGCTACTCAGTAGCAGGGGCACCTTCCCACCACCCACCCTGACCTCAGCCTCTGCCAGGTGGCCCATGTCCCCCACCCCAGGGAAGGGTCTTCCTGGTGGTGATGCCTGCTGGAGGAAGGGGCTGTTTCGTTGCCTGCTGCCCATCCCAGCAGCGCTGTGCCGCCCTCCCTGATTTTCTACACAGAGACCATGTGTCCTGGTATTGGGTGGGGGAGCTGTCCCTGCTGGCCTAGGGTCCCTTCTCCCAGTGCCCTGTGCTGCTGTGGGACCCCTGCTTCCTACTCCTCACCCTGCCTCCCCTGCCATCCTGCTCATGCCCACACTCCATCTGGCACCCAAAAGCCAGGTCCCACTGGATGAGGACTGCCTGGTCTCACCAGGAGTCCTCCTTCCATTGGCTCTGGTGGGGGGCCCTCCCTGGGCCACTCTGGGGTAATTGCCTCCCAGCAACCCCATCCAAGAGCCAGTCCCTGCTGGCTTGGAAATGCTGTGTACATATCAGTCTATATTTTTTCCTCCTTTGTAACTTATCAATGGTTTAATAAAAAGATAAAATTTACAAGAAAATAACAATAATAATAATAATATTTCCCACCCTGGATGGAGACTTCCCCCAGAGCAGGAGTAGCCCCAGCTTCTGTGTACTTGGGTGGTGGCTGGAAGGGCATCCTTATGTCTGCAGGGGCATGCTGGCCTTCAGCCCCATCTCTCTGGGGGTCTTCCTGGAGCCCCTCCCTGCCACAGGGCAGTTAGAGACACCATAGGGCAGTTTTCCCTCAGGCCTGCAGTTACTACTGGCATAGGGATAGCTCCAATCCACCATGCCAGCACCATCCCTGGGACATTTGTGGGCAGGCTGAGGGTGATATACCCCTGCAGCATTCCCCAAAACGGTCCAGTCTCCTTTCTAGCAGGGGGGACCCCATCAGAGTGTCCCCAAGCCCTTCAAAAGCAATGAGACTGAAGAGGAACAGCAGCTCCTGATCCCCTCTGGCTGCTGCTGCCCTCGGGCGCCCCACACAGCCAACCCCCAACACCCTGTGTCACCATATCCAACCCAGCGTGCCCTTGGCCAGCAGCCCAAGTCAGCTGGCATGTGGCACTGCTGACCAGGCTTCAAACTGGGCAGCTGTGTCCATAAACAGCCTGGCATGGACACCCAGATAGCCAGTTCCCTCCCAGGGGGGTGATCACTGCCAGCTAAGGGGGACAGAGAGCATGGCCAGGCATGGCCAGGGGCACTGCATGCTGCCATGCCAGCAGGACAAACATTGACACAGCCAGAGCTGCACCTGTGGGTGTGTCCCTCTGATCAGTGTCACAGGGAGCAGGAGTTCCTCCATACAGACATTAGTTTAGGCTTAAACAGCCAAGGATGGAGGCCTCTGTGTCTTCCATCCAGGCTCAGCAGGGGGCTCAGGGCCCTGGTGTTACTGGTGTTAGTGGAATTAGCTGGAACATTGCTCCTGGATAGGGTGCAAGGGACATCTGCTCTTCCCTGCTGGCCAAGGGACATCTGCTCTTCCCCAGCAGGGCAATGGAGATGGAGGTGTCCCATCCCCTGCCCCTGCGCAGGAGCCCCTTGGCATTCCATGTCTTGAGGAGAGCCCATCCCTGGAACTGGGCTGTGCTGGTGGAGTCAGAGACAATTCCAGCTTGCAGAAGAGAGATGTGACTTCCCCAGATCTGCTACCTTCTCCCAGCGGAGAAATTACCTTCCACCATAAGCTCCGAGAAGAGGCAAAACCTGAACAAGGACTCCACCAAATCCAAGAGATTGGATCCAAGCAGGTCTGATGGGCCCCTGAGAGGTCTCTGGCCCAGCATAGTGGGACAGAGCCTCCTCAGCTGCTCTCTTCAGGAACTTGACCTGGGGTGGGGAAGCCTGTTGTAGTCTGGTCCAGCCTATTCCTGGGGCTGGGGCTGATGCAGCTGGTGGGCGTCTCCAGTGTGCAAGTTGCTCTCTGGAGGAACTGCAAGAAGTTTTCCTGAACAGAAGCCTCTGAGATGGAAAGACAGAACTCCTGACCCAGTGAACGGTTAAGACAACTGCGCCGGAGCCGGGCCAGCTCCTCACGGATTTGGCGGTTCAGCAGCCCATAGAAGAAAGGATTAATGGCAAAGGAGGAGTAGGCAATCCAGGTGACCACCATCTCCCCATGCCCACCACCCACCGTGCCAATAGTGACAGAGGAGTGCAAGTGGAAAGCAAAGAAAGGCAACCAGCAGCACAAGAACTGTCCCACAATGAGGACCAAGGTGAGAATGGCCTTGTTGCTTCCCAGAAGGTGATCTGGGATCAGCCTGGGCAGCATCAGGATCCTGGCAGTGAGGATGGTCACTTGGCTGGCGATGGAGTCACATCGGTGTCTGGGTGCAACTGCCTGTGCCGGCACAGGCGCCTGCTGCAGGGACGCAGTCCGGGCCACGCGGTAGATGCTGGAGTAGACAGCAAGGATAATGATGGTGGGCAGAATAAAGCAGGTGATGCTGAAGAGGATCACAAAAACCTTTTTGTGGGCCCCGGGGCTCCAGTAGACTGTGCAGTGGCTGGCGCTGGTGGCCCCATTGCCATGAGGCCATACCACTAGTGCCAAGACAGTGAGAAGAACAGACTTGACCCAAATGAAAATCACTCCAGCCACCGCCAGCCTGATGGTCATCTTGACCTCATACCTCAAGGGGTGGACGATGTAGTAGTACCGCTCCACGCTGATGATAGAGATGGTGAGAATGGAGGCACTGATGAAGCAGATATTCAGGAATATCACGGCCTTGCACTCAGCAATGCTGTAGATCACCCAGTTGAAACAGGAGGAGCTGGAGATGATCCCCAGGGGCATGAGGAAAATGGCTGAGAGGAGATTGACCACACAGAGGTGGCAGACAAAGATGAACTTCCTGAAAAGGGGCGTTTTGAGGATGATGACCATCACCACGATGTTGGCGATCAAGGCAGTGATGGTGAGCAAGATCATACAGAAGAGGCCCACCACCTCCTGGGCAGTAGAGTGCTTGGGGACAGAGAGCAGCTCTAGGCTGTCCGTGGTGTTTGACCCCATCCGGCTTGCCATCCCCCTCCAGGGCTAAGCTAGCAGCTCTGGTGCCTGGGCATCAAGGTCTCTTCTCCTGTGTCCCGGAGAGGGTAATCCCACCACAACCATGACTGCTACCTTCTCCTTGCCTGTTGGGATCAGGAGCAGGGTGTGAAGGGAAAGTACCAAAATGAAGAAGAGCCACAGAGAAACCCAGAGACAATCAGCACACTTCCAATGTGCTGGAGGAGGGAGAGGTAGCCAGTGAAATCATAGCACTCTGGGTGTCCCAGAGCTGGCACCCAGGCTGTCCCCAGCCTGGCCATTTCTAGCTCCTGTGGGCATCCATGCCAGGCGGACACCCCGTCCCCCCCTCCAATGGCACCAGTATGTCCCGAGAAGAGACGGTATAACTGCCTGACCCAACCCTCTTGCTCTGGCCACAGGGGAACCCAGGGTGGGTGGGATTCAGCGCACCTTTACTCCTGGGGAGATGGTGATGCTCCTCTTCTCACTGGGGTCCCACTTGCTGCTGTTGCTCCCGCAGCAGAACCGGGGCTGCTGGCCCTGTGTGAGGCCACGCTCCCCCTTCCCTGCTCCCATCACCCACTCGTCATCCTGTTTGCCTGCAGCCTGCCAGCTGCGGATGGCACCAGCTGTCACTCCTGGCGCTGCCTGCACTGCCTGCACCCGTGGCAGTCCCATGAGGACAGCTGCTGGGTCCTAGCAGCCGGCAGGGGCTCAGGAAGGGGAGATCGGGGTTCCTGAGCCCTGTGCCCCCCCAGAAAGGTCACTCACTCTACCAGGCCTAGTCCTTCCACAGGAACAGTTGAGCCCTCAAGTCCCTAGGGCTCAAGGGACAGAGCTACAGGTAGATCTGCAGCAAATCATCTCCACTGGCACATGGATGCTCATGGGGCAAAAGGGTAACACAGCTGGGAGTTGCCCTTCCCTGGCAGCCTGAGCACCCATATATGTGCTCAAGGGGCACACATCAGCACAGAGAAGGGCTTGGCACAAGTGCCAGGCTGGGGCAGGACAGCAGGCATGGCATGAGGTGTGGCACTAGAGGCAGGGCAGGCACTTGCCCCCAGGATGGATGGATTCCTCCATGCCCAGGCAGGGCAGCAGATCTTGCTCATCGTCTGTAGCTCTGATTCCACAGGGTGCGCATGAGCTGTGTGCCTTGCTAAGGTGATGAGAGCAGCTGGCTCTCAAAGACACCATTTTTCATCTGAGGGCTTCAGCCCCTCCAGAGCCACCCATGCCATCCCTTCAGGGATCCACTGACACCCTTCCCTATAGCACACCTGCCTTGCTGGGCAGGAAAGCAAGAGCACCGCTCAGTGCAAGGCACAGTGCTTTTATTCACAATCAAAGCAAGCTCAGTCCCCATGCCCTGCTCCAGATGGGGTGGCCAGAGAGTCCAGATCACTGTGCTCTGGGCTGATGGGTGTCACTACCTGGTGCTGGGCCAGGGCTGTGGTGCTCCCAGGCACCCTCAGAAGTGGAGCTGGACAAGGTAGCGGATCCGGCACTGGCTTTCCTGGTAGATGAGGTACTCGCTCTGGCTGAAGGAGGAGTCCTTGTAGGCAGGCATGGGGATGGGCTTGCCCTGGGACACCAGCACCTTCTTGCCATCCAGCAGCACCTCCTTATCCTGTGCAGGATCTGGGCCAGAAGACACCCCACCACCACATCAAACCTGAGATCTGGCCTCTCTCCCCCCTGCCCTGTGCCCACCACAGCCCCACAACCGCCACACCCCTCCTGCCCCAGGCTCACCTGGCTCTGTCCGGCCACAGGCCAGGACACTGTCATAGCCAGCAGGTGGCTGACAGAGCGTGGGGTCATCACAGGTGATGCGGTAGGGCTTGCCCAGGGCCACCTCCGTCAGGAACATGATGCCAACTCTCTTAGATGTACAGCCCACTGCCATGGGAGAAAGGGATGGGGATGATAGCACCATCCCTGGTATTCCCATCTGGCTGTGCACAGGCCATGCTGGGACACTGGGACCAATTGCCATGGCAGGGAAGGGGCTTGGCAAGCCCACAGCTGCCTGGCAGGGGGTACACAAAGGCAGCCAGACCCACACAGACCCTGTGGGCATCACAAGCAGCCCAGCCCATCCCAGAACCCTCACCATAGCAGGCTGATTTGCTGTTCTCGGAGGCGAAGTAGATGCCCTTGCCCACGCGCCCACCTGAGTGAGGCATGATGCGCAGCCCACTCTTCAGTATGGCCGCCACCACTGCCACGTTGGTGCCATGCCAAAGCAGGCGCCGGTGCTCCAGGAGGTCATGGGCCTTGAAACGCTCATCCTGCAGAGATGCAGAGATAAGGACTGTCCACAGAGGGACACATGGGTGCCCAGGGGTGGAGGACTGCCACCCACCTCCCCAGTTCAGCCCCAGTGCCTGGCTGGAGGGGCAGAAGACTGGGTGCCTGTTTGGCCCTGGCCAGCTTTGCTGAATCTTCTCCTGGGTGGAGAAGCCCTAAAGCAATCCTAGAGTGCAACCATGGCATTCCCACTGTGACATGGGGAAAATCACCTCGTCCTCACCTCACCATCTCGGGCCACCTGCCAGATGTTGAGGATGCGGATTTTGTGCCCAGTCTGCACCACATAAGTTTGGATCAGCTGCCAAGGGGAGGCAAAAAAGCTGTGTCACTCCAGGCAGTCATCTCAGCAAGGCCCATGGTCCCCCTGGGACAGCAGGAACATTTGGGGTGTCCACAGGCCTGACATAATTGCTTCCCATTATGGGACACTGTGGAACAAGCAACACCTGGTATTCCTGGGAAGCCGGGTCCAGCAGAGAGAGCTGGCAGCAGAGCAGGGCATAATCCTGATCTAGCGGATGGGCAACTTCTTTCTCCTCCTCCTCCTCCTTCACTTTCTGTGCCTGCAGGCTCTGTGCCACCTCAATGTCAGCCAGCACCTGGTAGGGACAGAGCAGGGACATCCTCACTGCCAGTGCTGGCACTGTGCCAGAGAACCAGGGCAAGCCCAGCCTCCTGCCAGCAGCTCCTGTCCCACCAGGAAGGGATGCCACACACTATGTGCTCTGGCATCTCACCAACAGCATGTCCTTCTTGGCACGCAGCAGGTCAGGAGAGTCAATGGGGGGTGGCCGTGCCCGTCCAAAGTTGTGTGGGACAATGGTGTAGAAGCATGAGGAGAGTTCCTCCAGGCGAGTGGCCTGGTGAGGCTCCTCCCTCAGCACTGCCTCCAGTTCTTCCAGTGCCTCAAAGCCCCTGGCGATCTGCTGCTTGCTCAGCTTCCCCAGAGGCATCTTCTTCACATCTGCAGGGGAGGGCAAGGTGAACCCATCCACCCGGCTTGCTCCACAGCTACTTCCAAGAGCCTCCAGTATCACCATAGGCAAGTGTGGGCACCAGCAAGGGGTGTCCGCAGTCCCATCAGGTGCCAGGGTATCAGAGGGGATGCTCCAAAATCCATTGGCACCTCTGCTCCATTCACCTCCCCACCTACACCCCCCAGATTGACTCCATGCCACTCATCAACCCATCACCTCCTACCAATATTCATGGTCTGCATGGCATCCTGGAACATGTCACTGCTGAAGATAAGGGACACCAGGTCCTGTGTGGCTCTGTCCAAGGTGCAGGGCAGCACCCGCTGCTTGCAGACCTTGCTCCCATCCACGGCATCCACCTGCAGACACCCCACATCAGCTGTGAGCCTGCAAGAGGCTGTGGGAGCATGGCACCAGGGCTACCCACCTCTGTGAGGAGAGCCTGGTCATGGGGCAGCAGAGCAATGGGCAGGTGATGCCTCCACTTTCCATGGCTGATCCCACCCAGAAGGTCATGTTTCTCAGACAGGATGCCCTCCCACTCCATTTTAACCTATTAGCCCCAAATCTCTGCCTGCAAGCTGTTTCAGCATGCACCCAGACCCCTCTCAAAACCCATCCCATCCTGCTGACCCTCTTGGATGTCCTGGTGTTCAACAGGCCCAGAGAGCAATGAGGACCATCCCACCATGGTGACAACCTGGGTGCCCGGACTACTCACCCTGAGGGCAGCCTCCATCTCCTGCCCAGCCCCTTGCTGCACCTCAATGAGCGTGTACTTCCCTGGCTGGGCAATGAAGTTCTCCCTTGTTGCCCAGCTGTTCTTGGTCTTCTCCTGAAACTTCTTCTCAAAGTCCTTCTTGGCAGCTTCCAGGGAGGCACAAGGCATGAGCTTGGACTGGCCTGCCTCTCCCTGGCAGTGGACAGCAGTGGTCAGGACCTCCCCTGCATCCATGCTCTACCAGCCCCATGCCAGTGGAAGCAGGCAGGAACAAGGGGGACTGTGATAGCAGGAATGTGGGGCAGTGAGCAGGAATGTGCTGAGCCACCAGCTCAGGAAGACACGCCAGGACTCTTTGCTGGGCTGTCACACTCACATTCATGGCAGGGACAGGTGCCACATGCCCTAGGCTGACTATGTTGTGTGGGGATAAGTCCTTGAAGCCCCCATTAAAGTGCTATAACAGGACACTTGGGTGCTTGCTTTGGGACCAGGGACCACCAGGTTCACCCTCAATTTTTGGGATTCCGAAGGCAGGGTGGGGACAGCTGAGGTGCAGGGGATGAGTGATGCCCAGGTGGACTCACCACGCGGCCCCAGCGGCTCCAGACACTGTAGTTACCACCATGCTCAAGGAGCTGGATGATATAGAACTTGTTGTTGTTGGCACTGATGTTGGTCTGGTTCAGGGTGCAGTCATAGTCCTCATAGACCTATAGCGAGTGACATGGCCTGAGCTGGCACCTGAGAGCATTTGGCAAAGGAGAGGGTGCAGAAATGTCCCAGTGGGAACACATGGGCTTCTGCAAGGAAAATTTCGGCTGACCCTGTGTCAACAGGGCAGGGGCTGCTCTGAGACTCCTCCAACCCTCCCACCCACACCCTCACACCCCTGCCCCTCTAAGTACCTCAGCCCTGCTCTCACCCGGGCATCCAGTGCTGTGCTCAGGGGGCATAGCCCATCAATTGTGGGGAGGTGTTTCTCCTTGGGAGCAGTTTTCAGGGTTGCCAAGGTGGAGCTCCAGGTGTCATCCTTGTCTTCCCATTTTGGTTTCTTTTCCCTGCTGTCTGGCTGCTTTGAGGAAGAAGCTCGGTGCTTGGAAGCCATGATTGAGCCACCCTGCTGCCAAAGGGTCAGAGCAGCCTTAATCCCCCAGAAAAATCCTTGGAGACAGCAGAGAGAGAGAGAGGTGAGAGATGCCAAGCTGCCCTTCTGGGAAAGTCCAGTGGGCTGTGCCTTGCTTTCCCTGTGCCTTCAGCCTGCAGCAGGGCTGGAGGAGGGGATGGGACCTCTGCCCAGAAACTGTCTCAATCTTGTCCCTGTGTTCAGGGTGGGTGGAAGAGCCTCTCAGCACTCTTCAGCCCTTGAGGGACCCCAAAGTGGAAGGAGCCCAGTGACACAAAGCCGGGGGAGGGGGGGACGACACAGTGGGGCTCAGCTGCTTACACAGCAAACTTGGGCCAGAAGAGCTGGAAGAGGACGAGAGTCTGTTTCATGAGAGGTGGGGGGCCTGCTGCCCCCTGCCAGTCCCAGCTGAAGAGGGGGTGCTGGAGGCAACAATGCGAACACTGAAAACATACAAAGAGGTAGAGGCAGCAGCCGCATCCTACCTGCTCTGCGGGGCCATGGCTGCCTGCTGAAGAACTGCCGAGAGCCTCCAGGCTGGTTGGGCAGCCTGCCCAGAGCGAAACTTTTTCCTTAGGCACCACCCACGAATGATACTGAAAACAGCTGACACACCTCGGGGCAGCGCATGCACCCTGTGACAGGGCGGCCTGCTGCTTGTCTGCACTGCGTGCACTGCCTGTCTGTCTGTACTGCCTGTCTGTACTGCTTGCACTGCCTGCAACTGCCTGCACTGTCTGTTTGTACTGCCTGACTGCCTGCACTGCCTGTTCTGCCTGTCTGTACTGCGAGCACTGCCTGCACTGACTGTACTGCCTGTCTGTCTGTACTGCCTACACTCACTGTCTGCCTGCACTGCTTGACTGCACTGCCTGTACTCCCTGCACTGCCTGTACTCCCTGCACTGCCTGTCTGTACTGTCTGTCCTACCTGTACTGCCTGTCTGCTCTGTACTGTCTGCTCTGCCAAGCAGTCCCTGGATGACGGATGACCCTGACTGTCATTGTTCAACACACACACACACACACACTCGCTTTGGTGAGCAGGCATGAACTGTTTATTAAGAGATCTGACTCCACTTTGTATAGTATTTCTACAAAGGTCAGGGATTGGGGGAGGAGGTTGACACCTTTCCCCATCCCATTGGTTAAGACAACTGTCCATCAGCTGTCCATATCTCTAATACAAAGAATGTAAACTATTAAGATTTAAGGAAAACATTGCTTCAATTTATAACACCCGTGCGTGAGAAACAACCTAAGAACTATGAAACTGTGAGAGGCAAAGAAGGCTGAAAAAATCAGGGCGACACCTGACACCACCACCCTGTCCTTCAGCCAGCCCCACTGGACCATGGTCTGAGACTAACCAAACTGCCTTGAAAAACTGAAAGATGGCACCATTTTATGTGTTAAATATCCTTTCTTGGATCCCAAGCAAACACTCAGGGCTAAGGGCCAGGCAGTGAGGAGGACCTGACTGCATTTGAATGTGGTTTGAAGAGCTCTCAGCAATCTCTGCCTGCTCTTGGCCAGCACCTACTGTGCTCCAAGGAGTGTGGGTCCAGGCAGGAGTAGTTGTGCTGGAGCAGAGATTGGTGCTGGTGTCATGGGAAGGAGGTAGAGGTGCCCTTTGTGCTGGAAACATGGAGAAGACGACATTCCTGGGGCCAAAGTCTTGCTGGCTTTGCAGCTCCTGGGCTTGGCCGTGTGAGCGCAAGCAGTGCAGGTGGGGGTACTGTCCCATGTCCTCCCTTGGGGGGCAGAAGTGATTCACTTTTAACTGAGGCAGCTGCTCCCCAAAGGGATGGTAGGCCATGACAACTATTTAGCTGTTGATGGGGGGGAAGAGCTGGGGTTCTTCACTCTGGAGACAAGTCCAGGGGAAACTTAGAGCCCCTTCCGGTGCCTAAAGGGGTTCCAAGTGGACTTTGGATGTGGCACTTAGTGATAGAACAAGAGATAACTGCTTTAAACTGACAGCAGTTTGAGGTTGGACATAAGGAAGAAATGCACTGTGGCGAGGCACTGGGACATGTTTCACAGAGCAGTTGCAGCTGTCCCACC
Source organism: Donacobius atricapilla (assembly GCA_013397315.1). Taxonomy (NCBI): domain Eukaryota; kingdom Metazoa; phylum Chordata; class Aves; order Passeriformes; family Mimidae; genus Donacobius; species Donacobius atricapilla. The sequence goes on from WBMY01013880.1 coordinate 500,250, forward strand.
CTCGAAAGTGTCCCGAGTCAAGCTGGACGGCGCTCTGAGCTTGCCGGTCCCGTAAGTGAAGGAGGCCGGACCGCAGGACCCGTAATGGCGGCAGCCCTCCCAACTACACTTCCCGGCATGCCGCACGGCCGCGGCGCCCGCGCCCCGCTTGGAAGCTTCCAGTTGGGGCCCGAGGTGGCTGCTGGGTAGAAGACGGGCGGGTCGTTAGGCGCCATTTTGTGGCGAGGCAGCGAGAGGGGCTGCGCGGGTGTCCTTGGCGTGTGGTATCGGATAGTTCCGTGCCGGGTGCCTGCGGATCCTGGGCGGCGGCATGGGCTCGGACAAGCGGTGAGCGGCGGCGGGAGGGCGAGGGGAGACGGGAGGAGGCGGGAAGTGGTGGGGGTCGCGGCGGGCGCTTCACGCTCTAAGCTCGGCCCGCTGTGTCCCGCAGGGTGAGCAGGACGGAGCGGAGCGGCCGCTACGGCTCCATCGTGGAGAGGGAGGACCGCGACGAGCGAGAGTCCCGCAGCCGGCGGAGGGATGATTACAAGAGGTCCAGTGAAGAGCGCCGCGGTGACCGCTATGATGACTACCGCGACTACGACAGCAGAGACTACGACAGCCGAGACTACGATAGCCGAGATAGCCGAGACTGCCGCGACTACGACAGTCGGGACTACGATAGTCGGGACAGCCGGGTCTGCCGAGACTACGATAGTCGCGATAGCCGGGATTGCCGAGACTACGATAGCCGAGACTGCCGCGACTACGACAGCCGGGACAGCCGAGACTACGATTGCCGGGACTACGATAGTCGGGATTGCCGAGACTACGACAGTCGCGATAGCCGAGACTATGATAGAAACTACGACAGCCGCGATTACGATAGCCCCGAGGTGAGCAGGGTCGGGGGCCAGGGCCAGCGCTGCGGGGCGGAGGGCACCGGGAGCGGGTTTGACGGTGGAGCGCTGCCCGAGGCCATGGGCACCAGCCCCGGGCAGGCGGCTGGTGTCCGTGTCGCCGTGCGTTCCTCTGGCACTGCGGGGACGCGCTGCAGGTAATCGCGGTGGCTAATCCTGGGCGCTGGCTTCCAGAGGGAGCGGGAGCGCAGGAACAGCGACAAATCAGAGGACGGATACCATTCCGATGGCGACTACGGCGAGCACGACTACAGGAACGATATTAACGATGAAAAAGAAAGCAAGACAATCATGTTGCGTGGGCTCCCCATCACGGTTACGGAGAACGATGTGAGTAGCCGGGCAGGGCTGTGCCTCCCTTGCCCCCGGGCAGGGCCGTGCCGGAGCGGCTGCTGCCATTTTGTTGAGCGCTGCATCATGGTGGCCCCTCTCCAGCGCTGTCGCGCTGCCATTTTGAGTCCTGAAAGCATTTAAACTCCCAGTGTTAAGTAATAGAGGTCAGTTCAATGTTAATCAGCCCCTTTCAAACGGAAGGAGCCATGAGCACACGTTTCTTCACGCATGTTCGGATGCTTTCCCTAAGAGTGGATTTTAAACTACCTGCTCTTTGCTGCTTTTCTGTATGGGAGGGAAGAGGCAGATTTTTTTTTGCTGCTTCGCCCTACTGTAGGGAGGGGGGAGGGGGACAGAGACAAAGAGGTGGCACTCAGCAGTTTTTCTGGTCTTTATCGAGGCCAGAACTTGTGACTGATGGGGTCACACACAATCACCGAACTCCTTAGCCGGGCACAGCCCCGCACAAAGCTGCTTTGTGTGGGCGCAGCTGTGGGAGTCAAAATGGCTGCTGCCGAGCTGACGGAGCAAGTACTGACGAGCTCGGTGCTTGCCTGTCTAACTGGTTTAATAAAAAAGGTGTTAATGCTTGAAGGTTTTCTTACTTATGGTAATTTTTTAGGGTTTTTTTTTTTCTTGCTGGGTCATTTTGGTTACCAAGCTATAAGCCCACAACTGTTCCTTGAGGGGTAAAGCTCTCCCAGTTTGTTTTCAGTTAAGACTCCGCCTCTGTCTCCTATGTGTATATGCCTTGATTGCTAGTACAGAGAATACATTTGCACTGTTACTATAATGGAGGTTTTTTCCTTGGCTTTTTCATTGATTACTTGTTACCCTCCTGATACTGAGGGTTCCTAATCACTGTATATTGCTCTCATATTTTTATGAGTGTTTGAAATCAAGTGTAGGTTCCTGCATACAAATGAGACAACTCAGTCAGACATTACACAGGACACTTTGGAACGGTTATTTTTTTCTGAGATACTGATGTTGTAGCTCTACAGTTGTGTAAACTGTAGCATAATTTATATTAATGTTTAATTCTGGACTTATAGTGTAGACAATCCATCTTGGAAAGTAGAGTCAAGTTCTTAAGTTAACATTACTTCTGGTTGTGTACACAATTTAAATTTTTTTTTTACATATTTCATAAGAAAAATTCACTTGAGTATCTGATATTATTTCCAGTTAGCATATAAATGGGTAGCTTTAGATAAGTTTTGATTCTGCTGAGCAGCCCTGTTGTGTGTAATGTAGTTTGAATTCTGTGAAAGCTGCTGAAAAACCTTGTGCCTTCTGCTCTAGAATGAAAAAAATTGTTAGTGTTTTTCCTCCATCCCTCTGCACAGTATCTGAGGTTGCCTGTGCTGCAGCAGCTTTGTTACAGCTGAAGAGCTGTCATTTATTTAGCTTTTTCTTTGCTGACATGTTCTTCAGAAATCTGCTTTATCCTGAAAAACTGATGGAGGTCAGTTAGAGGATGAGGTCTTCAGCATGAAGTTTAGGAGTACATTCATCATGGAGCCTTGCAGTGCAGGCTTCTTGTTTCACATTGCCAGGAGCAAAGGGTATTTAGACATGCAGAGAAAGGCATACCATCAGTCTTCTTTTTAAAAACTTGGGGTCATGCACAGTCTTTGCTAAATACTGTCCAAATAATCTCAGAATACACGCTCGTAGGGATTCAGATTCTGGATGATTCAGTGTCCTGAGTGAGGATTACAGTTGGTTTAGCGTGTAGCAAAAGACGCTGTGGACTTTGCTCACCAGTCCCCTATTGGGTTCTCAGTAAATGTTTTCTTTATCTCTGCGATAGTGTGGAAAATGTTGTTTGTGTATCTCTTGCATGGTACTGCAAGGTAGGTTATTTCTGTGACTTTTATTTCTTCTATGAAAATTTCATCTGTTGAATCAAAATCTCCTGCAGATTCGTGAGCTTATTGAGTCCTTTGAAGGTCCTCAGCCTGCAGACGTGAGGCTGATGAAAAGAAAGACAGGTGAGAGCTCTTAATCCAGTTTTTGACATCACCTTCCTCTTCCCCAGCCCAAAAGAGTATCCAGAATTGTCCCCAAACTGCAAGCACATGAAATAAAAAAAAAATAAAAGGTTTGCCATGGCTAAGGAATGTGGCTTTTTGGAAGACTTAGATAGCTGGTCAACATGTTAAAAGAAGTCTGTCTACAGGGGGTTTTGTTAACAGGTATTGGTAAGTAATAATAGTATAAACCCATTTAATAGTATGTAGGCTGTTGCATGGTTACCCTTAAACATGGACTCAAATGGAGTGAAATGTAGCCAGTTAAGGCAGCTTGGTTCCTTGCCATGGCAAAATAACGAGCAGATCCCAGCAGTTGACGTCGCATTTGTAAAGCTGCTTTGTCATGAAGTAATGAAGCAGTTGGAGAGAGATTCACCTGTTTTAAAGGAACTGACTAACACAAGTATCCCGTCTATATCTGAATGCTGTCTCTAGGTGTAAGCCGTGGTTTCGCCTTCGTGGAGTTTTATCACTTTCAAGATGCTACCAGCTGGATGGAAGCCAATCAGGTTGCTTCACTCACCAAGTCTAGATATTCCTGAAAATGGAACAAGTCTGTACAGTTAAACAAAAAAAAAAAAAAAGAAAAAGAGGTGGAAGGAGTGGTTTGTTCCATAACAGTGATTTAAAGAATAAAAGCTTTGTATATATTAAAATTTGTAGCATATAAGGTAAAATTAGGAGAGAAAGTTCTACTTTGGTGAAAGGTGCCATTATTTTAAATGACTTGGTTTCCATTTAATTGGCTTATGAAGATTGGACTAGTAGTCCTTACAAAATACTTGCGTATTTCCACTTGATGTTTCCTTCTCTGTTGTCAGAGAAAGCACCACATCTCTGTGTTACATTGGTGTTGACCCTGAAAGAGAATGGTCAGTTGTTGGTAATAATCTGTTACCCTGGATAAAGAGGGAGAACTGGCTCTTCTGGAGGAAAAAGCATGTTCATTTCAACTGAATTAGGCAGAGTGAGATCTCACACCTGTTAGGCTCTGTATTTTGGATTTTTTGTTACTATGACTTGATAAGGAGCCAAAATGCAGTAAGAATCATCTGGTTTGTTTTCCTGTGAGATTTTCCCGTAACACTGCGAGCAGTTTCACTTGCTTTCGCTACTTGAGCAGTCATAACCTGTTTTAACAACTGAACTTAACACTCACTAAGTGAGCAAAGTGCATCAAATCACTGATTTTTCTTGCACCTGAATATTTGATGCAAGAGTTCTATGACAGCATTATGACTGTTTTTCTGCTCTGTTCTTGGTATAATAAAGAAATGGCACCATAATGGGATTCATGGCAGTTCCAGCAGATGGAAGTTGTCATATGCCTTGTGCTGGGATAGCATTTCATATGTCCCACACTATGGGTGAGTTCCCCAGCCAGAGAGCAGCTTTTGAATTCTGTTTTCCTGACATACTGCTCAGTAGGGCAGATGGCTGCAGGGGAAAGACTTAATACCAAGAAATTAATGCTGAGCATATTTTCAGAAATTGATTTTTTTAATATATACAAAGCTGTACTGATGCATAATTTATTGAAATATACTCAAATTCACTCCAGTAACCAGCCACCTTAGTAGTAGGGAAAACATGGCCTGTCCCCAGCAGCCGGGTTGCTGACTGTTAGATGACAGAATGATGTATTGCAACTATGCCAGCAGCCTTGTTTCTATGTGTGCACATCCAGTGAGTGCTGGGCCCTGCAACCCTCCCTCCTACCGGTAGGAGCAATGGCTTTGCCCTGTTCAGTCGTGCAGAATGTGAGAGCCTTATTCATGCTATGTGCTAGACCTATGTCAGACCCTGTTACCAGAAAAGCCACTGGTCCTGACACTGTGGTAAAAGGCCAACCTGCTATAAAAATGGTTCTGCCATTGCAGTATCTGGGGTGTGGCCTCTAATAGCACTTCCTCACATGTGCTTCCACCTGTTTGACCAAAATATGTTGATAGCCATGTTTTGAAAGGCCGTTCTGCATATCCACGCTTGGCAAAGCGTGAGATTGAGGGTCAAGGCTTCTTAATAGCTGTAAATTCCTAACTCCTCTGAAGTAAGAGTGAGAGGACATGCTGAAAGCATTATGAACTTTTCCTAGCCCTGGAGAAGCTTCACGTGCAATCTAGTTACTCATTTTGGAGAGCTCCTGCCTGAATGAAGAACACAAACCTCTTGTGCAGGCTTCCAATTGAACTGATGCAGTAGTCCAATGAAACCACTCTTGAGTTATGCTTCGGTTGATGGCACTTGTAATCCAGCCTTCAAGAAATCTAAGCAGGGTCCCTTTGAGAGGAGTTACTGTATTTTCAAGGGGACACTTCTGAAGTGTGCTTGGAAAAGTAAATCCAAATATGGTTAAAAGATCTGGGGTGTTTGGACTAGGGGACGAAGTGAAGCAGTCACCTAAGGACTTGTTTAAAAAGTTGGTCAGTGCTATACCAGAAGTGAATAGAAATGTGGGGGCAAAGAGACTCCTAAAAATGTGTTAATATGAATGCAGCAGATTAGGACTCTGTGTCCTTCGAGACACTTCCTGGTTCCATGTCAGCGTTTAGTGTTTGGCAGCTTTTTCTACACTCCCTGATTCTGTTAATCTCTGCTCCACATCCCATTCTCTTACTGCCCTCGTCCTCCTCTCTGCAGGATTGGATGGGCAGGGTGTAGGTGGCGGTGGTTGTCCTCCACATCCTCCCCATATGTTGTCCATTTAATTCAGGAGCACTGATTCCTCCGAAGGGTGCTCTGCCATGGGAAAATGCACATGTGTGTCTTGATACAGGAATAATTGAAACCACTTTTTTTGCAGAAAAAGCTGGTGATTCAGGGGAAGCAGATTGCAATGCACTACAGCAACCCAAGGCCTAAATTTGAGGACTGGCTCTGCAACAAGGTACAGCACATGTTTATGGGAGGGAGAGTTTGTGTTGCTCTAGAGCCCTCCAGTTGCTCAGTGGTTTAAAGAAAGTGACGCCTGAATCAAACCTGTTTCTGCTCCGTATAAAGTTAAATCGTTCCCCAGCATGTGTTCCCTTCTAACATGGCTTTTTATAGTAGTGACTGTGGCTGGGATTGTAAGCGAAACACTACGCAATTAAAGTAACTAATTTGGGATAACTAGGGAGAAAGTAGCTGGGATGTTCTGAAAAGCAGCTGTGGTGGAAATAAAGGTGGCTTTTGATGTTCTGGATTATTCTGGTGGGTTTAGCTTTGTTGTGTTACTTTGTGTGAATGTCTAGGTTTTGTTTGTGTACAGCAAATACAGCATTATTGGAATTACCCAAGTTCTTACTAGGCTTTTCTTGTGTGTCACAGTGCTGTCTTTACAACTTCAGAAGAAGGCTAAAATGCTTCCGCTGTGGAGCGGACAAATTCGGTACGTTACCGTGGTCTCTTTTACGTTAGTTTTGTGGGAAACTTTCTGGCCTGTGGAGGAACCAGAGTTCTGTGTAGGTTCTAGACTGGCTTAGGAAATGCTGAGCTTGAAGTGAATGAGCCATGTCCTGACTGAAAATTTTTCTCTTTGTGCAAAGATTCAGAACAGGAGGTACCACCTGGAGCAGCAGAAGCCGTTCAGTCTGTGGATTATTACTGTGATAGTAAGTGATCTTTGGCTTACTCTAGAACATGAAATGTAAACACATACACTAAAAATCCTTTCTGTACCTCAGCCTGCCAGCTGAAGGACTTGAAATACTCCGCAAAGCCATGGTGTGCACTGCTAATGTTGTACCTTTTCTCCTCAGCCATCATTCTCCGAAACATTGCTCCTCACACAGTAGTGGAATCCATCATGACTGCCTTGTCCCCGTATGCATCTCTGGCTGTCAATAATATTCGTCTTATCAAAGACAAGCAGACTCAGCAGAACAGAGGCTTTGCATTTGTGCAGCTGTCTTCTGCCATGGTGAGGACCTTACTGGTGTTCTGAAGGGAAACAGCTGGTTAACCTCCTTCTCTCCCTGCAGCATTTAGAGCCCTGAGCTGTCTGGAGGACTGGCCCCCTTCAAGGCTTGTTGATGGACACAGTGTGTCAAAGCTGATAATATGTAGCTGCAGTTTAAAAGGTGGTGGGACGTTGGGAGCGCATTGAAAAGCTATTTTTGTAGCAGAGTTCTGTTCCAGATTACAGCCTAGCTTCGTGCTTGGATTGCTAAAGTACTGGTGTGAGATCATACTTCGTTGACAGATTCTAAGATCTGGGGCATACGCTGTGGGAACAGGTGCATAGAATTAGGCTTCTTCCACCTTGAGAAGAGAGGAGGAGGCAGATGTTGCTCTTCTCTGCAGCATCCGGTGGGAGGGTGTAAGAACAGGAGAAACATATTCTCAAGGATACATAAGGATAGGACAATAAGCAGCAGCCGTAAATTGAAACACGGGAAATTGCAGAGGTACAAGAAAAACCTCCTAAGTTTCAGGGAGGTCATATGCTGGCATGAGGGTCCCTGAAGGGCAGTGAATCTCTGTTCCTGGATATGACACTGAGGGATGTGGCATAGTGGTGGACTTGGCAGTACTGGGTTAACCATTGGACTTGATGATTTTAAAGGTCCTTTCCAACCTAAATGATTCATTGAGTCTGTACATCAAACTCGAGCAGCAGTGTGATCTGTTTGGACCTGCTTTAGCTGGAGGAAAGTAGGGTGGTTGGATTAAAACAGATGTCTCATCTCAGTTTTTGCTCATGTCCCATTTGGAGTGATTTGTGTCTTGATAAAGCTAAGATTTTGGAACATATTTAATGCTTAGTGACCCAGGGAAATGCTCAGTATTTTCACATGGGCTGTTAGGGGTCTCACTGTGCTCTTCTGCATACGTGTAATATGAGGAGATGGAAGTGTTTTTACATCTTTAGCTCTTTTCAGCGGCTCTACGTGAAAAGGTGGAGTTTGGGGAACTTTTGAATCCCTCTCTGTAAACTGCCTTTCGTAATAATGAGTATTTTTTGTGGTAGGATGCTTCTCAACTGCTACAGATTTTACAAAGTCTTCAGCCACCGTTAAAAATTGATGGCAAAACAATTGGTGTTGACTTCGCAAAGAGTGCCAGAAAGTGAGTTGTGATAACAGTCAATTGCATTTTTGGTTTTTGCTTTTTTTTATTCACACACCCACCCCTTCCCTTTATATTGGATGGTTTCTTCTTGTCACCCAGGCTTTTATTACGCTTATTCTAACTCCAAAGTTTTGCTTCCCATAAGTCACTTGTGATGCATGCATCCTGCTCTTCACTGTGTATGAAGAGGGTGAAAGCAGGGTGAAAGCAGTGTTCCCCACATCCATTTCCAGTCCTCTGAAGAGAACACTGTAACTGCTTGTGTGCACAGCACATTTGTTTCCTTGGAGACCTCCTGGCTTGTTACTGACTCTACCACAATGAACCTGAAGTTCCTTTACTAGCAGTGTTTTGGCTCATTCATTACATTCTGAATGTTTTATAACTGCCAAGAAATCCATGTATGAGGGCGGACTCGTCCTCCTTGCACAGGGAGACACTTCAGTAAAAAGCAGTACCTAGTCAGGTGCTTGTTTTTTTGTGATTGCAGAGACCTGCTTCTCCCAGACGGTAACAGAGTCAGCGCCTTCTCGGTGGCAAGTACAGCCATTGCTGCAGCTCAGTGGTCATCTACTCAGGTATGATTTGGAGACTGTTACTCATAGCCCAGCTTTCCTGAAAATTAAATTGCAGACCATGTAATTGCCCTGCTGGCCATGTGCTTGGTTGAACTGTTCAATGGCAGATCCAGACATGCCATATCTGGTCCACTATCACTTTGGAGCCTATGCAGTGGGGTGCTTGAAATTATTTAATAAAGTTGTTTACCTTTCCCTGACAAAAATTACCTTTTTGAATTGCAGCCACAGACCGGAGAGGGCAGCACCCTTGACTACAGCTATCTCCAGTCAGGACAGGATGGATACTCACAGTATGCTCAGGTTAGTAGTAGAGATGGTGCTCTAACCCGTAGGTTGTCATAATTTGGCTATGCAGATTACTCACTTTGTGTTCTCATTCATTTCCCTTTACAGTATTCCCAGGATTACCAGCAGTACTACCAAAATCAAGGAGGAGTGTTGGACACAGACTCAGCTACCATATCAGGTAGTGCTTGCAGCATCTTAGAAGCAGTTGTCTGTAATGATAATTTTGCAGTAGTATTTTGCCTCAGCTTTTATGTTATTTTGCTGTGCAAAAGAACACTTGGCTCATTTTGCTCTCAGGATGTCTGAATGAGGATGCATTACTAGAGAACTGTAACAGATTTGTTGAAGTGGTAGCTCTTGTGCAAATGAGAGAAAAGCCTCTGTTTCAGACTATTGACAAAGATCTTGAATTTATGATAGCAGCTGTGGAAGCAGCTCTGGCAAATGTTCAGCACTGACGGCTGTAGAGGCCAGGAATTGCTGACTTTGTGAGCAGAATACTTCCTCCTGAAAAGGAAACTATTCCTTGTCTGGGTGGGAGATAGCCACTGTGTATCTATCTCCTTTTGAACGTTTGTTGCTTTGTTCTGCTGCTGGAGCTGGAATGAGTAGCTGAAACTATAAACAAAGTAAATTTAACCCTAGGATGCACTACTGTTTTACAAATGAGTTTGCTTATGCGTTGCTGCTCTCCTTTGGCAGGAGCTCCAGTCACTACGACGACAGCTGCGGTTGTGTCCCAGAGTCCTCAGCTGTATAATCAGCAGACAAACTCACCTGACTCTCCGGTAATTACAGCACTGATGAGTCCTTGTTTTCAAAGCCTGGGATATGTGGCTTAGCTGTAGCCTTTGCTTTTTAAAGTGGGTGGTACAGCAGAGCTTCTGAGTGTCCATGGGTTAGTCACAGTGCTTGTGGTCATAAGTCACCTGCCATTTCTTCTCTGGGATGGTTTTGTTCCTTGCTGAAGGTGAGTGCCAAGCATGCTGGTGAGGAGGAGTTAGCTGTTGTACGCGTAGGTTGCGCTGCTTGCGCCTTGGCTCACTGTCCTTGTTTTCTTGGTGACAGATTTTCTAATTGAGGTTTGTGGTTTGGGTTTTTTTCAGACACAGTCAGCGCCACCTACCACTAGCACTCAGGCACAGACAGCTCCTCCGACTGGCGTAGTGCCTGGAACCAAGTACGGTAAGTGCATGGGAGCTGCTCTTGGGGACAGGTTTCTGTCACTGTAGCAATAAAACTCAGCTTTGGCCAAGTGCTCCATCACCGTGTCATGGTGAAGCTGCCCCTGGAGAGCGTTGGCTGCACGGGTGATTAAGAGCCCTTTACAGACGTGTCTGCCGTCGTGGCTGCTATAGTCTCCGAATTTTTACCTGAAATGTAGAAAGATGCCTGTCTGAATTCGTCTGGAACGACCATGTCCCACACTTTAATTTTTTTACAGCTGTCCCTGATACTTCCACCTACCAATATGATGAATCTTCAGGATATTATTATGATCCTATAACAGGGCTCTACTATGATCCTAATTCCCAGGTAAACACAAGTTCTTCCCACATGTCTTAACTGTTAAGGTCCATTAGTTCCCTGTCATCATACGAATGACATTTGAAGTGCACAACATACCAAATGTTGCAGATAACTCTCAGCAGTGTGTGGAGGGCTGGGACTTGATTTCCCTCTGGTACAGCCCTGCATTTTTCTCTCCTTCTCCTTAGTTTTCCTCCACGTTTGGCCCATATAGGATTAGCACTTGTCACAGCCACTGTAACTGAGCTATTTTGTTGCGAAGTGCCCAGCAAAGTGCACCCAGGCCTGGGCTTTGGTGGGTCGTCTCTTGGGAGAAGCAAAAGATTCTCCGTAGTGCTGTTGGGCAGAACCACCTGTGTTTGGGGACAGAGGCTTCAGCCACTTCCTGCCTTTTGACTCCTCTGTAGAGTCTGCAGAACTTGTTTGGACTCTACAAAATGCCTTCCCGTGTGGTGCAGTAGTGTGAATCAGCTTGCTTGGGTTCTCCCGTGGACACTGAGCTCGTGTGAGGTGTTTAACTGTCTGCTTCTCCTTCCCTCTGGCAGTATTACTACAATGCCTTAACCCAGCAGTACCTGTACTGGGATGGCGAAAAGGAGACCTACATGCCTGCAGCAGAAGGTGTCACGTACCAACAGACAGCTACCACAACCACCACCAAAGAAGTGAAAGAGAAGAAAGAGAAGCCTAAAAGTAAAACAGCCCAACAGGTAAAAGGCAAAATAGGATCATAACTGGGATAAAGTCTTCTCTCTGGAACAGGGTAATATTTCTCCTTGTTCATTACAAAGGAAATCCTTATTCAGTGGGGTGCATGCCTTCAGTTTGCAGGCTTTGTAAGGGGCTGAGGAGAGGTGGAGTTGGCAAGGCTTCAGTGCAGAAATAAGCTCTGCATAGGAGGAGTGCTTATGGAATCCTGCCAGGATCAGTGGGAGTATAACTGAGCCATCACTTCGAGGATTAGCTTGATAGGAAGGGTTTGTACAGTAAAAGCAGCAAGCTGTGTTATCTTTGAACGCTGGATACAGGGAAACAGCTGCACTACATCCAGTGTCTCATGGTTTAAAAATAAAATATAGTGGGTTGACTTGTTCTGAAACTGCATGTGAGATTGAATGGGTGTCATAAGAGATTGATAGCTTTGAGAGGAGCTGTGTGAGCAAACCACTCTGCATTTCAGATTGCTAAAGACATGGAGCGCTGGGCAAAGAGTTTGAACAAGCAGAAAGAGAACTTCAAGAATAGCTTCCAGCCACTGAGTACCAGGGAGGAGGAGCGGAAGGAGTCAGCAGCTGCAGATGCAGGCTTTGCCCTCTTTGAGAAAAAGGTGAAGGTGCTGGCAGTTGTGTGTGGTGGGGGTTGTGTGAGAGAGCTCTGTGCTCATGGCATTCTTGTCTCATCCAGGGAGCTCTGTCTGAGCGACAGCAGATCTTGCCAGAGGTGTTGAAAAACGGGGATGATGAAAATCCACTAAAGGTGAGTATGATAGAGGAGCTCTAGTCAATACTTGCTTTCAGACCTGGATTTCCATGGCATTACCTGTAAAAAGTGATGATGATGATTGCAGTGGTGTGGTGCAAGTGTTGTAGACTGGGTGACTGAGATACACTGAGGACAGCTGTGACTCTTTTTAGCCTTGAACTCAGTTGAGGTTTAGAGGTTTCTACGTAGGCTGTACTTAGAAATGGTATTGTTTGGCAAATGGGAACTGTCTTGCAGCCACTGCGGTATGTGCTTCTTTTGAGTTGCAGTACTGTAAAAGTGTGGACCCACTACTTAATAGAACAGGGACCCTTGCAACAGAGATGGCAGAGAAGGCTGAAACACTAAACACCTTTTTTCAGTCTTCATTGCCAAGGCCAGCTCTTAGGAATCCATGATCCAGGGGAACATGAGAAAAAGAACTAGTACTGTGAGAGCAACTGAGCAGTGGAACAAGTTTCCTAGAGAGACTGTGGAGTCTCCTTTCCTAGAGATGCTCAGAGGTCATCAGGACACAGTCCTGAGCAGTATGTTCTAGGGGCGGACCCTGCTTAAGCAGGGGGGTTGGATGACCTCCAGTGGTCCCATCCAACCTCAGGCATTCTGTGATTTCATCCTTAGTAATGGGAGCATGCTGTTCCTCCTGTGGTACACATCTGCAGCCTTTGTTCCCTCTCTGTGCTCTCTGAACTGTTGCACTCCCCTTAATGCTGTCTTTCCTTTTCAGCGTGGCCTTGTGGCTGCCTACAGTGGTGACAGCGATAATGATGAGGACTTACTGGAAAGAATGGAGAATGAGGAGGAGAAGCTGACTGACTGGAAGAAGATGGCTTGTCTGCTATGTAGAAGGCAGTTCCCAAACAAAGATGCTCTGATTCGGCACCAGCAGCTGTCCGACTTGCACAAGGTAGTTACACTATGTGGTGAGGAAAATACTGGGTTGTCATACTTCAGTGTGTAAACCAAAGCCATGAGGCACGTTGCTGTTTGGAAAATTGTTTCTCTTTAAGCAAAAATCTCCAGGTGGATTGTTCCTCTTCCAAAAGTCAGCTACTTCATTTAAAGAGAGCTGTTGTGCATTTCATGTTGTTAAAGTCAATCTCTCTTCTGTTTCAGCAAAACATGGATATCTATAGGAGATCAAAGCTTTCCGAGCAGGAACTTGAAGCCTTGGAGCTGCGTGAGAGAGAGGTCAGTGTTGAGATGAGCAGATGAGTAGCTAATGGAAAACCTGTGCAGGTGATCTGTTGAGCTCTCCTTATCCTGACACACGTCACTTAAGATAATCCTTGTAAGCCAACCCCTTTTCCAGTCAAGGTTCAGAGCTGCCCCGTTAGATGGAGAGAAGTGTCCCATATCCCACAAATACGGCTTTGCACGGAAGGCTCATTCCACCTCTAGCTTAGGGCTACCAGGCTGGGACTAGAGACCTGCAAGTCTCTTCCTGCCCCAGAGGCGGTTCAGGTGGTGCTCCAGGGACTTGGGCCTTGGGCTCTGCTGTTGGTGGTATTAGTATTAGTGGGCTGCAGTCTACAGCATTCATTAGTAGCAGGCATTCATCTGACTCCCATAGCTCAAAGCAGAAAAAAATGTCTTGAAGTCCATGCTAACTGTAGTTGCTTTATGCAGATGAAATACAGAGACAGAGCAGCTGAGAGGCGGGAGAAGTACGGCATCCCCGAGCCCCCAGAGCCCAAGCGCAAGAAGGTCTACGATGCAGGCACCGTGTATGTATCTGAAAGCTCCTCAGCCGCTGCCTCAGTGCACCAGGAGCAGTGTTGGGTAACTTGTTAACTCATCTCTTCTTCCGTCAGGAATTACGAGCAGCCCACCAAAGATGGCCTTGACAACAGTAATATAGGGAACAAGATGCTGCAGGCCATGGGCTGGAGGGAAGGTTCCGGCTTGGGAAGAAAATGCCAGGGCATCACAGCACCCATTGAGGTAAGTAAAGAGAGGTGTCTCCCTGAGGAGGTTTGGTGCCTTTGTTTTTTTCTTGTTTAACCAGGAACGCTGCCGAAGAGCTCTGAAGGAATAAACTACCAGCCCCAGCAAAGCTGCCTCTGTCTTGGCTCCTGCTCGTATTTGTCCCATCAGAAGCTGAAGTAGAGGCTGGGCTGTGCCTTCCTCCCTTTGGCACTTGACTCCTGAGGCACTGTGGCCCCAGTACACCAGGGAGGGGCTGCCCTCCCTCCAAGGCCTTTGCTGGTCTTGCTTGTTCTCCAGCTTGTGCCGTTAGGAACTGTTCTGCCCAGTTGGAGTGGGTCCAGAGTGTCATGAAGCATACATACTGATGAGGATGGGGTATTACATGTACTCCAGTCTCTCGGTGTCCATGGTGGTATTTATGGCTGTGGAAATCCCCAGGGAAGCTTGGGAAGCTGGCTGGATTGATGGGATTTCTGGTGGTGCTCTCATAGTGGTTTGGCCACTCGCTGCAGAGCTGAAGTGTGTCTCTTCCCTTGCAGGCCCAAGTACGAATGAGAGGCGCTGGCCTGGGAGCCAAGGGCAGCTCCTATGGTGTCTCCACGGCGGATTCATACAAAGATGCCGTGCGGAAAGCCATGTTCGCTCGCTTCACGGAGATGGAGTAACCCCTCTGACCTGCAGAGCACTTCCTGTTAGCAAGAACTGACTGTTAAACTCTGTAGCCTTGGTGATCTGGCTGTAGCCTGGTTTTGTTTAGAGTTGACCATTTCATTCCCTTGGACGCTGTTCCCTGCTCAGCATGTTACAAACACTTCCATGAGCAGGTTGTTTGAACTGACCCAACTTCATGCTGGATCGCTCCTGGGTAGACCAAAGGAGATGGCTGATCTTTGTATGGTCGTGTATATAGTGTAATGTATTCTGTGTTTTAGCGTCTTGTCCAGGTGCTGCTCCTGCCCTCTGGAGCAGCAGCGGGACCTGTTGGCTGTGCTTTCAAACTGTCTCTGCTCTCCTTTTGTTGTATTGTCTGTCTGGGTTTTTTTGGAGAATTTTCCTGTACATTTTGTATGATACATCTTTGTATAGACTTTTTGAAGACTTTGATTCTAGTTGCCAATTTGGCTCATTTCCAAATGAAATACATCCAAAAATTACCCTATTTCTGTTTCTCGGTGGGTGAATGAAGAATTAAGTTGCCAATGCTACTTGTCCTTTCTGTGATTCTGCTTCTTCCTTGAGGAGACTTCATCCTGGAGTCTTTGTTCCATGCAGCTTTCCACTCGTCTCCCCTCTGTACATCCCTGTGCTGTGCCTTGTTCTCAGCATCTTTCTCTCAGCTCTAGCCTGGATGGTGGCTGGTGGAGCATCAGATTTCTCTGCAGCCCGTCCTGCTGTCACTGTAGGAGGAGGGGAGCAGCCGCAGTGTCTGCCCTTGCCCAGGAGCCCTGAGTGTTACCTTCTGTCCCTTGGGTGGGCAGGGAGGGGGGTGATGTGTGGCCTCTGGGAAGGTTCCTGTGCTCCACCTTGGCTTCTTCTGGCCTGCCTCCATGCTGTGGAGGGAACTGCAGCAGGCTGGGTGATGGGAAGACAAGATCCACCAGAGGTGTCCTGCATCTGTCCTGTTACTGTCTTTCTGTTCTCTGCCTGTGCTGTGCCTTGTTCACACTCCTCTTTGCAAGAGCCAAGATAAGCAGAGCAGATCTCAGCCCTGGGCTCTGCTTTTGCCGATGCTGTTGACTGGAGGTCTGGTTCAGCCTCCAAAGCTGAGGCAGCAGTGAGTTTCCTACTGTGCGTGTGGGCATAGGAAGGGGTAGGATGAAGGAGGAGCAACTCCTTTTGTGCTTGGTGCAGAGCCCTTCCGGGGATGAAGACCAGCATCCTGTGGCTGCTTTTTGGAATGGGTGAATCCTGCTTTGCCGGCTGCTGCAGCTGCACCCGTACCTCGGTTGCACTGGCAGGCTACTGCCTGAATTTTGAGGGGTGCCTGGCTTGGGGTGAGCCAAGGTGGAGAATGCCCCCAGCCCTGCCTCAGGACCGAGACCGCGGGGCTTGTGGTCCCTGCCAGAGTCCCCGGGCCCTTCCACCAGGTGGCAGGCGTGGCCCAGCCTGTGGCAGTGTCCTGGAGTGTTTCCTCTCTGCAGAGCTGCAGAGTGTCGCTGCGGCTCCAGGGCCTCTCCCTAGCGTGTGACATTCACTCTTCGGCTCCACAGAGGAAGCTGGGGGGCTTGAAACAACCTAAAAGTGCCAGCTCCCTGCCCCAGCTTCCCCCCAGGGTGATGGTAGGGAAGGCAGGCCTGGCGCGCTGTGATGGGGCCCTGTGTTCCTGGGGCTGCCTCCCCCTGCTACCTGTGTGTCCCGGCTGGCAACACAGCAAAATGCTCTGCTGCTCTGGGCTGTAAATGGGGGGGGTCTGTTTCCCAGGAGGTGGGTTCAGTGGATCGATAAAGTGCATTTGTGTAGCTGCGCTTCTTCCCAGCTCATCGATCCCTGTCCCAGTGCATGCTCCCGACAAGGGGTGATGCTGTGGGCACGGGGGGAGGGCCTGCAGTGGGCGCAGCGCAGTGTTCTCTCGTCATGTTTGCTCCCTCATTGCTGCAGCAAGTGCTGCCCCAGTGCCAGGACTGAGCCAGGCCCTGCTAGTACGTCCTGCAGAACAGTTACTGTGGGGAACCAGGAGCATGCCACGGGGGCACAGGGATCTGCTCGGGGGGATAACTGCTAGAACCCTGCCTGAAGTAGGGTCCCTTCCTGGGGCAAGGCTTTCTTTAGTGGGGTCCTGGGCCTGTAGCCACCCGCTCTTGCTTAGATGAGTTGAAGCCCCTCTTTCAGGGTTAAGGCTGTGCTGTTGGGTGCCCAGGGTACAAGAGAAGCTGGGAGGGGCACTGCCAAGCATGCCCCTGAACCCTATGCCAGGCGCTGGAGCAGTGCATGGAGGCACCACCGCCTGCCAGCACCCGCGCCTCCAATTTAGGCAGCACAGTGCGGCTGTTCGTGACTGAATGCACCGTGGCCCACAGCCCTCAGAGGGACGTGGTGTCCCTGCCTCCCTGGGGACCGACCTCTGTGGGGGTGGGAGGAGAAGCCCTGGGATGGGGCCAGCCCCAGAAGTGTGCAGTGACAAGGCAGGATCCCCCTCAAGCAAGGCAGGGAGCTACTTTGGGCATGGCTTGCAGAGCTGCCAGCATGCCAGTCCCACTGGGGCTGAGCCCAAACCTGATGCAAGGTGCCCCAAAAAGATGCTGGGCCATGGTCAAAATGCTGAGGGACTGAAGCTGGTCTTACCAGGAATGCAGAGAGACACAGCATACTGGAGAGAGGCTTCTGTAGCCTGGCAGTAGTGGCAGGAGGAGATGCAGAGCAGTCCCTGGATGGGCAGAGCTTCACTGCACTCCTATGCTTGGGTTTCTCTGTGGCTGACAATGGAAAAGTAAAGGCACTAAGCCCCAGAGCAGGTGAAGACCCCAGGTGAGGGAGGAAGGAGGGATACCCAAAACGACCCCGTGCCCTTTGCCATGGGCAATAGGTACATGAGAGCAGGACTGCAGCCAGGGGCTCCTTCCAGGCACAGGGCAGCTGCAGGATGACTTTTAGGACCTTAGCTCCAAGAGGCCTGCAGCTCCTTTCAGCCCCTAAAATATACAGAATGTAAGGCCCCTGTTGGTATAAAGTTTGGGATTTTTCTGGCTGGCTTTCAGCATTACTAATATTAAAACTCCCAAGCTTGCTATGCCCTGGCTTTCCAGGAGGCCTTTGGAGCTCCTGTGTGCTAATTGAAGCGAGGAAACCAGCCAAATAATCAGTGTGAACAGCTTTCCTCCTGAGTATTCCTTAATCGCTGGAGTTACCAACCCGTAGCGGATCTCGGCATTCTGCATGGCCAGCTCCAGGCCTGCCTGGCTCTCCTGCACTGTCACTGAAATGCTGCTTGCAGGCAGGAACACATCCTTGTACCACTTGTTGGGGGCTGCCAGAGGCCCCAGGGCTCTGTGTGGATTGTGTTGGCTTTTCTGCAATTCCCCTGGCCAAAAAACCTCCTGTGCCCAGCAGGACAGGCATGGAGAGAACCGTGACCTGGGACCACCTTGGCTGTGCTCGTGCTGAGTGTCAGTCAAAGCCAGGCACCCACAGCTCCACGGGGTTTGTATCCTGATGCCAAAAGGGCATCTGAAGGGGGAGGTGGTATTTGCTGCCATGGGCAGAGCCCAGGGCAGGGCGTACAGACGTGAGGTTATGCACCTGTGTGTCCATGTGTAAGCTCGTGCTCCTCTGCAGTGCCTTTCCCCACTCTGACACAGGGGATTTAACAAGGTTGCTTCCCTTTCTCTTCCTCACCATGTTGGTTCATCCTCTCCTGAGCTACTGAATGTGTCCTAACTATTTCAGAATTGCCCTGGAACAGTTTGCCCTATTTTACCCAAATGCCCCACAGCCACCTGGCTCTGGTTTCAGCTGTGGGGCTCTGGTGGGAGGACGGGCAGGGCCACGGCACAGCATCCTGCCAGCATACCATGGGTACTGCTGCTACAGTACTGTGGCACCCTGGCAGCCTGCCTGTTTGGGATGCTCAAAGGGCAGGAAAAAGACAGCTGAGGGGGAAGGTGCACAGATAAAGGGGGTTGGGAAGGGTGCTGGCACCCTGCCCCAGGTGCTCGCTACACCAGCACCTCTCCTGCCCCTTGGCATGGAACACCTGTGGCCCTAGACCAGTGACCATGTCATCCTGGACACTTCCTCCCCAGCCCCACAGTACCAGGGTGGGTGAGGAAGGGCAAGTGTGTCCCTTATCCCTCGGCTACTCCATTTGGATGCTCTTTTGACGCAGAGCCCGGTTCTGGCTTGGGGACTGCATGGTCCAGGTTTCTCTGCTGGGTGGAAAAAAAAGATGTTTTTAATTGGCTTGCCATCTGCAGCAATGTGGACACAATTTCCAGCCTGAGGGGGTGGAGTGGGGGGGCTCTGTTGTTGGAAAAAAACAAAAACAGATGGGGCCTGGGATCCTGGGGCCTGGGACCTGTGGCTGCATCCAGCATGCTTATCCCCTATCCAGGCAGCTCACACTGCCCTGGGTCCTTGGGCATCTTCCAGTGCCAGGCTCTCTCAGGGGAGATGCTTCAGCCTTGCAGAAATGCTGGAACTGGCAGATTTGGAGGGTAAAAAAATGGTTTTCCCAGCAGAGACTCTTCCCTGCCTCCGGCACTGAGCCGTCGATCACCAGGCAGGCAGCCCCGGAGCCCCGGCGCGCTGGGCTGGAGGCTGAGCGGAGCCCCGGGCAGCGGAGCCAAGCTCCGGGGGAAGAAGATGACGGGGTTGGGCAGTGGGACCGAGGGGCTGCGGGCACACCAGTGTCAGCCTTTCTGCAGGCAGGGCCCTGAGGACCCAGGGAGTGAACCAGAGCCTGGCGATGGGGAAAACCTGAGCCCCCGTGGGGCGTCCACAGGCCCACGGCCCCACAGAACCCGGCAGGCTGAGAGGGGTGAGCAGCTCAGGCCCTTTGCCAGGTATGGGAGTCGAGGGTGGGGAAGCCGCTCACCGTCTCTGCCGGGAGGGAGCTTAGATGGGAGACGATTTAATGTCAAAAATGTTTTCACAGGAATTTGTCACCACATACAAAAATCTCTTTACCTCCGCTCCTTTTTTTCCCTTTAGCAGCAATGAGACCTGAGGAGTGTGTGCATGCAGGTGCAATTGAGAAACAGAAACTGGGCCTTTTTTGCTTGTTCCCCTCCTCCAGAGAGCCTGGTTTGAGGAGAGAAACTGCTTCCTGCAGCACGAAAAACCAGGCAAGAGAGGGGCTGCATTTTTCCCAGCATATCCTACTGTGGTCCTCCCAGGACCCTGTCCTGGGCACCCCAAAATATCTGTCGGCTCTGGGAGCTGCTTGAAACCCACCCACCCCATCCCCATCCGTCTCCCCGGCGGGATGTGCCCGCAGCATCATTAGCGCTCGTCTAGTCGCCGCCGAGGCGGTTTGAACCTATTTGAAATGCATTTGAAAAGGGTGGATTTGATGGGAGGAATGTGACGGGTTTTTGTTCTCCGAGCCCCCCGGTTGAAGCTCTTCGTAATGAAGAGCTGTGACTTTCACTCGGGTTATTTTGGGATGGACTACTTTTTTTTCCGAGCTGGTGGAAGACCATCAAAGCGGCGCTTTGAAAAATGTCCCAGTGTATAAATAACTCTGCTGAGAGCAGAATAACGCGGGCTCCCGCGCGCGGCGCGCCGAGGCAGACAGCATCTGCCGTGCGACGTTGCATTATAAAAAGGAATTATTCATCCCTTCCTCTAATTAACTGGGTACAGCTCCCCCGCGCAGGAGCAATGGCCTGGCATGGGGAGCATTCCCGGCCATGCCAGCAGCGCGGATGCTGCTCCCGAGATCCCTCCATGTGTCCCCCCAGGCCTCCATGCCTCCCAGCGCCGGCAGCGGGTGGGAGCAGCAAGCTGGTGCTGCCCTGCCATGGTGGAACAGCGAGGTGGGCTAGCTGGTGTAGGAAAACCTGAGTGTCAGCAGGACTCACTGTCGTTGGAAAACGCCTGATCTGCTGCCTCGGCATCCCTCCCACCAAAATCCGAGCAAAGGGAGCAGGATGGGGGGCAAGTCCTTGGTGCCCTGCTAGCTCACACCTTCCAAGGCTGTGTGTTTTGGTGCCTGCATCTTGATGGGTGTGTGTGAGTGTCGCATGGGGCATCCCCTGAGAAACAGCTCGCAGCCACAGGTGTCACATAGATCTGACAGAGACTCAGAGATGCGCGATTCAGTCACACCCAAGGGTGGGTTTTCAGGAGATACGGGAGGACCAGCAAAGGGAGCCCTGCACCCCGCACCACAGAGGGAAGTGGCTGTGATGGCAGCAGCCAGGCAGGCTCAACACCACGGCTGTGCCCTGGCAAGGACACAGTACTTGGGACCTCCCGGGAGGGAGACTAATTTTAGGAGTGCTCCGGAGGGGCTATTTTGGACCCTTTGCTCTGCGTGAGTCACTTGCTATTTTTCAACCCCACTGGGGCTATTTCCGTGGCAGGGTGATTTGCACGGACTAGGACAATGCTGCTGGCACTTGCCTGGGGTCTTGGAGCCCCAAGCAATGTTGGTGCACAACCCACTCCCCAAACAGGGTGCAGAGAGGTCCCCAGTCTGCCTGCTGGGGCTCCCAGCAACTCCTGCAGTGCCAGGGATGACCACAGCAAGATGGACAAACCTAGAGCCCATCCACTACCCTGCCACCTTCTCAGAGGACTGCATGGTTGAGCTTGGAGTTCCTCAATCCATTGTTTCTGGGGAGAGAGGGATGGGGAGAGGTTGGAAATTGTGGTGGGGTAGTGATGCAGCTGGTGGTTATGGGGAAGACATCTCTGTCTTGAGTGCTCAGGGCTGAACATCCCTGCTCCCCAACACACTGGGCTCCTCCCTCCCCAAAACCTTCAGCTTCAGAGCCCGCCAGGCAAAAACCTGGCTGTTTCGGGGTTGTCAGAGCAACGTGATGCACCTTTCAGTTACCACGGCAACCTCAGCAAGAAGTTTTTAAAATTCAGGCAAGGTAATTTCTCCTCGCGCTGCGATTTCGTTATCGCTTGGCTTGCCATTCCCCAGGGAATCAGCGTCCTGCCTCACTCCTCCGCCAGCAAGGTGGGATCTCAGAGATAAGAAACGCAGAGCTGTGAGGAGGGGGAGTAAGCGGGTGCTCTCCCTTCACCCCATTAACAGGTCTGGCCCCAGAGTCATGGGCTGGTAATTAATGAGCACTGGGGGGGCAGGTGATGAGCACCCTGAGCTTAGGGGGAGCAGAGAGATGGGCAAGAGGAGGAATGAAGGCAAGGGTGGATGGTGAGGAGGGTTGATAGGACAGAAAAAGAAGTGAAGGCAAGGGTTGATATCTGGTGGATAGATGGGGGAGCAGGAGGGATGAAGACAAGGATAGATGGTGCAGTGGATTCCTGTGTGAGTCGTGCCAGGGTACCGTGCTAGTACTCTGCTATCCCTGTGTGGATGGATGGATGGATGGATGGAAGGATATCTATCTCCAGCTACCAACCAGATAATGGACAAAGAAACCATTCTGGGGTGGGTCCCAATCCCTGTGTATCCCGGGGGTGTTACAGACTCAAAAGCAGTTTGCATTGCTGTCCCGTCATTTTTTCCTATGGGGAGTAGAGCCACTGTTCTTTATCATCCCTTCATCTCCCAGCCCTCAACAGGCTGTAGGTCTCTGTCATGCTGCCCCAGACCCTGTAGGAGTAGGAAGGGGATCCTGTAGCTCTGGCAAAGCCTTGACAGCCTAGTCCAATCCAGCCCCCTCCTGCTCACCCTGGTCCAGAGGAGAAACCCAGGACTAACATGGTTCAGAGGGTCATAGAGTTGAAGGTCCATTTTGTGAAGGGGAGGGAGAGGCAGGCGTGAGCACAGGAGTGCTTGTTCTCTGCCTGCGCTGCCCCATGGGCTGCGTGGCTGCCAGAGAGCACATGGGCCTGAGGAGCTCGCAGGCCCCAGCCCATATGTTGTTTATCATAAAGAGCTAACAAGCTTAATTAGGGATGTGTCTGTGATAAGGTTATCAACTCGTAAACACTCAGGTCCCCCTGACAGGAGCCCAGTAGTTACTGACTGAGCCCTACATCAGGGAGCAGAGCAAATCTGGTCAGGGGGATGGATGCTCACTCCAGAAGGTTTTATTCTTCCTGCAGCTCTGGTGGCCGGGGCAGGGCATGTGGGGCCGCATCGATGCGAAGAAAGAGGCAGAAGGCAGAGAGTTGGATTCTGCTCCAGCAGGATCACTTCTTGCTTGCAGGACAGGCCCTTGCCCCACTATTAGGTTTCAGAGTGAGCACCTACTGGAAGAGACAGAAAACAAACACATTCCCAGCCCTCCAGGTGAAGATGTCCATAGGAACAGCCAGGTTCCAAGGAGGGATCTGTGGACACGTCTTGTGAGGACATGGCCCCCCAGGGAGAGGCATGGCCAACAGGAGAGCCGAAGAGGGAGGCGGAGTGTGGGAGCTCCTGGCTACGAAGGCGGTGAAGGCTCCTTTCCAGTTCTCTGAGTTTCTTGAGCGAGAATCTGACAGCCCTGAGCAAGGCTCCCCGTCCTTGTGGGCTGTTGGCACAGTCTCACCATGCTACTGGGAGCCGGCTGTTCTGTCCCCCCTGCTGCATGTTCACTCTAGAACCTAATGGTGGGAGCTGAGGGGGCAGCCTTGACAGCCAACACATCACCACACTGTGCGAGTGTGCATCAGCAGGGACGTGTTCCAGGTGGAAGGTGCTATGGACAGGATGTAAACAGGGCTGTAGAAAAGCCACCGCCTCCAGGGCTTGGTATCCGCTGCAAGGTCTGGCAGATTAATTCCTCCATGCAGGCAGCAGCAATTCCCACTCCCTGACTGCTTTTGCTAATGGGGTTGGCCCTAGGCGAGGGCTACAGCACGTGGGATGCTCGTCTTCAGCCATCTTTCCTGGGGACTGAGGCTGTCACTGTCCCCTGCGGGGGCTGCCATCAGCCCGGGGGGACAAGGCAGCATCTTGTCACCAGTACCTGCTGCAGTGCCTTCCTTAATGATGAGCTCCGCTTGTCTGTTCCCTCAATTAACTCTGCTGTGCCGGCTCATTAGGCTGCACACGCTGAGAAACGCTGCAGCAGAAGGGATGCTGCAGTCTCACAGGCAGTACCCTCTCAGAGATGCACAGGGAGATCTCCGTGTGCGTGTACCTCCCCACAGACGCCCTTGCTCCTGCTCACACACATGTGCTGGCACACGTACACATATGTTCCCGGACACACACACACTGCTGACCACGTGTGTTCCAGCAACACCCACAGCCTCACCGCCTGCTCCCCCGCTCTTCCCGCCGATTGCAGCAACTGAAGGCAATGGAAACTTTCGCAGGGAAAGCGCGTGGAGCTGCTGTCTCTGGACTGGGGCTTTGCCAGGTTCCATCCCAGCTATGCCCACCCTGAGCCGAGGAGCTGGCAGTGGGGTGCATGGGGCAGGATGCTGCCCCGGCCGCCTGGCTGCCCCCCTCCCTCGGGAGGACGTGCGGGCAGAGCGGCCACGTCTCTCACATCGGCCCTGCCCGCGGGCTCTTGGCCTCCGTCCGGGAGGGCAGCAGGTGACGGAAAGCGAGCTCCGGCCTGGAAGGGGATGAAAGGCGGCTCGCAGCTGCGGACACCCGACGCCACCTGCCCGGGCGCGCGGGAAGGATCCGGGATGTCCTTGTCCCACGGGCAGATCGCCATCCGGCGGAGGCGGTGACGGGTCTCCGAACACTGGGTGCCCATCAGGCAGCAGAGGAACAGCGTGGTCCCACCAGCTCCTGGGGCCCCAGATGAGCTGTGGCTGGGAATCCCAGAGCCGCCGCGTCCTAACCCATGAAACGGGGACAGGCAGCCCCCACCTTGCCTCAGTTTACCCCCTGCCGAACGCCTCCCCTCCCTGATGTTCCCTCTGGGGAGCACACGTGGATGCCTGGGCCGTGGGAGGAGGGGGAAGGTCTCTCCAGACAGCCCCCAGTTGGGACGTGCCCTGCTCCCTTCCTGCAGCTGAGCACCAGGATGCTTTTCTAAGCGCAGACATGCCCCAAGCCCCCTGCAGCCCGGCGGGGCCATCTTCATTGCCACGGGGTAAATCCGAGCTCTAGGGAAGGCTGAGGAATTTCTGTCCTGGCCACCTGGGACTCACCCCCGTCCTGCTCCGGCAGCCCTTTCCCCTCCGTCAGCGCCTGCCATGTGTGTCCCGCTGCCGCCGCCTCCTCCTGCCTAATCCCCCGCTTCATAAATCACACACACCCCCGCCCCGAGCTGTCCCGCGGGTCTGGGGTCTGCCAGCTTGTTTGAAGTAGCCAAGGCATGCCCTGAATGAGTTGCCCCCACCCCTCCAAGCCACGGAGGCCCCACACCCCCCGCTGAAGCAGCCCTATCTGGTGCACCCTGTGTCGGTTTCTCCCCACTTCAGTAGCAGCAGCAACTCTGTCACCTCCCTGTTTCTCACACCTCCATCCCAGGGCGCCAGTAAATCCCCTGACCCACAGCTGCCCTGGAAATTTTTTCCTACTGTCTGTCTCCTGCCTTCTCAACAAGTTTGACTCCACGGTCTCCGCTCCCAGCCCGTCTCCTGCCTGCGTCCTCCCTCTCAGTGCCCGCCCTCGGCCCTGCAGGACGCCCAAGGATCGGTCCTGCCTGGGAGTCCTGGCTCCGGCATCCCGCTGCCGGGTCGCCATCTCCGGAGGGGAGCCCGTGGCTGGTCGTTACCCCCACGCCGAGACATCCTGCTGCAACATTCCCGTGATGGAGGGGGAGAGGAAGGGGGGCGGGAAAAAATAGTAAGCCAGTTTTGAAGTCTGTCACCTTCCTGCAAAGCTGGACGAGTCTTAAGATTGCAATCCTGGGAGTTGGGAAATGTGTTTTCTCTGAATTTGTGGCGGGTTTGTAGCTCAGGTGAATGCTCTCGGCTCCGGGTGATGCATCCCAATTTAATTTCCCAGCTGGCTTTGGCACTGCTCAGTGCCTCGCAGCCCCTGATAGCATCTCCCCAAGACATCGAACCCCTGGGATGTTTTTCTCCTCCATCCGTTCTTTGGTTGGAGCGGGATATTAGGTAAATCACATCCTTCCTTTGCCACGGCCACCCACCGCCCACCTCCCTCCCACGCTCCAGCCTGGAGCTGCTGGTCTGCTCCGGCTCCTTTGATCCCTGCCCTGCGGGGTCATCTCCCCATGGGGTGCCTGGACATCCCGGCCCCGGCTGATGGGCATCCCTGGGTATCTCCCAGCTCCCTGGGGAACAACCCTGACAGATGGATCTGTATCTGGCCCCTTCACTGAATGTTGTGTCGCACCAAGTCCTGAGCAGGCTCTGCCTTCAAACTTTGCTGCCTCCCAGGCATGCCCTCAGCATGCTGGGGGCAAAGCCCCAAACCCCAGCCTGAGCAAAGGGAGCCTTCTGGGGCAGAACCCCTCCCAGAAGAGGGTGGCGAGCACCTGCATTTCCCTCCAGTGGCTTTTCCAGCCCAGCCTGGTGCTAACCTTCNACAAAGAGGAAAAAGGCTCCTTTTTAGTGAGGTTTTGAAAAAAATGGAAATTACCCTGCAGAGGAGGGGAGAAGGGCCAAGGGGTTTCAAAGCATCTTCTTCTCCCTGGAAGTGATACGGAGAAGATGCTCCAGGCCATATGGCCTTTAGTGGCTTTGAAGTTCAGGCGGCAGCTGGGGAGGGATGTGGTGAAGGGCAAGGCAGGGAGACAGCTTCCCACAAGGCACGTGCCGGCATCGGCATCGGCATCAGCTGCCTGTGCCCCCCTTGTCCCTCAGCTGGGGCCTGACCTTGGAGAGGTGGCAGCCCCCCGGTAAGGAGGCAGCGCTGGGGCGATGGAGCTGTGGAAGTTCCAGGAAGTGGTCCCGGGTGCAGGGAGCGATGGGGTTCAGAGCCTACATCCCATTCTCGTTGTGCCTGTCGGTTGCCACGGCGACCCGGGAGCCTCATTTCCACGGGATGTTGCTGGGAAAGGGAAAGGCAGGTTGTGCAGAGGGGTGGGGAGTCAGGATGGGACTTTCCCAATTCCTTCAGTCTCCATAGAGAACCCTTTCACCAGTATTCCCACCACAAACCCAGTCTGGACTGGGCTGACCATCCTTTCTCCACCCCAGAGAGATACAAGGGTTGGCTGGGCCATGGCTGTGACCATCCATCTGTCCTTACTGGAGTGAGGCAGACACCACTGGACATATCCCAGTGAAGGATCTTGGAACTGAGTGATCGCTGAGTCACACAGTCAAAAATCCTCTCCAACTGCCTGGTGCTCTTTTATCCCTGTGAGCTGATCCAGCTCCTGGACCAACTTCTTTGGGAGGACCCACGTGCATGGACGTGTCCCAGTTTCTTCCAACCCTTGAGCCATTCCAGCTGCCTCCATCCTGTCCTTTCCAGCTCCTCTGTGCACACCAATGCCCACAGCTGTACCACTGACCCACTTACGTGGCACACCAGCACGTCAGGGCTGTGCCACAGAGCTGCTGGCCCCACTCTCTGCCCACATTACCTTCCCATGTCAGGAAAGCCCTTGACAGCTCAGAAAATTGGGAAGTTATCTCAAAAGTATTGAGTTATTCAGTTGTCCTTCTTACACAGACAACAACGAGCATCTCCCCATATTTGTGGGGGCTGCAAATGGCTCCAGGTAGCAGTGAATCACAGTCCAGGGACTCTGGATGCTGACTGATGCAGCCTTGACCTGAAGATAATGCTCCTCCTGGCCCAGTGGCTTGGCTCCTGGTGCCACCTCCTGCATGGCCACTACAGCCACAGGACAGTGGTCCCAGTCATGACCCCAGCCTCTCCCTAAAACAGGAAAAGGGTCTTGTAGCCCTCCAAAATACTGATATTCATAAATCAGGTGTGCATGGGGATGTGTTGGAGGGGACAGAGCCACGTGGTGACACATCCCTTCCATCCTGTGCCCACCTCTGTGCCCCAGTGTCCCTCTACACCAGCTTCCTTGGCACAGGGAACTGCATGGGGTGCCCAGAGCACTCCATGGCAAAGTAGGGGGTGTGTGGACTGGCTCACTGGGATCTGGACCCACCAGTCCAGGTCTGTCTTCCACCAGCACATCTCCTGCCCATTTCCATGGCAACATGTGGGGTGACAGAGATGTGGTCCCACACCATGCTTTGGTCCCATGTACATGTGAGTCAGAGGGCACCAGGAATTCTCAGTCAGGGCCAGGCACGGACACCATGATGCTCCTGCTGCTGTAGAGCCTGGGGCTGTGCTTGTGGGGCTGGCTTCATCCAAAGGCAGGTGACGGCTTCTTTCTCTGGAGCATGAAGTGCTGCATGGATGGATGACCTCAGCACTGCCAACCAGACTGCAGCTAGGAGTGGGCATTCCACTTGTCCCTCTGGCTTAGAAACTGTCATGGGGGCAGAGCAGGATGGGTACCCATGTTTAGGCATGGTGCAGGCAGCACCAGGCATCCTCTGCCCATGGTCCTGGGCAGGGTTTGTGTATCAGCACTGTCATCCCAGGCATCCTGGATTGCAGCTGGGAAGTGAAAAGCCTCAATTCTGGGGCAGTGCTTACTTCAGCAGTTCCCATTTCAGGAGTCTCAGCCTCTCCCAGTCCCATGCCCACCAGTACATCACACTGCAGACACGACCAGGGCACTCATCTCCCCTCCCTCATGATCTCCTGTTGTGCCTGGGGACCCCCAGCAGGACACGACCTCACTTTTCCAGGCAGCTATCGACTGCCAAGCCCTCACTGCCATCAGCAGGAGCTGCTCTTCAAATGCCTTTGCCGCCGGCGCTGGGCAGGACATCGATCTGTCAACCACCTTTCATGTCCTCACTGTGCCCCTTTCCCAGCAGCGCTCCAGCTGAGCTGCTCCCTGCCCAAGAGACTGCATTTCCCAGTGCCCCTCATACTCACGGCCCCTCAGCCCCTGTCCCATACCCCTGCTGCCCACTGGTGCTACCCTCCTGCCTCAGTTTCCCCACCAGCAGAGCGCAGAGCTCGGTGACCCCATGGCCAGCATCACCTCAGCACGTGGGCTGGGGGCAGCTCTGCCAGGTGCAGGGCACATCTGGATGGCCTAACCTGCTCTGCCAGGGGTAACAGGCTCTCTTTGTCCCCACGTCACCCTCGACACACCCACTGGGTGCTCTGTTTGACCTCTCACCTCACTGGGACCTCACTCTGCCCCTCTGGGTCAGACCCCTCTGCTGCTGCCAGGCTCCCATTGGGGCACCCGCTCCGGCACAACCCCCCGTTGGTTTTCCCAGCTCGTCACGGTGCAAGGCGGAGGAGATGACATCCCTGCTCCTGCCAAGACAAACACGGCGCCTTCCAAACACGCAGGGCTTGGCAAGCCCACACCTCGGCCATCGATCACCGAGCCCGCTATGCTCCAGCCCATGACAGCCCCTCCGTGGAGCAGCGCAGGGGAGAAAGAGCAGGGGGCTTGGGGGGGGATCTCAGCAATCCCCCCCCGCCTCTCCTAGCACTGCCAGCTGAAGGATGGAGAATCCACACTCGTACCCTACCGGGGGCTGGGGGCTTGCCCTGGGCTCCTCACACCCACAGAGTGCCGTGCAATGTCGGGGGGTCAGTGCCCACCCCTTGGCACGCAGAGAGTGCCTGGGGCAGGGACAGCTCGTCCCTGGGGTGGCTGTGCCGAAGGGTGCCCTGCAGCTGCTGGCTTAGCCCCAGGCAGAAAGTTGGCCAGAGCCAGCTCCAGGCTCTTACAATAATAAACCACGCTCAGGCAAGCATTTGTCACTGGGCTGGAGCGGGAAAGGACCAGATATCCCAAACATCTGGGGGGGGGAGCGTGGGAGGCAGAGGGCAATCAGGGAGGTCCTGGAGGGGCCAGAGAGGGTCTGTCCTCTCCACAGTGTCCTAAGATGATGGCAGCAGAGCGTGGCATCACCACGTCAACCCTTCCAGAGGGCTCAATTCAGCCTGGAAGGGCAAATCCTGCTCCTCCCTTGCATCCCATCCCCTGTGGCAGCTCCTGAGCTGGGAGCCGCTAAGGTTTCCGTGCGAAGCTGGTGTCTCTGAGAGCTGTAGCAGGGGGGGTATAGGCAGCTGGTGGGGACTGGGGGGGGATGGAGGCATTGCCAGTCTAAGCCAGACTGGAAGCAGAGTCTGCAGCACTGCTGTCTCTGTGCATGGAGGTGTATGCATCTCAGGAGCCACCCTGGGGGAATCCCAGGGCCGCTGTGCCCTCCTGCCTCCTTTACTGGCCCATGTCAGCAGGAGACATCTGCAGCTGGAACTCTCCCAGGGACTGGGGCAGCCCCCAGAATTTCTTCCTACAGTGGGGTGGGAAGAGCCGAGGGCTGTGCTGGGTCAGGGGAGGTCCATCCCCTCACCTCTCACCCCTCTGCCCTCGTACCATCCCTGCCTTGCAGTACAGCTCCTCTCTTCTCCGATCCTGCATCCACCATTCCCTACAAACCCCTGCCTGTATTCCCCAGACCCTGCATCCCCTTGCCCTCCCCAGCCACAGCCCCCAGCTCGCCTGCGCTGCCCAGAGGGTGGGTGCCCAGGATGGTGCCAGGCTACGGGCACCCTGGGGACCTGGGCGACCACCCTCGCTGCCCAGCCGGCCCCGGGGTCAGTATGGGGGTCGCTGCTGGGAGTCAAACCTGTGGCGGGCAGCGAGGGGCAGATGCCGCTTCCTGCTGCTGCGGGACGAGGAGCGGGGCAGCAGAGGGTTAAGCAGCGTCTGGCGGCGGGAAGGGGACCGGGAGGAGGGGGGGAGATGGAGGAGTTTGTTTAATAGCTGGAGACAAGCTATGCAGCTGTGCAGGTCGGACGGGCCCTGCAGCCCCCGGCCCCCGCCACCCCCTCCCCGGCCGTGCCCGGACAGGCAGGCAGCAGGCAGGAAGGCAAAGCAGGCAGCAGGCAGGAGGGCAGGCAGGCAGACTGGCACGAAGCTGGCAGCTGGGGAGCCTCAGCAGGGTTATAAAAAGCAGGAATGCTTCCCCCAGAGCAGCACACGGCAGGCGATGCCTGCCAGCCCGGCAGGGGATGGCAGCACCGCCCGGGAGGTGACACCAAGGGCACCCGGGGTGCTGGGGGACAGTTTGGTACTGGGGCATGACCCAAAGGGCTGGGCAGGTCCCCAGGTCCTCCCAGGCTCCCCGGGGTGGGTGGCAGTGGGCTGGCCCCAGGCTGGCTCAGAGGGGCCACCAAACCTGGAGCAGGAATCCCTGCATTGCTCTGCCACCAGCACTGCCCAGGTCCCTCCTGCATCATGGGACTTCCTGGGAACACCCACCCTGGTGCTCACTGGTATCCCCAGGCTGGGGCAGGCAAGACGGGGACCCCTGGCCCCGAGGAGGAGGCGTGAGACGACAGGCAGGTGGGGGACAGATGGCCAGAGCATGAAGCTGGCACGGGCTGAGCCGAGGCATCCGAGAGCTGCCAGGGGCCTCTGGCATCACCACGCAGCAGGGCCAGGAAGGAGAGGGGACAGGCTGGGAATGGGGGGAATGGGAACAGAAATAGGGGTGAGGACAAGGATAGGGATGAGGACAAGGATAGGGATGAGGATGGAAATTGGGACAGGAAATGGGGCGGGAATGGGGACAGCATTGGAGATGGGGATAGGAATGGGCATGGGAATGAGGACAGGAATCATGGTGAGGACAGGAAAAGGGATTGAGTTGGGAATGAGGACAGGACTAGGGATGGGGATAGAGATACAGATAGGGATGAGGATTGGAACTTGGACAGAAACAGGAATGAAGACAGGGAGAGGGTGCTGCGTAGGTGGCAAGTATGCACCCCAGGCCTGGGGCAGGGGCTGGGAAGGCAAAAAGCAGCTTGCAGGAGCTGGAATAGGCAGGGAGTCACCCTCAACCATGGCATGGACATGGCCACATCAGCACTTCACATGTCTGGTGTTGGGGGAAGAGCTCATGGAGTGGCAAAGGGTCCAAGGGTCAATGCATGAACAGAAGATGCAGTGACCCACCCCTCAAAGAGGCTTGGAAGTGTTAAGAAGCTGGGGGCCAATTAACCTCACTGGCTAATTAGGACAGGAAGCCACAGGCTTAAACTGCAGCAGGGGAGAAGGAAGTTACAGGAAGGCTGATTTATAACTATGGGGACTTGGGAGAGTTAATGGCTCAGTTCTGGGTTAATGATGCACCAGGAGGTGCAGGACCCTTTCCGTGCCAGCAAACCATGGATCATGGGGATGAGAGGGGATGGTGGGGACCCAGCTGCTCCTTTGTGGGTCTCCAGGACACCCACACTTGTTCTGGGGGCCAGGTCTTGAGAAGGTGTCCCGGGGCAGGGTGCCCCCTCTCCTGCCTGGCATCACTCCAATGCAGCTTGAGGGAGCACCCGCAGCCCCCCCAGCACAGGCAGGTAGTGGAGGGAGGCTGAGAACAGCCTCTGGCTGTGGCTGCCCCACTTTAATTCGCTGCCAAATGTGTGTCACCACCCCCAGAACTGAAACCAGAGGCTGCACCAGAGCCCAGTGGCCCTGGAGTGCCTGGGGGGGCCGAGTGACCTGTCACCACCACAGCCTGGTGTGCTGAGGTACTGGCATAGCGGACAAGGTGCCCCAAAGCATCACCCAGCTCACCAGCTGCCAGGAGAGAAAGTGAGACTGGAAATTCAGGACAGCCTTTGTGTTTGGACCAGATCACGAGAGACTGGGGCTCCAAAGGGAAAATAAAACCTCTCCTTAGAAATTCTTTTATCTCAGGGAGCTCCCGCGTATCGTGTTTCGGGCCATTTATTTGTGCTGCTGACTGAGGCCATTGCTGCTGCCCTCCCTCACACAGAGTGGCTGGTGATGAGAATCCGGCGACAAACTCCTCATTTTTCAGGGGAAGACAGAAGAGATGTGTGAGGGTGAAGCATGGTGCCAGCTTATTTCTGTGGAGCCATCCCTGGGAAAAGAAGAGGCAGCAGGGGGCAGATCACAGTGGGGCTGGGAGCAGACACCCTCTCTGCCTCCTCTCAAGCACCAGCAGTGCCTGGGTGACAAGGTGACCCTGCCTGGGTGGAAACCCTGCCCTGTGAACTTTCCCCTCTTCCTGTGGGGTAACTAGGAGAATGGAGGTGCACTGGGACAGTGCAGGGATCTGTGCTTAGGGGAGGAATTTTTCCAGCAGCAATGTCTGCGTGTGGGAGGCTACTGCTCTCCAGTCCTTGGTCCTTGTGCTGGGATGTCTCGGCTCCCCCTACCCTGCTCCTGTCCAAAAAGACTGTCTCAGAGGAAATGATGGATCTTAGATCAGGCCATCTTCTGCTCCAGCACCCAGTGTTGCAGTTTTTCAGCATCCTTAATGCCTCATTCATTACCCCATTTGGGAGCAGGTAAGCAGAAGGAGATGCTGCAAACCTCTGGATGGGACCTCTGAGGCCAAGGGAGAAGGTACTGTTGGAACTGGGGGGCATGCGGCCAAGCTCTGTGGGGCTTGCAGAGGGTTCTGCCCATAACTGGGTGAGGAGGACCTGGCAGAGGCTGCCAGCTTGGCAGAAACAGAGCAGGGGAACTGAGACACGAGCCTGACATTTGGGGGACTCCAAGATGTCCCCTTCAGGCAGGAAGGACCAGAGCAGAGCTACGGAGCTCAGCTGCACAGCACCTACAGTCATTGCCTTGGGTGTGCGGGGGGGACGGTGCTGGGCAGGCATCACGCGGTTCAGGGGGAGAATGGTCCTAGGAAGGGATACCCAGGAACCAGCAGATCCCGGGTGCCAGGGCACAGGTACTGAGCTGGGATCACCTCAGGACCGCGGGATGCTGTGCAACCAGAGCAGGCAGGGGTCATCTGGCTGCCCTGGTCTGAAGGCCGGGGGTCACCAGTGGGGGTACCCGGGGTGGGGCGGCAGAATGAGCAAGGTGGGGCCAGGGAGGGCGCCTCACTCCCAGCATTTGGAGATGTCGTGTCTGCGAGACGGTTTCAGTTTCTCAGCGGAGTCGGAGCGCTCACAAAGCCGCCGACTCGCCAGGGCTCGGCTCCCCGCAGACCCCACCGCCCCGGGCCGCCCNAGAGCGGCGGCGGGCGGCGGAGCGGATGCCCGGAACGGGGGGCGCCCCGGGAAAACTTTCCGCCGCTCGGAACTCGCGCGTGTGGGTCCCCCGCGCTGCAACTTGCCGGTGAACTGGGCAGGTGGGGCTTGGGCTGGTGCCGGCGGTGCGGTGCTGGGAACCCATCCCCGAGCTGGTGGCGGCGCCGGGTGCGTTGCAGAT
>WBMY01013882.1:956-13088 GCA_013397315.1 Donacobius atricapilla
CCTTTTTTAGTTCAAAACCATTCCCTCTGTTCCTGTCACTACAGGACCCAGTAAAGCATCTATCTCTGTCTTTCAAATAAGCCCCCTTTAGTTATGGGAAGGTTGCAATGAGGCCTTCCCTTCTCCAGGTGGAACAACATCAACTCTCTCAGGCTGTCNGAACATCTCCAGAAGTGGGGCATCCACAACTTAGCCAGAAAACCTCTTCTACTGCCTTCCAACCCTTATATTCAAATTTTTTTCGTAAAATCCAATCCTACCCTTTTTTAGTTCAAAACCATTCCCTCTTTTCCTGTCACTACAGGACCCAGTACAGCATCTATCTCTGTCTTTCAAATAAGCCCCCTTTAGTTATGGNCCTTCCCTTCTCCAGGTGGAACAACATCACCTCTCTCAGGCTGTCTTCATAGGAGAGGTGCTTCAGATCTCTGTCCATTTTCATAGCCCTCTCTGGACCTGTCCTGTGCTGGGGATGTCAGCTCTCACACATCTGTCAGTGTTTTTCTTTATGTGAAGCATAATTTCTTATGTGGTCTGAGCAGAGGGAAGAGAGGATGATCCATAGCTCTCACATACTACACAGCTGGCTCCTGTTCAGCCTGCTAGCTGGCTGTCCCCCCAGAGCTGCTCCCCAGACCCAGTCTGCAGCACTCGGCCTTCCATAGCAGACCTCACCATTTGTCCTTGTTAAATTTCACAGGGTGGGTCACTGCCTTCCCCTTCATCCCACCTGTCCAAATCATGCAGCCCTTCCATCAAGTATTTGACTACAGGCACCCCAGCCTGGGGTCATACACAAAGCTGAGGCAAGTGCACTCCACCTTCTCCCTCTAGACACTGATAAAGGGGTAAAACAGGACAGATCCCAACAGACCCCTGGGCAATGCCACCCCTAACCAGTTCCCAGGTTGAGCACAAACACCAGTCACCAGCCTTTACACCTAACCACTTCTTTTACTCATGTAGCTGTCTCCCCACCCAGACCTCAGCACCTGAACCCAAATATGGAAACATCATGGCAGAGTTGGTTACTAAGGTTGTGGTAAATGACATCTGCAGCTCTCACTTTTACTCTTGGTAAATGCATGATGTTACTTGCCACAATCACCACCTTCATGAGCCTGGAAGAAATTTCCAAGGGCACTGACTACATGAATTTCCCAGAAACTGAGATGATAACTGGCTTGTGGTTCATCAGATCACTCTTCTTTTCTGTTTGTAAGGCATAAGTACTACCTTTGCCTTTCTGAAATCATGACCCGTGAAGCTGTTAGGGTGTAGCTGTGCTAGGGTGTCAGCCAGCTGCCTTAGCACCTGTTGATATGGTCCTATGCACATATGGGGGACAGGATTGCTCCAGACATATTAGAACTCCTCATTGACATCCAGTACCTCCATTCTTCCTTGAACCCTGTCCCTAGATATGAAGGCTTGGTAGTGAAGTCTAAGATGAAAAAAGACACCAAGAATCCCACAGCCTTATCCATGGCCACTAGATAAAATCTGAATAATTATGAGTGGGATGGTTATCAGACCATAAAGGTCAATCATATGGAGTCTGACCCATGGCAACTGTGCAGTTTAGAGTAGGAAAAGCATCTGTCATCCAGTCGGGAGCATTCCTTCTCACGAATGGCTGTTCAGGTAACCAGTTACAAGGATTTTCTGTCTCTTCCTATTGCCAGAGCAGCACAAAGGATCTGGAAGAGAGCTGGAGATACATTATTTATCTGGGGGTATATAAACAGAGAAATAATTAATTGAGTTTTAGTGGGGTTTTTTCCCCATTCTCTCTCAAGACAGATGTCAGAAAACTAGGCAACAAATATCCTTTTTTAAATGAAACAACACCAAGTTACACATTGATATACAAACTTCAGCTAATGAAGCAAATGTATGGTTTGTTTAGCAACGAATTCTGTGTAATATAAAGGGTTAGAAGGACTGTGGTCTTCTTTGAACTTTCCCCAAAAGGTCAAGGACTTATGGCACATAAAAACATCTGGACAGTATTTTTTTTATGCTAGCAAGTTTTCGAGAGAGAGAGAACTTTTGCTTTAGTGACTTTTACCATAAAAGTTAAAATGTAAAATGGGAGTCAAGCTATAAAAAATTTGAAGAAATCCAGGCTGATGATATGATAAGTAGGATTGATAAAACCCAACAGAGGTATCATTTGGCTCCAGAATATCTGGTGAATGAGTTTTCATGTCCAACATGTCATTAGCAATCATTTATGTAACATTCTTAATGTATGCTGAATTTCTTTCTGTGGTTGCTCCCGACTCTGTGTTGCTGAGCTACAACTCATGTCTGAATAACATTTGGTTTTAATCTCAGGATGCTACATGACAAAAAATTGTCCCTGGTTCCTTGTCCATAAAATCAATGATTTTCCCTTCATTCTATGTATGCACTACTTAAGCTATATACTTTTGATTACTTTCATACCAAACTGAAGCATACCCTCCTTTTCCTTCAGTATCTACATGGTTGTCTTTTTCTTTTAACTGCAACTTAAGTTTCTAATTTAACAGTATTCTCTGCTTAATTCAGATGTATAAATTACTGAGTATAGATATACTCTCTCCTTCTTTTTATCCCATTTGTTCCTCCTGCCAAAGTACTTTGTCAGGAATAACAGAATATCTTGAGTTGGAAGAGACCCATAAGGACCATCAAGTGCAACTCCCTGCTCCTTGCGGAATCACCTAGCACTAAACCATATGATTAACTTGTACAGATGTTCCTTGAACTCTATCAGGCTGGTGCTGTGACCACTTCCACAGGGAACCAGTTTTCCAATGTCCAACCACCGTCTGTGTGAAGAACAGTCTCCTGTTGCTCAATCTGACTTCCTCTGATGCAGCTTCAAGTCTCTGTGTATCCTATAGCTGGTCTTCAGACGGAGAAGGTCAGTGTGATCCAGAAGGACCTCAGAATATCTGAAAAAATTTGTCCAAATTTGTCTTCTAAACTTCAGTGGATGCCAGAACAAATGTAAACCATTTAGAAGACATGCAGTTGCCACTGTATCTCAAAACAGACCAAGAACTGTTTGAGACTGAAAACCCAAGTGAAATATGTTCTAAATTAAGGAATTATAAATGTCTGTTTTCCTCTAAATTGGAAGGAGAAGACAAGAAAAGGGAGCAAGAAATGGTGGAACACTTAAGCTGTTCAAACATGAGGCTGCTCACAGAGGATATAATAAATGATAAGGTACCCATTTGCAATGTTGGTGCTGTGTACAGGGTATGTACAAGGA
This sequence comes from Donacobius atricapilla, assembly GCA_013397315.1. NCBI lineage: Eukaryota > Metazoa > Chordata > Aves > Passeriformes > Mimidae > Donacobius > Donacobius atricapilla. Next base: position 4,225 of record WBMY01013882.1, read on the forward strand.
AAAGTGGTGGAAGTTTCTTTCTTTGAAGGTAGGAACAGTTATAGCACCAAAGTTGAAAGTTGATTATTATGCCCTCTTGAATTTACTGGTTTTGTGTCCTGGAGGGAAAGGAGGCACATGGAGTTCTTTTGTCATAGCCAAGGAACTATGACAAGAACAGAGAACACTTGTCTTCCCAACTGTCCTACCTGCAGACAAACAGGCCAAAAGGAAAAATACTGTGTCTGCAACAGGGAGGAGGGAATGAGCTTTGGTGCAGCTAATTGCTTTCAATGGGAATACCGTAAGAAATCATTAGGGGTTGGAGACTGGGCTAGAGTGAGGTAGGAATGCAGGGTGTTGACATATATGCAGCTTGAGGTGAAAGAGCATAAGACATTAACAATAGTGTTAGAATTTACTTAGGAAAAAAAATTCAAAGGCTGATGTGGCTGAAGGCATGTTAATTTACTAGAGGGAAGGAGTAAGAGGAATGCAAACCAATACAATGAAGTTTCATGGGGTTAAACTTCAGAGAATATTTCTTAAGTAGAGGAATATCAGACTTAGTTTTATGGAATCTTCTAAAATCCCAGTGCAGTGGCTCTAAATGTGAAACTACCAAAACTTTTTCTGGTTTTCAAAAGCTGAAACACAAGAGCTGCCTGTAGCCCAGGAAATTGAGTCTATATAGAAAAATGACAGTTTTTCCTTATCTGGAGAATGAAGGCTGTACGGAATACATTTCTGAAAAAAAGTAAGTTAAACAGTCATTTAATGAGATCAGGGTATCTTGATTTGTTCCAGGGGATTTGAAGATGCCAAAAAAGCAGGGTGAAAAAGTTCAAAAGTGAGCTTTTGATAATTTTCAGAAGGTTTAATATCTTTTCCTGTCCCCAAATTTTAGTATGCTCTTGCCTCTGATTAACCTTTCACCCCCATTGTGTGGCAGAACAGTGACACCTTTGTTAAACTCTCAGCGGAGCTACTGATTCATTATGTCCTTAATGTCTATTGGTAATCCTCCAGTTTATCTGTGGTAGTTTGGGATTTTTTTTCTTTTTTTGTCTTTACCTTATCAAAGCACCCGAAACAAAAAATAGCACTCAGACTGTTCTGCCTTGTATTTCAATCCCAAATGCTGAAACATGAGAGAAGCAGTTTCTTTTTTAAACCAGTTTAGTGTACCTTGTATTGGGTATTGGCTTTAAAAGCATCAAAAGCATTTAAAAGTTAGAGTTTGCACTCTCTTTTCTGAGAAGAAAGAAAAGTACTGTGGATTATATGCCTGACATTTGTCATTTTTGGGACTGAACAGGATGACAACCACTTGAAAATTTTTGCCAAAATTTGGTAAAAATTTCCACGGTATACAAATGACATTAACATTACACTTCAAAAGGGTCCCCCCGTTGCTGAGGCTTTTACTCAATTTTGTTTTTCCATGCATAAGTCCTTTATTAATGTGTCATTGTCATGGCTATTAATTGCCCAAATCATGTACCATAGTATTGGGGCTATAGAAAAACACCCGTGTGCCTGAGTTAGTAAGTTGCCTGAGTCTGTAACAATATGGGATCATGAGTTCTGACCTCAAGAAATGGAGGTACAGCAGTAGGTCTCTATATTTTTGATATGTAACCCCGCACAGTCCCCAGAGAGGTTTGTTAAACTTTTAAAATCAGGGGTAAAGAATTCAGCCAGAGTATGTCAATATTTATTCTTTCTGTATCACAGGGGGAGTATACAGAGAACTCATTCAATTTGCTACACTTTCTGTACAGCTTTCATTTGAAATCTGCAAAACTAGTCTGATATCTAATGCATCTGAAAATATTTGGTGTTTTGTTTCCTGGTTTTGCCTAAAGGTTTGGGGTCTTTGGCTTTTTTATAAATTCTCTTATGACACAAAGCCCAACTACTATCCTTTGTTAGTGAACGTTTGAAGTTTTGGGGTTTTATTTTCTTATTATTGCTGACAGCATTAAAAGTTGATTGCATATAAGCGGTATTTTAATAAAAATTTAATGGGTATTAATGGTTAAATTAATTTCTCTACAGCATCTGAAACTCTCAGGTGAATTTGCTGTCTCTGAATTTAGGTAGCTAAACACATGAGTTTTTACAGATCTGCAGAGAGCCACAGTAGATGAAACAGGTTTTGCAGGCAAGAGGTTTACAGTATACCCTACAGCCTTAGCTGAAACAGCTATTAAATCACTTATTGTCACTCACTGTAAACCACTTTTACAATACTTTGGAGATTGAATTACTGCTTACATAGCACTGTGAGTAAGCACAGCACTCCATCAGTGTCTGAACATCATGGAGAAATTCACTGTCTAAATAATATATATAGAAAACCAAAACAAAATAAGAAAAATTGAGATGTCCAGGAGCAATTGCACTGAGTTTGCTGTAAGCAATGCACCGATTTCAAAAGGACTATTGTACCAGGGAAAGTTAGCAACACCAACCTATTCTATCTGTGTGCTGTGCTTTAGAAAACAAATAGATCAAATGATTGAAACAGAATCAAATACTCTTTCAGTGAGTCTCCATTAGCCCATTGTTCACTGGCTAGACAGTCCAGGTCTGATTCCAGACAGTGCCATACCATCACAGACCTTGGGCTAGAAGTGTGAACGCAAAGGTGCATTCATTAAAAAGGTCTGCAAGGTAAACGTTTTTATGTCTGAGATTGAAAGCTGAGGATAGTTAGCCATCTTATGGAGAAAATCAGTTCATCTTTCCTGTCATCTTCTCTTGTTACCCATCTGGGAAGGCATATCTCACATGTGATCAAAATAATCCCCTTTGTACATGGGCCCTAGACTGTTCTCATGCCTCACAGTGAGTCCTCATCAAAGTAAGAGATCTGACTGGATTTTGAAGTGTACAGGGTCCCTGATCAGTGATCTCATTTTCCAGTTACTACAAGCATGGTGCTTAAGCCTGTGCTACAGCAAGAAGCAGCTGTCATGGAAGATTTGTGGATTTTTTGACTCTGTCCCTTGTGGTGCCATATGGAACTGTAGCATGGATCATTTATGTGGTCAACTTAGGTTACATTTTTTTAAAGGATTTTGAAACCCTAGGACTGCAACTACTCTGTCCTTATTAACTGCTTTGCACCAAGTTACCAGTTTTGCTGAGCTGACAATGTATTCCCACCTTGCTACAGTTTTGATGGAGGCAGATTTATGCACAACAGCACTGTAGGAATGACTGTTGGGACTTAATGCTGCTTCTACAAGCAGTTTCCCTCTAACTGTTGTCAGACTCTTTGTTTTTCAGTTCTAGTTTTAGTATGGTAACACAGGACTGTTCCTTTATCTGACTTATGAAGCTCTTTTTGCTATTAATAAATTTAAATAAGAAAAAAGATATTTATATTCACTCAGCTCTTTCTTTCATTCCTTCTCAGTTACATAAAGTTCAGAGGTATTAGGTGTGCTCAAAAGACCTGTATAACTTCTCAAATACGCCACCAGTTCTGCAATAGCTGTTGGGCTAGCTGTTTCAACCCATGACACCCAGTCATTTATTGCAGCACACAAGTCTTTAGAGAATTTGCAGCTACCTGCTGTGACTGTTGCATAATATGTGGAGTCTAAACTCCTGAAGAGCAGTATAGGAATTCAAAAGACATGTGGTGCTTTTAAGTGTTGGGAGACTTTAAAGATTATGTGATGCCAGTCCTAGAAAAAAAATTCCTACTGATCTTCCTATGATATGGAAAAGGGAGGACTAAAGAAAAAAAGGATTGGAAAAGTAGAGAACTTTTTGAAAAGTAAAGTAGAAAAGTTAGAACCTGTATGTAAGCCTAAGCATCTATCTCTTCATGGCACTGCTGAAATGAAAAAATCTGCTAATTATTTGAGGAGATATTCTGTGACCCTGTCCTTTGCCCTCTCCTCTTCAGAGGCATTGCACATTATGTTTTCTGAATTGATTTGTGACTGAAAATGGGAAGTAATAAATATTTTTTGAGTCTGTATTTTGAGTCTATATGTTAGTCTGGAAGATATTTTGTGGATTTACATTGTGACAGGATGTGTTCATCCCATTCCTCTTCTGTGAAAATCAATAGTAGCAGGATACATGGACATAATCCTTAAAACAAACAAAGCTTTGCAAACAGAGTTTTTAAACTAGTAAATGTTGAGGGTGTTTTTTCCATCTGTGTATTATCCAAAAGCACACAGTACCTCTGGTGCCAATTAATCTAATTGGTTTGCTTATTTGGTCAATGTTTTCAAGTGCCACTAAACACTCTCAGACTTTGGCGTGCAATTAAAGAAGACGATTTCAGTAGTTAAAAAAGAAATAAAAAGGAGAAAAAAGAGACAATAAACTGTATTTAAATGTATTTGTAAGAGCTCATGACTAGATTTGTATAATGTTTATACAGACACATGTGAGAATAGGAGTCTGTAACTGATTTGGAACATTAAACAGTTTCAAGATTTTTGCCTTTCATTAAAATTTCTTTGAAACATTTATCATGTACCGGCTTTAAAAAAAGATGTTTCTTTTTTCTAGCATTCTTTGTTTTCCAGTTGTGATTCTTTTTTCTTCCCTTTTCCTTTGTTTCTTGTCTTTACTATTGCTCCTGGTTCAAAGATCATGAACCTGATCATGGCTGACAAGGAGCAGAGTAACAGGAAGGTGGAACAGGACATGTGACTCTCTAGGTCAGCTTGGCATTTTGCAATGCTCCTTCAGCAGCAGTGGGCTGTGGACATAAAATGAACTGTAAGTGTCTTATTTTCAACGTACTGTTTTGTAAAATCACTGTTTAAGGAGAGTTCTTGCCTACAGGAAACTGATAATACTACTATGCAGTGTCCCAGAGAATGAGACTGTGTGTAACAAATGCAACTGCCCTCTCTCGATGCTGCTAATCCTATTTGAATGTGTTGTCCTGAGCACAGTCACATTACCTGGTGCATAACACCAATTCACACACCTGAGGTGAGGTGTTTCAGTTTTTATTCTAGTTTGCACAAAGTGGGGAGCTAAACGGTAACCCATAAAAAACCTGGCTCACCAGTCACCAGAACTTCACAGTATTTATACATTTTATTAAACAAAGGCATCAGCATTAATTGATTACAAACTACATAATTTTACATAACTTTTCTATTAATTAGTACTCAAACCCCTATTTGCTAGGCTCAAATCTTGAGGGGCTCAAAATCAAGTGCAGAGCTGAAGTCTCTTCAGACTTTGCAGGTTCTGTCCTTAAATACTGAGACTTCCATCTTGCTCTCTCCTCTGTGTAGAGGTCCTTTGCCTGTACCAGAGAACCCCCAGCAGTCCATAATGATCCCCTGCCAGCAAACATCCAAAGAGCTGTTTGGAGAACAAGTGTCACCTTCCTGCCCCATGCCCTGGTGTTCTCTGGTCTGCAGGTCCGGACACCCACAAGCTTGCTTTGCTGTCTCTGGCACTGGAATCTGAGGAGTGCTCCCATGCTTCTCCCAGCCTTCTTGCAGGCTCTGTGTTTTCTCCATGCCATCTCTCATACATTTAAACAAGACTAAAGGCTGGCTAAAAATATGAAAAAAGATACAGACACTGGGTTTTAAACTGTATGAGGTGCAGTAACTTCACAGAGGAAGAAAAGTCTCTCCTACTCTGCCAATGACTTTGGTGAGGATGTAGAAATTCACTAATGGCTGATAATTAAACCCCCACTCTTTCAAAGGGCAATAAAATATAATTGCAATAGAAAACTAAGTGGGTAGTTGGTAGAGTGAAATTTCATTTTAAGCAAATTATGCATAAATATGCAGATCAGAAGAGGAAGTTATCTCAGCTGATTACTTCTCTTTTTTTGCTGTTTTTGTACTCTAGTTTTCTTTTACGGAGCAATCTTTTTATGAATATTGTATTAATGCTGTAAGATAGATATGGAGAATCAGCATATTTTAAGTTAATGTCACAAAATACAGTAATCTACCTATAAGTAGTTTGAATAATGTGAGTAATGATATGCCAGCAAGTGTCCTATGTCCCTGTGCTAGTCCCTTTAGAGAAAATGCATGTTCATCATCTTAGGTTTCCTAAAATGGAATGATATACCTAGAAGCCTGCAGTTTGTTTATGTTTCTCTTCAAATTAACAGCACATTCTGGTTGAATTCAATAAAGCCTTTTTTCCCTGCCTTTTCAATCTTCAAAACATCTTCATGGGTTTTGATCTTCACATAGCTGCATTTATGCTAATTAGATTCAGCCCTGCAGTGAGTACACTCTGGTTTATAAATGCTAAAATAAGAAAAATAACTACTTGAATGTTGCCTCCCAGGCAATATTATAGGCAAGATAGCACCACAAGTTTATCTGTTTATGATATAGAAATCCTTGCGTGGCTGAGGTGTTTGTAGTCCAAGGCTAGTTTCTTACAGGAGTCACAGAGAATCCTTCGGAGGAAGGTAAAGGGAACCGCTGACAAAGTATTAACTAATTTTTACTGAAAGTCTGTTGTCTTATGAACCTCAGACTTCAGGATACAGTTTTCTTTAGAGAAGTTAGTTGTTCTTCTCAACCACTAACAATACACAGGAACATCTTGTTGGCAAATTTAGGGATAGGGGATAAGATTAAAATGAGGAAATGAAGAGAAAGTGAGTGTGTTATTTTCCTGTTGTATTTAGTGACAAAGATGGAGTGAATAAAATGAACAGGGAAACATACCATCTACTGTTTTCTTCTTTTCTTTATTGAAAATTCTCTGTGAAGAGCAATGAAATACACAAAAATGCTAATGCAAAATGACTATCACAGGCCAGTGTCATGTCTGGGAGCCAGTAGGTCCTCCTCTCTGATAAAGGGATCACAATGATGATTAGTTTGCATGGGTTAGGCCGTCAGTCCTGTAAAAAACCAAACATCAGAGTTCTCAAGTTCTTGGCAATATTCCCCATTAGATGCACCTGCACTGGGTTGTTAGTTGTCTTCATCATCTAGCTTCACATCTGATTTTTTTTCTGCTTTTAAAGGAAAAGGAATCTCTTTTGCTATGGATCATAATGAAAGAAATTGGATTAAATAGACATCTGTATGGTGAAAAAGAGTACTCAGATCTTAAATTCCCCTTGATTTGTTGTCAGCTATGTCGTATTTTATAAAAATTGAGGAGAAGATGGAGACATCTGCACAGTTTTTTTTGTTTGGCGTTTTTTTTTCTCCCCACAGGAATATATAGTTAATTTTTCAAGATCTCACTTTTTAGGTAGTAAAACAGTGAAGGAGCCGTTGAGACAAATATATGTGAACTGTGTGTCTTGAATTTTAAATCCCACACATTCAGAAGATCTTGTTTCAGAGTCAAAAGCAAATATTTCTAATGTTAGTGGTCATGATCTAAATGTACTGTGCCTTGTGAAGTCAGTGCGCACTGAGAAGCATGCAAGATAGACAATTGCTCAGCAATTACCACCCCCAGCCCACAAAAGAATTTCAAAACTGTGTGAAAAACCCACCTGGAAACACCACAGAAAAGGATCACCAAAGCAGCATAGAGTTATGTAACAAATAAATCACCTATGAATAATTTTGGTAGTTCTACTATAAAGAATGGGCTCAGAGAATTTGGCTGTAAGCTCGGAGAAACTAGTTACAGCATTTTCATGGCTTTCCACCACTTTGAGGTGGGATACAAAATACTGTTCCACCAAGGGTTAGGTTTCATTACCTCAGTTTTAAATAGGTACAAGCCACTGTATAAGATGTAATACAGTGTTAGATGAATATCTTTCAATATTATTCATTAATTTAGATAATTATTGATTTTTTGTTGAGGTAGTAAATTTTCAGCCTTTCTGAAAACCAAGCCTTACACAGCCAATGGGTCTGTAAAAACACCAGAAATCATGCAGACTGGTAACACTGACTGCTGTAGTTTATTTGAATTTCATTGTTAATGGACTGTTCTGTATCCCCCTGTTTCTCCTAGTTACTGGTTTTGTCCTGAAAGTTGTTTCTACCCCCTGAGCTGTCAGTTGTACCCAACCCAACCCGTTTTTCCTGTGTGTTCTAAGTCAGTCTTTCCCTGGACCAATCCCTGTCCAGACTGTCCCAGGGATTCCCCTAATCCATGACGCCCCATTGGTCCATGTGACCTGTTTTCTTCCCACCGGTTTCCCATTGGTGCCTGAAGTATGAAACTCCTCCTGGTTCTCCTCCCACATCCTCCCTCTATTGGTCAGAATTTGTTACCTGCCCCTTGGGCCTCCCCCATTTATAATCGTCCGCACACTGTGCTTGGGGTCCGTCTGTCACTGGCTGTTGAGGAGAACAATCCCTTCTGGATCACAAACAGAGGATGCCCCTCTCATTCCTTGCCCTCAGATCTAGAGACCTTCGTGCCGCAGAGCAGAGCGCTCTGAGCCGCATCTCCCACCGCCCGCTCAGGGACGCGTCCCACTCACAGCGCTGTGCTGCAGTGGCTGAGCTGGGTAAGAGACTCCAGCATGGCATGAAAGGACAACAAGGAGCAAAGTCAAGGACTTCGGCATCGTGGAGTACCTCCACCAGATCAGAATGTGAAGATAGTCTGCTGTAAGCAGTTCCTTCAAAACTTGGCTGATGAGCTAACTGCCTTCTAATAGGTTCATTCCCTAACAGACTTCTTCTATTCGCCAGTAAAATACCCATCAATGCTAACTGAAATGTGGGAATAGTCTGAATGGTTTATAATTTCATGTAGGGAATAGTATGCAATAAATCAAGATCAGTAGTCATAGCTTGTTACTGTAAATGCTTCAAGAAGTGTCTTAAAAGAATGTTTGCCGTTTCACTTAAGACAGTTGTTCATGGAGGTGTTACCTTGTGGTAAACCTGAAGTAAGGATACGGCAGGCCCAGCAGATGTTAT
>WBMY01013882.1:13101-36834 GCA_013397315.1 Donacobius atricapilla
TGTTATTATCAATTGGTAATCAAAATGTAGATCGAAGTTTGGAACTGAGAAGTATTCTTTCAGCCTTTTATGCTTTTTTTTTTTTTTTCCCCCCATTCCTTAAAGCTTCATTTCTTCTCTAAAGGAATAGCTATAAAAGAATACTGTTTCTTTCGTGATGTTATCCCAAGTACCTTGCAGGCATTATACCCAAATTCTGGTTTAAAAAAATATATCTTAAACTACAATTTTTGTCTTTGATCTGCTATGCAAAGATGATAACGATGCTTTGGCCTTAAAGCATCTAAAGCCCTGTTTAACAAACAATTTTCTTTAATTGAGGGTATGAATTAAAAGTTTGGACTGGGCCTTTTAGTCATTATTTAAGATTTCTAATTTTTTAATGTTCTCTATGTAGTAAGCTACTTTGCATAAAGCTTTCTAAAAAATTATTTTTGGCTGTAGTACAGATAGACAAATTTCACAGGTTAAAGAAATTCTTATTTTAGATTTATTCAAGACAAGAGGCCAAAGTCTGAAGCTGTGCCAGGAGAAGCATAGGTTGGACATCAGGAAGAATTTCTTCACAGAAAGAGTGACTGGGCATTGGAATGGCTGCCCAAGGAGGTGGTGGGGTCACTGTCCCTGCACGTGTTTAAGGAAAAACTGGATGTGGCACTCAGTGCCATGATCTGGTTGACAGGGCATTGTTCAATCACAGGTTGGACTTTATGATCTCAGAGGTTTTTTCCAACCTCATTGATTCTGTGTGATTCTCTTCTTTCCCCACATGACAACAGCATGTGATATCTAGAAATTACCCTCTGTATTTTAATTAATGCCCTATCTTCAGCAGAGGCCTTGGATGCTAGCTTAATGGTTTGTCAACCTTTTTGCAGAACCAGGAGGAGCTATTGAAACAAAGGTCTGGTCCCTCAGTGAATGGAAATGGAAATTTTATCCAGTTAATCCTGTGCTGAATGTAACACAGAACTGTCTGCCTGGAAAAGCACTGACCTATTTTTTTATTTCTTGTTTTGTGTTGATCTGTTTTAGAAGATGAAAATAGGAAGCAATAGTATGCAATGAGCTTTACTTAATACAGATATGGCACAGTGAAATGATATGACCTTATGAATGCTTTCCTAGCTTATAATCATACAACCTATTTTAAACACTAATAAAAGCTTATTGATGAAACAAACACAAGTGCTAAACTTGGTGATTTTCTGAAATGCCTTTGATTATTTCTAAATCCTTGAGAATTTAGTTCTTGTAAGGATTTTTCTGAAATCTGACCTCTTTTGAAACTAACTTGTGAACTTATATTATTGACATTTGTGCCCTGCTAAGGTGCAGACTTTATTGGCTGAAAATATACAAATATGTTAACATATAAATGAGTGCACTCCGTGTTATTTTCTTAAATGCCCGTGCAGTACTTCCTTTAGCACAGTTACAAGACTGCAGTGACCTGAAAAATACGTTGTACTGTGTGAATTTCTGTCCATACATGTTTAATAGGGCTGGTAGTACATGGTGCTGCTGCCATGGTGTCAGACACCAGCCAATGACATGTGGAAATAGACAGACTAGATAAGAAACCATACCTTTGGTTATCTCTGAACATATTTGCCTGCAAAAGTCGTCTTCAAACCTCTGCTTTCCACATGGCAATTCAGAATGGATATCTCTAGACATACTGTAAAGGTCTGTATTTAAGTCCAGTTTGCACTGTCTCCATTCTGCAGCATTTTTGACCCTTACTGATGCTGGACAGCATCTCCTCCTGACAGGAGGTTCTGCAAGTCTTCCTTTGGTCATGTTCTGCTGCCCACCTAGCCCTCATGCATCCTACAAATCAAAATCTTTACCTCTAACACCTTGACAGTACAACCCAGCAGTGTATTGGACATCCTCCCTTGCATCTGGAAAGCATAACTATCATAAAGCAATAATCCTTAGAATGGACCAAATATCTTAATTCAGCTACAGACCAAAATCAAATGCCACTTTATTTACTTCTTCTCATAGTTTCTCATCATATACAGTCCGTGTAAGCACATTTTTCCCATTGCTGAGATCTGCAATGAATCCTAGTCGTGGACATCTGTCATAACCAAAGGCTGCATTTGGATCTTTCTGTCAAACAGCACTTTTGGATAATCTGTGTTCTGCCTATACAATTTCCTGTCATACTTTAAAGGGAAATGATACGCCGTGCTTTTCTGTGGAGCTGGGCGCGGTTCAGCTGCTGAAATCCTGTATCCCAGACTTTGTGATGTTTGGATGCTGGATGTAATGACCTCAAAGTCAAAGCACACTAATGCGGCTGGTACCCAGACAACGGCAAAAGATTGAAATTCTTAATAGCATTTATTCAGACATTTCCTGTGCTGTGGGAAAGGGGAGATATTGGTAAGACATTTTGAAACTAGCAGACCAGGCTGGTTCAGTTGCCTAACAACTGGTGTTAGTATGCATCAGAGAAAGACATATGTTGGATTAGTCCAACTTGCTCCTGAGCTGCATCCAGCCTCATGAGACTTTTTGCTACCACTCTGCCTGTAGGCAACCAGAGATCTGGTTTGGGATATCTCCTTATCATACTGGATATGCCATTTTTGATTTTCCTACAGCTTCCTCTGGATGACTTCTGGGATTTCAGTGGAACTTCAGTGAAGAAAATATTACATTACAGAACAACTATGTTGGCCTGCTGTGTTCAAATTGCGATTTAATAAGTAGCAAAAAAATTTATAATATCTTTTGATATAATTGTTGTTTTCAGAAGCTGATATTTTTTCAATGAAAAATTTCAACCTAAGGATAGTCTGTTAGAAATAAGGATATCACAGTTCAAAACATCAATATTACTCTTATTAAACAAAAAAAGAAATATGGCCTTTTTTTTCTTTGTTACTTTAGAAAAGTTGATGACAGCTGGTTTTTACTTCTTAAAATAAGATGAAAAATTAAAGAGGTCAGACTCATGATATCTGAAACACTCCTCAGCAATCATGCTGAAGGTCTTGACAGTCCATGTACATTTGATCAGCTTTTTCCTATGCTACAACTTTCTTTAAAAGTAGGCATATGATTAAAGTTAATATTTTTCCCCCATTATTTACGTCCTGTAGTTACTGTGCTAACAGGAGATGCAGAAATTCAGCAGTTTATTAAGACATTGCACTAACTTTAGCTACCTAGCTATAAACATTGTACTCCATAACACTCAGTAACATTCATGACCTCACACATAATAAGCATGATGAACTGAATGAAAGTTTTGAAGAGCTGACATTGAAAACACTGGGGACACTGGGAACAGTGTTTGCTTTACGGAAACAAACTGATGAAAATAATAATTTCTGACTTCAGCAACAGTTTTTCTCTCCATGGTGTGCCCTGATTGTATTTCAAGTGGATGAAGCATGCAAACCAGTCAGATCTCTGGTCCTAAAAATGAGAGGGGCTGTAAACTTAGCTCAGCTGTACAAGCAAACCTGCTGTCTGGCATCAATTCCACTTGGTGTAAGTAGGAAATCTGAAACAACTGCAGCTCTCATGGTAGAATATTCATGTGGAGTGGACAGCGAAATGCCCAAATTCCTTATTTAAACACTAAACATCTTGATACCATTAGCCAGCAGTGTTTCACTTTTGAAAAAGGAGTCCTGATAACATGCTCATCTTCACATCTTAAGCTAATAAATATAAAAATTTCATACACCACATCTGTTAATTTAGCTAATTATTTTCATCTGTTTTATTGCCAGTGTTTTTGCACTGTCCAGCCTCCTCATGTGGGGAGAAGACATCTTGGCCTTTTTATTATGTACTATCTCCTTAATCTATGTAAAAACCATGGTAAATCTCAGTAGAAAATGTTATGACACCCTTGAGAACCTGTGTCTTCATTTTGTCTTTGGAATGGTATGTTGCACTTGCTAATTCTCTGCTCTGGAACAGTGTTGAAGCATAAGCAAATATATGCAAACTGTTGTAAAAATTCAGGTGCATTTAGGGCTAAGCTTTTGCTATGATCAGAATAAACTGAAGTGTAAAATATATTCGAACTCCTCTCTTCAAAAGAACTGACAAGATGCATTACTTAAGAAAAAGAAACAGCTGTGTGCCTCAGCAGCAGATGGGGATGCTTGGATATTGCAGAGATGAAATTACATTTATTGTGCTTGTTTTAAAATGGGCCCATCAAAGTGTTGATACCAGTTTTAAATGCTTAAATTTCATATGTTAGAGATTAGTCTTGTCCTGGGTCACTGTCCAAAGTGCAAGAAAAATTTATCACTGCCTTTTTTTTCTGTATGGAACTACCCTGAGCTACAATTACAACAGGGTTGGAGAGCCTAAGTTGGTTGTCACAGTCCAAGTTTCTGCTCTGTAAGAAGATGAAAGTGAAAGCATTACATTATCTTTTTCTTCACTGCATAAAGCAGGGGAAAATATACATATGGTCTTTGAAAATATGGCAATTGCAATGTGGAATGTTTTATTTTTTGTAGTTAAACCAAACAAAATACCACTTATGTAATACCAATAAATAAAAAAATCCATGTAGAAACAGGGTACCATTTCCACTCTCAGGATTAATTTAGAGCTTCTCTCACAGGCACAATTGAAATGCTTTCCTTGACCATAGTTCAGCAGGGCATTGCTATCTCCAAAGTTTGACTGATTAAGCCAAAGAACACAAAGAAAGAGAGACAGTGTACTACCTCAACTCATGACAATTTTTTGACCTCTTCCGTGAGATCCTATTGACATAGTGTAGTCTAAGAAATAAGCCACAGCTGGAAATCCCTTTGCTTCACTATGTGGATTTCTAGGTATTTTTTTCAACTGGAAAATGAAGATGACTGTTTGTAATCCATATTGGATACTTCAGCCACATGCTTTGAGGAATGGGGATGCTGAAAGAGATTTGTTTTGAGGAGCCATTAAGCTAGCTACTGTTTTGTGAAATCGTGCTCCAAAATATAATGGAAGAGATTACAGATCTATTTGAATGCTGCTGGTGTAAATGAACCCTTGGTAACAATCCCTTCAAGTGTAATCTTTTTCGTTGTCTCAAATGCAGGGCTACATCAATGCAGGGTCGATGTAGCAGAGAAAACATATGGGCATTTTCCTGACCAAGGGGCAGGATCATCTGGTGTCCTTGGAAGTTGAAGGCGGCAGGGCCATGGTCAGACAGAAGAGTCAGGTACAGGAAGAAACAACTGGTGAATTAAGAGACCTGGGCATGATATGAGCAGATCTGTGTATAATTGAATTGAAGTTTCGTGATTTCTTTTTGCTTCATTGTTAATGAAAAAGCTTTTTTTGTCCATTTTAAATCACCTGGGGAAAAATGTCAACCATCAAACCACAGACCAGAATAGCTATTTCAACAACAACAAAGATTTTTGCTTCTGTAACTTTTCTGTTAGAAATTTTGTGAAAAATTACTGCTAACTAACCACCAGAGGATATCTCTGCCACTAGCTTGCAAGACTAATCCCAACACATCCAGAACAGTTTAAAATAGAAGGGATCTCCGAAGATCATCTAGGCCATCACAGTTAGCTCAGAGCAGACTTAACCACTGCAGATTACTTGGATCATAGGCCAGTCAAGGTTTTAAAATTTCCAAGGGTGGAGAGTTCACAACCTCATTGGGCATCCTAGTCCAGTGCATGACCAACCCATGATAAGAAAGGGTTTTCTGGTGTTTGGGTAGTATTTCCCAAAATTCAGTTTATGTCCATTGTCTGGTAGTCTTTAACTGGGTATCACTAAGAAGTCTGTCTCAATCTTCTGTACATCTTTCTATCAGATAATTACACACACGCCTCTCAGCTTGCTCTTGCCCAGACTTTATAGCCACAGCTCTCTCAGCCTCTCCTTGTATAAGAGATGCTCTAGTTCCTTAACCATTTTTCCCGGCCTTTACTCTGCTTTCTCCGTTATGTCCACGAAACCCTTTTAAGTGTGGAGAGCAGAACTTGTCCAGCACAGACGTGTCTCAGCAGTGCTGAGCAGAGGGTAAGGATCACTTCCCTACACCTCCTGGCATTTTCCTAATGGAGCACAGTAGGCTGTTGGCCTTCTTTGCTGCAAGAGTACATTGCTGAGTTGCAGTCAGGTGCTGTCCACAAGGACTCTTCAGGACTTCCTCTGAAAAGCTATTTTTCAGTCAGTCAGTATCCAGACATGTGCTGGTGCATGGACTGACTTTTCTCTGGATTCAGGGCTTGACATTTCCTTGTGTTTCATGTGGTTTCAGTCATCCCATTTCTCCAGCTTGTCCAAGTATCTTGGGATGGCTGAACTACCCAGCTGGTCTAGCAACCATCACTCCCAGTTTTGCATCACCTGTAAACTCTGTCTAGTCTTTCTGGATATTAATGAGGGAATGAAATAGTACTGACCCTGGGATCCACCCATGGGGCACATTGCTGCTGACTGACCTGCAGCTGGACTTCATGCTACTATCAAAACTCTTTAAGCCTGGCAGATAAGCCAGTTTTCATAACGTTTCACCGTCCATTTATCTGACTTCAACTTCAGTAGTTCTAAGAGACTGTCTCAAAAGTGTTGCTAAAGTCAATAGCAAACAAGATGTACTGATGTCCCTCATCTACTGAGACTCACCTCTTAGACAGCCACTTCATAAGAGGCTAAGCATGGCCTTGTCTTTGTAATACTGGTCTTTACTGCATTACGGAGGAACATCTTCAAACCTTTGGAGACCTCCTTAAAGTTAATTATTATCTGTGAAAGTAGACTGGCAACCAGCTATCTTGAGTACAGAAAAAAGCAGATTTAGAATTGTTTGCTTCACATCATGTGAAAGGTCAGTGGTAGAAGAGGAACCAGAATAGAGATTTCATGACCAAGACTTTTTCATTCTACTGAAACAGTCAGTAGACTTTTTTACTGCTTCCCAAAACCTAAGAAATAAAGGAGAGTGGCCATATAAAAGAAAAAAACAAAATCAAACCAAACCAAAAACAAGATCCGAAACCCACAGACCCTGTAAACACTGGCCTCAGGGGTTTTGCATTTAAAATAGTTACAGAGGCTTGTTATTCCCCTTTTCTTTTCCATTGCCTCAAACAGAGGAAGTGATTGTCCTGGTAAACATTCTTTTTCTCCGTCTCTGTCTTTTTATGTACCACAAAGTATTGTCCTGAAGTACCAATTTTGTATTCAGCCACTGAATGCTTGAAAGATTATGATTTTGAGTCTTTGACAATATAGGAGTTTCTTTCTATTCATCAGTAGCCTTCAGTGTTTTACCTTGCAGCAGACTGCTACAGCTGCATGTGGAAAAGGCAGAACCCCCACATTGTGCCAGTCTCACACACAGTATACACATATGGAATTAGGTCAATACAACCTGTATATTAATGAGTATAATGGAAATACATTGTGAAGAATGTAGGAATAATGCTGTAAAAAGACACTTTCTAAGATTTTTCAAACAGTGTATCTGAGATAATTTTGCTGGGAAATCGGAGACTTGTCTTAGGTAAAACAAACAAACAAAAAAAAAACCCAGCCAACCAAACAAATACCCCTTAAAAATACAAAACAGAAAACAGAAAAAGAAATTTATACTTTCAACATTCATTTGTAGATGATTGAGATATTACCAGCTGGGATGGAGCAAGCCCAGACGTACCAGGAGACAGATTCTGCAAAGCAGCCCTGGGGAAAGGGACCTGGGGGTCCTGGTCAGTAACAAGCTGAACATAAGCCAGCAGTGCCCTGGCAGCCAGGAGGGCCAACCCTGTCCTGGGGGGCATCAGGCACAGCATCACCAGCTGGGCACGGGAGGGGATTGTCCTGCTCTGCTCTGAGCTGGGGCAGCCTCACCTCCAGTGCCGGGGGCTGGTTTGGGTACCACAATATAAAAAGGTAATAAACTATCAGATAGTGTCCAAAGGAGGGCCATGAGGATGGTGAAGAGTGGCGAGGGGAAGGCATGAGCAGTGGCTGAGGTCCCTTGGTCTGTTTGGCCTGAAGAAGAGGAGACAGAGGACAGACCCTACTGCAGTCAAAACTTCCTCATGAGGGGCTGAGGGGGGGCAGGCACTGATCTCTTCTCTGTGATGACCAGTGACAGGACCTGAGGGAATGGCCTGAAGTTGTGTCAGGGGAGGGTTAGGCTGGATATCAGCCAAAGGTTCTTCCCCAATATGGGCACTAGAACAGGATCCCCAGGGCAGTGGTCACAGCACCAATCCTGACAAAGCTCAAGAAGTGTTTGGACAATGCTCTCAGGTGCATGGTGTGACTCTTGGGTGATCCTGTGAAGCACCAGGAGTTGGACTTTGATTATACTAATAAGTCCCATCCAATTCAGCATATTCTATGGTTCTATGATTTTATGAACTAAGAAAGGGAGCAGAAATATTAACAATAGAAAAGAATGTTTCTAGAAGAAGAAAGACATTCTTAACAATCACTGTGAACTGCTGAATATTTGAGTGCTTGCAGATTTTTCACTGCATTTTGTCTAGATAATAAAAGATAATTTGATTGTGACTTCTCTACACCTTTGGCAGACCTATACTCTGCATTGGATCTTCAGTGATATTAAATATTCAAAGCAGCATTTGTGTTTCTGACAAATTGTTTTACAGTACAGCACAGTGACTGCTAGGTGGAAGACATGCTATGGTTGTCTACAGAACAGGCAGATGGAGTTCTGCTCCATCACTAGAAAATTCTAGAAGCTCTGAGTATGAATCCAAAAGAAAAAAGAAAGCCAACATGACAACCAACCCCCAGGAGCAGGCCTTGTCACCCTCAGTGTGCAGTTAGCTTTTATCCTAGGGGGCCTGGGGGAAGAATAGCTGGTTCAGATGCTGTGGACTCCCTGCTCTATGGTGGAAACATACAAGCGAGAATTTAGAAGTGATTGCTGGAACCTTTGGAAAACCACTCTGAGCAGCAGTCCTTTCACCCAGTGTTGTGAGAGCACTTTTTAAACATCACTCAAGGCACTGATGTCTTTGCAAGATGAATGTTGTCTTACCTGATCTTTCTGACCCTGAAAGAAAAAAGATAACACTTCACATTTTGTTTTCACTTTTTCCCTTCCTCTCATCACACACACAGTGTGCTGCCTATAAAGGCTACTACAAAGCCATGAAAAACTAGCAGGGGAATGCAGGCTGTGTTGGCTGTAATGTGTTATTGCTGCAGCCGTCTGTCAATGTAAAGAAGTGAGGGAGGGACCAGCAGGCCAGGACACAGCAACAGGACCTTAAGTGTGGAACCAATCCCTACTATTTTCACTGCACACAAGTTCTTGCATCATCTGCAGAATCAGCTGTAATTCTAAAACTGAGCTCAGAGCTCTGAGCACTTACTGTGGTTTGGTTCTGCTGTCTCAGGAACACAGGCTTAAAAAAACCCCATGGACTGGCTGAAAAAGGAGCTTTCCAGAGGCTTTCTTAAATTCAAGAGAGAAAGTAGTCCAAAGAGTTGGGGAGATACTTAGAAATGACTTGCCGACATGGCTGGGTTTCATCAGAGATGAAATGAGAGATCGATAATATCGTCTACTCTGTAGGTCTCTGAATCTTGCCCTAGAAGCAAGAAAATGTACTTGAAGTTATCAGCAGGCATACAAAAATATATACATATAATTTATAGTAAAAAAATCTGACATGTTAGAATCGCAGTGATTTACTAAAAATATTATAAATTAAAAAATCATAACACATAACTAAGCCATCTGCTTTTGAGCCCAGTTAGTCATAGAAAATTTTCTTCAGTAACTTTTACTCCCTTTTTAATAGCCAGAGCAATCCTCTGTGCACCATAGTTCACAATTTGTTCTGGTGTGCATAATCACAAAATAATGAAAAATAATTTCCGTGACACAGTAGAGTTCTCTGTTGTTAGCTGTTGGGACCTAGGAATTGAAATAATTCTGTAAACAAGTTGATCATAAGGAAAGGAAGAATCTGTGCTGCATTAATTCAGTTTGAATTGTCAGTGTGCTCTCACTCAGGTGCTTTGTGCATGCAGTTACATTAACACAGCTATTAAAATTCATGCTCATATAAGCATGTGTGCTCATATGAACATATGTGTTACTCTTGAACTGAAAAAGTAGTCTCTAAAGAGGGGTAGAAATGGCAATGACTCTTTACAATGCTGACAGGACTACCAATGATTGACATGATGCAGTCCCAGAGGGATAGAAGGAACAATGCCAAATGGGGAGCCATGGACACATATTAATTTCCTTTTCAGGTCTGAGTGTAACCACAGCCCAGTGGGGCAGTTATCACCGTATTTATATGGTTATACAAGCCAAAAAATGTATATCTGTTATTATTGTTTGATTTCTGGAAATAAATAGCAGATGTGTTGCATGGCAATGGAGGTGAAAGATGTGTGCATCATTCAGCTGTGTGTCTGTCTCTTGAGAAATGTTGACATCTTCCATTCTTCCTTCTTCAGGAATTTTTTCATCCTCAGCAAGCACAGTGTGAGCATACACCTGTGCACACATGATATTTCACCCTGACTGTGAAAGGAAAGCATCTGTCTTCTGTGCTGCCTTAAATCTTTATTACTTCCCAAGCAAAAAATGTAATATATGTAGGTTATTTACTTGACTATAGCCATTACATCTAATGGCTCTAGTGCTTTTTTAAAAAGAAATATAAATATTCAGGTCAGAAAAGCATAGCTGATGGTGTATGGAAAGAAGACTACAAAGAAACCAGAAGAAATACGGAAGCTGCCTCATTCTGGGGTCTTCCTGATATGAACTCCAACTGTAGGTAGTTCCTGAAGTGTCTGCCTGGCAGGTATAGATTCTCCTTGTCCAGCAATAAGGAAATCTCAGAGTGATTCAAACATGTAGGTTTTTATCTTGATGCTCTTCTGCTTTTCTCTTCTTCGCCAAGGTGTTCAATGGGAAGTACTTATTACAGGGTGTGATGATGTTAAGCTGGCCTGGGTTAGAGAGAGTGGCATGACTGGACTAAGGGCAATTTATGCTGTAACACAGGCGTTGTCTCTTGGGTCATATCTCACATAATTTGTACTAATAATACTGCTTTCCTCTCTCCATTCCAGTTTTACAGGGTCTCCATGACAACTACAGTAGCTATATATTTGGTAAGAGATTATTCCTGTTAAAGCGTTTCCAGTTGTGTTAGTGCTGAAGCAGGAATATCCAGGACAGTTAGCATCACAAGCACAGACAAGTGTCTTCAAACAGCACTAGGTCCATTCTGTGGATGGGAGAAACTCATGACTGATAGAAGCCTCTTTTTCTGTGAATTCACTGTTCCTGCCCAGGTGCCTAGCTGTGGCTGTGAAATACAGCTGTTCCCAAGTGTCAACATGGGAAACACCTAAACTTTTATAGCCTGAAAGCATCCCCCAAGGCTTCAAGCCAGAAATCAAGATCTGCGTACTGTGTTTTGCAACATGCTTCAGAACTGGCAAAAGGCTACCTGCCCACTAAGCCTCTCTGGGCTGAGGAACCTTCTCTTTTATTCTAATTTTTGCTTTTTTAGATTATTAAGGAGGTAAGGATGGAGGGGTCATTGTTTTCCTGTCTTCTTCTTGTTGTTATTGTGTTGTTTTCTTTTCTTCTGGTAATCCTACATTCAGCCGTGTTACTGCATTTGGAATCCACAAAATACGGACCTAAATTGTGCATTCATTTTTCTTTTCCCCGTAGCAACCAGTTTGAAAGCCATTGGGCTATGCAGGACACAAAGTATCACGGTCATGGTAAATACCCAGAATAGCTCAGGGTGGGGAACCAGCTGCTGGTTTGGGTCTGAGGAAGCCTGTTGGTCAACATCAGTTTTGCTATGGACGCAGTGGGACTGATTTTGCGCAAGTGGCTGAAGTTCTATCTGGCGTGGTGCTCTCTCTTCTGGTGATGGATTGGGGAATTATTGGGAAACAGTGAAGAATCTGCTAAATTCTGCCAGCCTGTAGTGCCCATATAAAGTCGCTTCAGCAAACAGAAGTGACCTGTAAAATATGACACTATGTTTACAAATAATTTCTGATGACAACATTAATGAAACTCGTTTCATAATAAGGAGAGATGCCATATTTTACCTAAACCAGCCAAAAATAGCTGTAGTGTGAATCAGGTTTTGGTATACCAGCAGCATATACAGAAAAAAGCTTCACTTATTTTTTTAGAGAGGCTTTCTGTATAAAAGCTTACCAGTGTTGTATTTAGAATATTTTCTAATGCCTTGCTCTTTAATAAAAAATGTGGACAATACAAATATACTCAGTAAATGTTGTTCATGCATAACAACCATATACTTTTTGAGATTTTATTGTTCAAAAATAACAGATGCTGAACTAAAATCTGATGAACGTATTATTTTCTGATTTTTAAGCTGCTGACATGCCATTTGCTACACAAGGCTTTAGAAAATGAAAAGACTGAATTAGAGAACTATCTGACTAATACCTGTTTTGTGTGATTTTGCATACCTGCACAATCACTTATTTCCTCGAAGCATTTTGTATAATCGTCTGGGAGACTGAATCACAATTAGTTTGGGAAGCTCTGTCTGTGGATAATAGGCATACTCAGATACATGTTTTAACACGATAGTTTCTAGTTGGCTTATTATCCTGAGGAACAGCCTCCCTAGAGCTGTCTGTTAATGCGGCATCCCTCTGAGGGTTTTGTGTCTTAAAGGAAAAGAGCTAAAGAAGAAATCTGCAGCCTAGTCTCACTGGATTAACTTAAGCCATCTTGCATCACTGGTACGGGCAGTGAAATGGAGACTTTCACAGCCTGGAACACCAGTGGGACATCCTGTTTCAGTTTAGAAATCACCCCTGTGGCCCCCTACCTCCTCACTACTAAAACAAACCGACTCAAGGAATAATCTCTGGCTGAAGAGGCAGCTTGGACATAGATTGTCACCCTGGCACCCAGCCAAACCCAGTGTGCTACAGAAATGGGCCCAGGAGGGGAGCGGCTGGAAAGCAGTCAAAGAGCACCAAAAAGGGAAGTTATTAAACTACCACCATCAACAAAACAACAAAACTCTCACTTGTTCAGTCTTCTTTTCTTCTTGTTCACCCACCCTCTTTTTTTTTCTTTTTTTTTTTTTTAAGAATGAGTTCAATACAAAACTTTCTGCCAGGCATAATGGAAGTCCAAATCCTCTTATTTCTATTGCCCCAGTGATGTTGCTGTTGCTCTTTTGTTTTGGTGATTTTTTATGAACTTTTGTATAATTTGTCAAACTTAAAAAATAGTAAAAATAAATAATGACTAGACTGTGAGGTTGTTGCAGAATGAAAGGAAAAATGTTGTAAGCAAGAGTCTTTTAAGTGTCTTTGTGATGATACCCTTACAGTTGCAGAATGATTTATTTGTTCTTTTTCAGAACATAAAGGGGAAAGGGAAGAGTGACATTTTTTACCATTTGAATGCTGGATTCCTGCTGGTGGAATTGATATCAATACACAGAAAAGAGTAAAGCTAGGTTCATTTATTCTATTTGAGAGCCTTTTCTTTAATAATGTCATTTTAATTCAGAAGAATATAAATACTATGGAGATAGTGATGTTGAGCTGTAAATAATTAGTCTGTGTACCAATTGAAATTGAAAGGTAAGCTACAGTAATTAAGATTTCATCTCATAAGATTAAAAAAGGGTTAGAAGATGTTAAAACCAGCATTCAACAAAGCTTTGTCTTCACAGAAAATAAAGAATAACTGTCCAAAGCTTATGTGACGTGTGACTCAAAAACCAGCCAAGCAACCAACCTAAAAACACCAACCCAGTCTGTTTAGCAAAAGAAGTGACATGCATATATATATTGTAACCATAATTAGACAACCTGACAGTAGTAGCTCAACAGTGAGGGCCTAACAAGCAAAATTAATGAAGCAAGTAATGAATGTTTTGGCAGATGACAGAGAGAAAGGGTAGATAGTGTTTACTTTTCCTAAATACTGGTTTTAGTCAGCACCATGATGCTTCCTCTGCAGCCATTTGGAGTGCAGCTTTGGAATTGCTCCTTTGATACAACACAGCACTTAGGGTGGCAATTCACCTGTCATCACTTGACTGCTGTGGAGGAAAGATGCAACTTGAGACATCTCCTAACATATGGCTGAAGAGGAAAAGCCTTTTGGGAGGGGAGGAAACTGAGGGTGTGACTGATCAAAAGTATTATATTGGATCTAAAAATACCCTCAGAGAGTAGCCTTCATCTGGCTGGCACAGTCACATTGTTTATGACAATCTGGAAGGTCTTCTGAACAGATGAGGAACACCCATTTAGTGCAGCAAAATCTTGAGCTTTTTGAGAGTGCTGTATTTTGTATGCAGAGCCTGAAGTGTTGGAAGAAAGTGGAGGGTATGTGTGTTTGCATGTGTGTGGAGTTGGGGGAGGACTTTCTGCATGATGGGAAAACAACAGCCACAGGCTTAGCAGTAGGTGTGTACCTAAAGCACCTCCTGTGATCATATGGTTTTATAAAGCATACTTCACTGTAGATGAGGTTTTATGCAATGTTCTACTTTGCAACCCAGATCTACCTCTGCAGAGAATCTTTGTCTTTAGTGCATTTGCTTAATGGGTCACAATAACTTAAGCTAAAGGGCAATGCCAAGTTGAGCCATTTGGAAAACAAAAGTATATTTGACTGCAGTGCCTTTTTACATACTACATTACTATCTTTGCACATACAGAGAAATTTCTCAAATCTGCTTCAGATCAGATCCTTTGGTTTCATGTTGTCTTTTTCCCATTCACAGTCTTTCATATAGTAATTTAGTAATAAATGCTTTCCTAATTAAACCTCTCAAAGCTTATGTGAGTTCATTAGCTGAATGCTTATGGTGCAAATGAAAATGTATTTGAGTAAATATTCTACAAACATACAACTTACCATTCACACCATTTCCCCCCTTCTCTGTCCACTCACATCTACCTTCGTGTTGGGGTGCTATACACCTATGACTTTTTGGCAGCAAGTAGGGTCACTGTGCAGCTGCAGCATGGGCTCAGACTAGCTCCTTTTGTACCTTCACTGCAAACTTTCAAACTGATCTCCTGCTGCTTGTAGCCATTTTGTGTTATTTTGTAATTGTTCTTACAGTTTTGGTATTTTTAATAATTTTTGGATGTTGTAAGGTACTTAGTCATAAAAATAAGGGAAAAGTAAGGCTATTGCCATTTTAAAAGAGCGTGGGTGCGTGTTGCAGCATCAGTTCATGTGAGGAAGGAGAGTTGTGGCGTTTCTTGCCGGTGTGCTTACAGAGCACGTTTTCCAAAATGTTACTGTCCTACTGAACCTACCCACTTGAGCCACAGCTGGAGAGCAATGCTGCTGAAACTTTGGTCCACAACAGGCTTTTAAAGAGGCATTTAAATCTCCCATAAGAGATACGAGCACAGAGCTTGCAACTGGGCACCCAAACCCCACTCTTCAGTTAAGGTTTGTAACTGAGTGCAGCATTCCTTAACACAGGATCCACCAAGCCCTCTCTATCACTCCTCTCTACAGCTGGATGGGGGAGATAAAATATAAGGAAAGGTTCATGATTTGAGATAAGGACAGAGAGAGGTCACTTACTAAGTACTGTCATGGGCAAAACAAACTCAGCTTGGGGATATTAACTGCATTTTTTCCTAACCAAATCAGAGCACGATAATACTCTGAAGTAAAAACAGGCCTTAAAAACACCTTGACTCCACCCCTTCCTCCTTCCCACCTCAGCCTTCCTCCCCCCACAGCACACGGAGACAGGGAATGGGGGTTATGGTCAGTTCATCACGTGTTGTTTCTCCTGCTACTCAGGAAGGGGACTCCTTCCCCTGTTCCAGTGTGGGGTCCCTCCCACAGGAGACAGTTCTCCATGAACTTCTCCAATGTGAGTCCATCCCATGGGCAGCAGTCCTCCACAAACTGCTGCAAGGTGGGTCACTCCTCCATGGGCTGCAGTCCTTCAGGACAGGCTGCTCCAGCGTGGCTCCCCAATGGAATCACAAGTCCTACCAGGAAATGGGCTCTGGGGTGGGCTCCTCTCCCCCCAGGTCTGCAGGTCCCTGCCAGGAGCCTGCTCCAAGACAGGCTTCCCACAGGGTCACAGCCTCATCTCAGGCATCCACCTGCTCTGGATTGGGTCTCCTCCATAGGTTTCAGGTGGATCTCTTCATCTCTGTGATCCTCCATGGGCTGCAGCTGCTTCAGTCTGGTCTGCACCATGGGCTGCAGGGGAATCTCAGCTCCAGCAGCTGGAGCACCTCCTGCCCCTCCTTCTGCAGAGTTGCTCCTCTCACATGTTCTCACTCTGCTCTTCTCTGGCCACAATTGCATCTGCAATCACTTTTTATTTTCCTTCTTAAATATGTTGTCACAGACGTGTTACCACCATTTCTGATTGGCCTGATTTTGGCCAGTGACATGTTTGTCTGGAAGCTAGGTGGGATTGGCTCTGCTGGACATCATGGAAGTTTCAGGCAGAAACCGCCCCTGTAACCCATCCTGTTACCAAAACCCCTGGCCATGAAAACCCAAAACAATCTCCAAGAGGATTTGCAGGCCTACATTTTAGATGTAAACAAATAGATTTCTGGTCATAAATTTATTGTATTTTACATGGACCACCTAGTAATATACACCAGCAGAAATGGTGCCCACTGCTGGCATTTAGCTTTGTCTCTCAAGTGAAATCCTTTCACTAGTTTTGGTTTTCACAACTCTCTAGAAGAAAGCCCAGTCAGATTTTGTTCAGCTGTTGCACAAAAAGAAATGGTTATTTTTGGAAATAACTTTTGGAAAAAAAGGAGGTTTGGTAGGCAAGAGTTAACCTGTGGCCAGGGAAGGTGAGGGTTACAGCGCTGGGAGTCTATAAGTGATGGCATGGCAGCACACATCATTTTGTACCCTTATTATTCAATATTTTAAAATTGTATAATCTGAAAATACAGGGGGTTTTTTTGTGTTGCCACAGTAGATCTGTCCCTCTGAGGATCAACAGCAAAGAGAGTTTTTGTTTCTATGTACAATAACATAAGATGCTTTCTACTGCAATTTTCAAACCTTAATGCTGAGAGTATAGAGATATGCAGTGTGGAGTGTCTCCCAAGTGTAGGCCACACAGCACGTATGCTTAAAGCTGTAAAGGGACTGATGCTGCTTAATTACAAAAAGCATTGACTCCTGTGTATGTTGCTTAATGTGTCTCAATCCACCCCTCCTTCCAAAACCTCCACAGTTTCCATCAAAATCAGTTTACATGAAGCACTGCTGGCTGCTCTTTTCTATTGCAGCTTTCCTTGTCTTCAGAGCTTTGGGGTAAGGTCATCACAGAGTAGTGTAGCTTGAGCTAACACTAAGCAAGTACACAGGACTGTTGGGCAGTCAGGTTAATGTAAGGATGTAATCTACAATCTGGTCTGGAATCAGCACAACAACTTTAGTCTTCTTGTAGGGCAACATGTCAGAATGGACTGGAGACTGAGGAATTAGCCATGTTTTTCTCCCAGTTATCTTTAGTCTAAGCTAGTGGACTTCTAATGCCTGCACTTCCTTCTGCTCAGACCAAAACTCCCCCTAAGTGGCCTCTTTCTTTCCTCATGATGTGCCTATCTGATCGGCAACTTACACATGCAGATGAGAATGTGTAAGTGTCCTTGATGATGAAACAGATCAAGAACTACTAAGAGAACTGCAATTCCCTTTCTTTAGAAATGTCAGCCAGAGTCATAATGAAACTTTCCTGGAAAAAACTGGAAGAGAGAACACTAAGGGGCTAAGGTCATGTTTGCAGTGTGCAGATGTGCTCAATGTGCTAACCACAGACAGGGATTTATAAAATCAGACTCTATCCTTAAAGCTATTCCTCAAGCTTTTGCTCAAAATGTTGCCATGGATTGGGAAAATCATCAACAGGAAAGTTTTTAAAAATCACAGCATGGCCACAAAATATTTCCATTTCTGAAGCTCAACATTTTTCCATGTGAAACAATCTTGTTTGATTTATTCTGTTTTGTTGTACTTTTCAGGATCAATTTTTGTTAGCCCTTAACCATCAGAAGGAACTGAAAACATTGCAATTCTAACAACAGCAGCCCAAATGCCCTCGTGAGGCAGTTTAAAAGGACTAAAGCAGGAGATTAAATATGGATTGGAGAAACATGAAATAAATGGAAGGGGCAGGGGTTGAGACAGGTGGAGGAGGGAGAAATACCTGCCCAGACTTTCTGTTTGGTAGGAAACAGAAGACTGCTGAGTACATGCTTACCCCCTTCCAGCTGCTGCTTCTTTCTTGACCTGTCATGTTTCCTCACTCCCTAACCTTGCTCAAACTGCCTTACTGTGAGTCAGAGGAATTTTTCTTCCATCCCCACTGTTCTCCAGGGCCATCTGTTGACCCTTTCCCAGGTCCTTTTTTTTCTGCTCTTCCCCTGCCCCCTTGAGCCAGCACTGAAAGAACCAATGAGAGAAGTGGTTCCCAAACAGGAGATAAGGGAAGGAAGAGAGTTTGCCTTGGTTGTGTCATCTCTGTTGGCTCTTCAGAAAATGGAGGTAAGATAAGGCAATATGAGTAAAGTAAAATATGTGTGACATCCTTGTTTTGCCTTTTAAAAATGCCTTTCTGTGTACGTACTTAAGGCTTTATGATTTTTTAAAGATATTTATTCATCCAGTTGTATATGGATGGGATGAGGAAGGCTTCTACATGTACATTAACCAGAAAAGGAAAGACAAAGAAGGTGTAAACAAAGATAAACAATGCTGAAAACCTGGTAACAATGAATGAAGACTGAAGAAATCAACAATATTTTTACCTCAGTCCTCAATGAAAACCTTGTCTCACATCTCTCAAGTGGATGTATAGCAGGATGAGGACTGTGGGAGCAAGGTCCCTCCCACTTTAAGTAAAGATCAGAATGTGTTGAAGTCCATGGAACCTGATGAGATACATTCCAGAGTCCTGAGCAATTTCACTGATGTAACTGCCAAGCCAATCTCCATGATATTTGAAAAGCCATGATAGTCATGTGAAGCCCCAGGGGACTGGAAAAGGAAAACATTGGGCACATCTTTACACAGGGTAGAAATGAGGACCCTGGTGACTACCACCCTGTCATCCTCCCCTCTGTGTCTGGGAAGATCCTCAAACAGATCCTTATAGAAACTGTGCTAAGGCACAGGGAGAACAGGGAGGTGAACCAAGAGAGCCAGTAAGCCCACACCAAGGGCAGGTCCTCCCTGATCAGCTTAGTGGCCTTTGTTGGAGGATCTACAGATGTCAATTTTCTGGACTTTTGTAAAGTCTTTGACACAGTATCCCCCTTAACATCCTTCTCTCTAAAGTGGAGAGATGGATTTGATGGATGGACTGTTTGGTGGATAAGGAATTGGTGGCCAGAGAGTAATGATTAATAGCTCAGGGTCCTGCTGGACATCAGTGATGAATGGTGTCCCTTAGGAGACCATACTGGTACCAGTGTTTTTCAGTGTCTTCATCAATGATACAGACAAAAGGATCAAGTGCATCCTCAACAGGTGTGCAGATGACACCAAGATGAACTGTGCAGCTGACACATCTGCAGGACAGGATTCCATGCTTGGACAAGCTCGAGAAGTGGGCCCATGAGAATCTCATGGGGTGCAACCCCCAGTATCAACACAGACAGATGAACAGATGGAGAGCAGCCCTGCTGAGAAGGACTTGGGGATCCTGGTGGATGAGAGGCTGGACATGACCCAGCAATGTGCACTCACAGCCCAGAGAGCCTAATGTGTCCTGGGCTGCATCCAGAACAGTGTGGTCAGCAGAGGAGGGAGGGGATTCTGCTCTGCTGAGACCCCACCTGCAGTGTTGCATCCAGCTCTGGGGCCCCCAGCACAGGAAGGACATGGACCTGTTGAGTGAATCCAGAGGAGGTCCAACAAGATGGTTAGAAGGATAAAGCAGGGATTTTGGAACTAGATGATTTTTAATTCAGGGCCATTCCAATCCAGGCCATTATACGATTTTATGATGATATCTATATTTAAAGTAAAATGTTAGGGGAGAAAGGTCACCCCAGGTTTCTGAAGCCAAAGAGCTCCAGACTGCAGGTTTCCCAGAACACTTCAGTTTACACACCCCAGTTAAGCATTTTCTGAATAAGTGACTACAAGGACTCTTTGTGGGCATTATCTCTATTTGCACGATGCAAAAGCAAGGCTTATGTTTTCCTTATGCATCTCAGAAGTGCTAAGTCATGTTCACGAAGGAGCAACTGCTGCCATTCTGCCTGTGCAGTGAGAAGTGCCAACAGTAGCCACTGTAAGCAAAAGGTCTCGTTTCTCATCACTATGAGTTAGATCTGTCTCTGTTTTTCTTTAACTTTCTTTTCCCTCGATGTCCTTTCTGGAGAGAAAACCTGTACTTTGTCTGCTCTTTTTGCTCTGTTTACTGGAAGTTTCCACTTAGCACTAAATTCCTATTGATTCTGGTTGTTCTTCAAAGAAAAGCAACTTCTAGCATCATTATTTGTGGCAGATGCATTTGACTGTCACCCTTTTATACTCAAAGAATTCCCTTATTCTTCAAAGCTGACAAAGCAATACAGTATTGTGAAAACCTGCTTCAAAAGAAATAGTTGGAAATACTACCTTTCTGGTTTTGTGCAGCACTTTTGGTCTGCAGCTACCACTAGAGGAGAGTTGGCTCAGACAAGTAAAAATATTCTTTTCAGGACCTCCTGCCAGGCTGATTTAAGAACCTCTAAAGTCAGGGCACAAGTAAAGTGAAATTGGATTTAATACTAAAAATCATTATATTGCATGAAACAGTGTCCTTCACCAAGAGATGTGTAAGAAGGTCAGCATGAAGCTGGCATACTGGGGCTGTAATGCTGTTGCCAACTGGAAGGAAAAACACTGAGGAAAGGGTGCTTGCTGGGTAAAAGACATGGAAACACTGCATTCTCAGAGCCTCTGGAGAGAGGGAGCAATAGTGACATTTCCAAGCATATGATCTGACACCAGTTTAGGTTAACGGGCATCAAGAGGCATGGTGAGCTGCAGTAGCAAATCCAAACTTCAGGATAGGGCAAGCTGAGGTGACCAAAAGTGGTTGCGAGTGTGCTTGGGAACCATGGTGGTGGTGAAAAAAGCTTTGTGTCTTTGAATGACTTCTTCTGAGATCGCCTGCAGAGAGACTACCAAGGGGGAAGCCTGCAAATGTTTCATTGTGTGATCCCCCACAGCTGCAAATAAATAGTGCTGATGTGTGTTGGAATCAAACAAATGGATCATTTATGTCCTCCTTCTGCCATCTGAAATTTGGAGGAACCGTGTTCTCTCAGCTATTCTCTTTTCTTGCCCCTCTTCTGAGTGCTGGCTGACAAGGTGGCAATTAGGAGTTGTACTCTTTTTTTCCTGTAGTTTTTAACAATATTTTGCCTAAAGAAGCAAGTATTACTGTTCTACATGGTGTCACGTATCCACCTGGCAACTCTGGTCTTTCCTCCACATCTGCTGGATTCAGCTTTTCTTACAGTGAAATCTAGCAATGTTCTCTTTTAGCCGCAGGCATTTGACAGTAAAAAGAAGCTTTTTTCTCAGTAGTTTCTAACTCTGGAAAATATCTGGCACTGTTTGGGATAGTTCTCGGCTCACCTCCATAACAAACTCATTGGCTTCTGGAAAGGAATAAGAATATTGGATCATTTGTCTAGTTCTAGTGTTCACTGGCCTCAGACTAATAAACCCCTTCCAAATGTCTTGAACAATTTGTCAGATAATCCATCAGCTACTGCTCTAAGCTACCTTTAGCTTTAGCCTGGATATAGAAGAATAAAAGATAAAGGAGATTAAATAAATATTCCTGACAATATGAGTTCTCTGCTAATGAACCAGGTGAAGAAACTGCAAACAACTTCAGGAATATCCTTTCAGTCTTCCACTTGAACTCATCTTGTGAGGGCATGTGCTGCTGCAGGACTACCCTTTAAGGTCTGGTACATGTGGCAAGTGGCTGGACTCACCACCAAGACAGTCCATTCCGCTGAATTCAGCCATGTAAACACTTTCTGTATGTGATATCAAGAGCTGATTTGTTTGCACTATAACGTATGTTGTACAGTCAAATGGTCTGCAGGTCTAGGCTCAAAAAAGTCTAAATATATGAAACAAAACTCTTGCAAATAGGCTGCAATTTAAACCTCTGTATAAATGAGTGTAACTTTATGAAACAACATCACATACCAAATACAATGGGGAAACTGTTGTCTTATAAGTTCAAAACAGGGAGAGACTGAATGAATATTGTTGTGCATTAATCATTTTATATTATTGCAGATACATGTAGTGGCCAGAAATAGAAGCATGTGCCATGACACACACGGAGACAATGTCCTGAAATAACTCTCAAAACACCACTGTAGCCTTGATACTGCCAATATGACAGAACTCAAGCCCATTTCTAAAAATACTGGACAGTGCATGACCTCATTTATGTAAGCCACATAACACACTTTTAATAAATACTATGGGCAACAAAGGTAATTTTATAAGGATTAACAGATTCTTCATGACTTTTATTGAAGGAAATGGAGATGATTCATAGAGATATTTCCACAGGCTCCTCTGTCAGCTTCCTGTATCAGCATATCAGCAACCTTTCCGAAGCCTTATGTAAGGGTAGAAAGCCCAACTGAAGTGCAGGGCAAGCAAACACTTCCCTGCCCTCTCCTGCTGCACTGAGTCAGTGCGCAGTATTTTGTTTGCATATTTGGGGGTGTCATGGTTCAACTCTAGATTGCAACTGAACACCCCACAGACACTTTTTCACTCCTCCCTGGTGGAATGGGGAAAAGAATCAGGAGGGTAGAAGTAAAAAAGCATTATGAGTTACAAACAATGTAATAGGTAAAGCAAAAGCTGCTCATGCAAGCAAACCAAAGCAAGGAACTCAGTTGTCACTTCTGATGGGCAGGCAGGTGTCCAGCTATCCCTAGAAAAGCAGGGCTCCATCACATGTAGCTGGGGAAGACAAATATCATCACTTCAAATGTCCCCCCGGCCTCCTCCTTCTTCCCCTTTCCTTATATACTGAGCAAAGTGCCATGTGATCTGGGATATCACTTATATTAGCAGGGGTCAGCTGTTCCAGCTATGCGCCCTCCCAACTCATGTACCCTCAATCTACTCTGATGGGGTGGTTTGAGGAGCAGAAAAGGCCCTGACACTGCTCAGCAATAATGAAAACATTCTTGAGTTATCAATACTCTCTCCAGCACAAACCTAAAACATTAATGCCATCCCAGCCAAAACCAGCAGAGGAGGAAAACCTGACTTAAACACTAAGTACTAATCTTAGAGAGTTTTATGTTGTCAGTGTAGATCAGGCCCTGGTTGGAGGTTCCAACAGTGGCTGAATCTTAAAGTCCTACTTTGCAGCATCTTTTGTAGAGATTGTCACAAATATTCTCAAAAATGCCTGTATTAGTTTGGCATGAATGGTAAAAACCAATTAGTGATCTGCTTTAACACTGACAGCCAGATTGGCCAATTGGATACAAGTGCACACCTCTGGGACACAGGGGTTAAATACAGGTGGGATTTTGGGAAAGGCTCTTTCTGCTGTGGGCTTGCCATGAGGTAACATCGAGGTGGGCGCAGCAGCAGGGCCCGGCTCAGGCCCCACCGCCCCCAGGGCCGGGCTGGGGCGGCCGTGCCGGGGCTGGCCCTGGCTGGAGCCGAGC
>WBMY01013882.1:37097-63435 GCA_013397315.1 Donacobius atricapilla
ACTTAGAGTTCTGATTTTCTGTCTCTTTACATTGTTTTGTGGAAAGGTAGACTGTTGGTAGAGGGGAGGTGAGTGCTTTTAGAAAGGTTTCATGGGGTTTTTTTGTTTACCCTTTCATGTGTGTTAATAAATCTGTTTCTATCTTGAAGTTAAGCCTGTTTTGCCTTTCTTCTAATCCTATTCCATAGTATGAAGATAGACCACTACACTGAATTTAACAAAACAAATTCAGGGAATGTGAAACCACTACAATGCCACTTTTCAAAAAAGATTTGTGTAGATTGAGGGGCCCATGAATTCTGGAAAAGTATGCTACCAGAGATGTAGGAGATGTAATCAGAGATTTTGAACATGCAACATAACCCAAGTGCTGACTAACCTGGACAATTCTGTTGGTTTTCATGGCCTGGTTTGGTAGCAGGATGGGCACAGAGGTGGCTCCTGTGAGAAGCTTCTGGAAGCTTCCACCCTGTTCAGCAGAGCTGATCCCTGATGGGTCTGGAAATGGACATACTGCTGGTCAAAGCTGGGACAATTAGAGAGGATGGCATAGGGTCTGTGATAACATATTTAAGAAGAAAATAAAAGAAAGCGTGCACAATTTATTTCTAGCCAAAGAGGAGGAGGTGAGAACATGTGAGAGGGAAACATGGAGACACTGAGGTCAGTGGAGAAGGTGGGGCAGGAGATGCTCCAGGCACTGGAGCCGAGATTCCTCTGCAAACCATGGTGAGGCCATGGTGAGGCAGCTGTGCCTCTGCAGCCCGTGGGGATCCACGGGGGATGCAGAGATCCACCCACAGCCCCTGGGGATCCATGGGGGATGCAGAGATCCACCCCCAGCCCCTGGGGATCCACGGGGGATGCAGAGATCCACCCCCAGCCCCTGGGGATCCATGGGGGATGCAGAGATCCACCCCTAGCCTGTAGGGATCCATGGGGGATGCAGAGATCCACCCCCAGCCCATGGGGGAAGTGCCCACACTGGAGCAGGTGGATGTCTGNTGTAATCAGAGATTTTGAACATGCAACATAACCCAAGTGCTGACTAACCTGGACAATTCTGTTGGTTTTCATGGCCTGGTTTGGTAGCAGGATGGGCACAGAGGTGGCTCCTGTGAGAAGCTTCTGGAAGCTTCCACCCTGTTCAGCAGAGCTGATCCCTGATGGGTCTGGAAATGGACATACTGCTGGTCAAAGCTGGGACAATTAGAGAGGTTGGCATAGGGTCTGTGATAACATATTTAAGAAGNAAGGAATTGTCTCCCATGGGAGAGGACCCCTTGGTCTCATAGGGGAGGGACTCCTCTCCCAGAGCAATGGAAGTTCTTGGGTGATGAACCCAAATCCCTGTACCCTGTCTGTCTGTGCTGTTGGTAGGAAGGAGGGAGGGGTTGGGGGAAGAAAGGTGTTTTTTAAGGGCTTATTTTACTTTTCGTTATCCTCTCCTGACTCTGTTAGTAAAAAATTTATTTTGTGACTTTAGGCTGAGCCTGTTTTGCCCTTGGAATGTGTTCTCCTGGTCCTTAACAAATGAACCCTTCGTTAATTTTTTTCTTTCCTCTGCCCAGCTGTGGCAGGGAAAGGTGAACAAGATGCTTTTGTGGGTGCCTGGTATTAGGCCAGTGTCAAATAATGACAACGACAACTTCTGTTTTAAAATAGAATTTTTTCTTCCTCTCACTCAGGCCTGAAAAGCACTATTAACAGTGCTTTTGAAAAAGTACCATTGTAGAGCTTGTTAGGCTAGCTATATTCATTCTCTCAATATCTGACAAATAAAAGGGTTCAATGAGAATTTTTTTAATGTCTGTCTTGGGATTCCTGAAATGTAAAGAAATGAAGACAGATGCAGAAAAACATCTGTTCTCACTTCCACCCTTTATGCTTTGAATGATACTTGAATAAAGAAAAATAGTTAGAAAAATTGTAGACCTAGATAAAACAAATTTATTCATTAGCAGAAATACTTGTTACTCAATTGCTGAATGAAAAAATTCTGAAACACTACCAAGGTTTCAGGACTCAAGTAACACGACAATCTCAATTTAAACAAATTAAAAGCGAAATCTCTTGAGTTAGCAGAGTACAGCCTGTAAAGCAAGCTGCTACTATTAAATAACGTATGAAATGAGAAAATCAGATAATTAGTGGGAAAAAAAAAGTGGCTTATATTTATCCTTGTCTGGTTTTAGTTTGAGACAATGCTTACACATTGGTTCTTACACATCATTTTAACCAAAGAGGTTGATGTTTCTATGCTAGCCTGTGTAACAGTAGCAGGTCGGTCAGATGAGAAACATGTAAAAACTGTGATTAAGCAAATATTCTCTTTCATGACTGATAAACAGGTTGTTCCCTCCAGTAATAGCATTAAAATTCACTGTGTGAATCTAGAAGTAAGCACTAAATTTCCAGTGAAGCATGACACCTGGCACTCATGGCTTCACAGTTTAGTGAAATTGCTTAGTAAAGAGAGAATGGAGAAGACTTCTAGCCTCTGGGCTGCTGGACGTGATTGACAGTGCTACATTAGCAGTTATACTTGGTCATCTTGAAGGTCTTTTCCAATCTAAATGATGCTATCTTTCAATGATAGTCTGCATCATTTGTTTAAAAGATAAACATAACCATTGAAAACACCATCTTAATTTGCCTTTTTCACAACTTGAAGGAAATCTCTCTGCCACTGTCTCTGTCTTTAGAGCACAAAGAACTGAGACAAAACCTGGCCTTAAGCCAGGCTTTAAACAGAGAACATCGAGGCCATGCAAATAGAGGACCACAACAACCTCTTTCTTGACTCTGTGAATTAGAAAGGCATGGTTGACCCCTCAGCCCACACGCCTCAACCTGAAGTCCAGGAACTTAGCTCCAAGCAGGTCTCCAATTTCTGGGGACAGATGCCTACCAGTATCCTTGGAGAGCACTCCTTCTACAGTCAGCATCTGGTTTTTTGCTGGATAAATGGCTATTCAAGGCTCAGATGCAATGAAACTGCTTCACAGTATGTACTCTCTTTTTCAGCCCTGTTTTCCAGACATGAGCTGTGGGTGCAATGGGATGAGAGCTTAGTGGCATGTATGGAAGGCTCAGTAAGGCTGGACATGAGCTGTGGCTGCATATGGAGCACAGACACCATGGGTTGTTCAGGCTAAGGAGAGCCAGCTGGTCAGCTGGGCTGTTCATAGGCAGGTCTCTGAGCTTGAGATGTTGGGGAAAGGTGTTGAATTGTGGGGAAGGTCTCTACATGGTCATACTAGAGAGCAGAAACCTTACCACCATTTGAACCCGTGGGAGATTCTTTGCCTGTGTATGGGTAAATGCAGGAACCAACACTAAAATGGCACAACATCTCTTGCTGGCAAGAATGAACTGCAATATCCAGCAAGAAGTGGTGGGGTGCTCTCAAGGGCAGTCTCAGGAAAGATGCTTCTCACTCAGAGGAGCTGTGAGAAGTCCATGTGAATACTGAGCACTGAGCTAGCTGAGGGCAGAAGCTTTTGTGGCACTGTTTCATGAGAAAGGATGAGCTTTGCAGAGTGCTGCGCTTTCTCATCAGCGTCAATTCAATCTCATGATGATGCAGCTTAGTCAGGGCTCTCTGTATTTGGGAACAGCGCAATGCCACAAACGGTGCTGCTGCTAAACAAAACAAACCTAATAAAACACAGGCATTGTCTGAATAGATTAGACTTCAGGTCTGCCATTCCAGACTCTGTCTCAGATTGATGAGACCATTCAAAGACAAAGTGGTGGAAAATAACAGCAAGCAGATGTGGATTAAGCTACCCTGTTCCTTCTCTGCCACTGTATTAAGTCTCATTTTGGCCCATAATAAATATTGGCTTGAGCCCTAAAGTATGACTTTTAATAGCCCTTCCAAAATATTTTCCACTGATTGTAACTCTGGCTGTTGTTAGTATTTCCTTATAAAAGTTCAACATTTAAGGCCAAATGTGATTCTTCTAGGTGATTTCAAAACAAAATTAATGGTGTTCATCCTAGAAGTATTTGGGTTTTGTTTTTTACAAGATTTTGGCAAAATTGCATAAGTGGTCTTGGTATAGGAGCAGTAGCTAGTACACACAAAAAGTTTTCTACTAAATTAGTTTTGAATCCAAATTATGGATGGTAGATAACAGAAAAAGAGTGACAACAAAGTAGAAGGAAAAAAAGTGACAACAAGTAGAAGGAACAGAGTGCTTCCTCTGTAATGCAGACAGAATTCTAGGTCACTTTTTTTCTACTTGTTGGAGATAACCTATAATTTTGTTGTTCTGCTTTTCCAAGTCCCTGAGTATTTCAGGCTTAATAAAAATAAAAATATTTTCGTTTTCAGTTGGATGATATCATAATGTGAATAGTTTGAAAAATACAGAGAATTTAAAGAAGGTATGATTTTTAGTTGCTCTTTACAGCTTTACCCATCCCTCTACTATCATATCAGAAGATGCTATGGTCAGGTTTTCCCCAAATATTTTATTTTTTCCCAAATTTCTTATTTGTGCTTGTAATAATATTCCTTTCTTTTTCTTTTTCTTTTTCTTTTTCTTTTTCTTTTTCTTTTTCTTTTTCTTTTTCTTTTTCTTTTTCTTTTTCTTTTTCTTTTTCTTTTTCTTTTTCTTTTTCTTTTTCTTTTTCTTTTTCTTTTTCTTTTTCTTTTTCTTTTTCTTTTTCTTTTTCTTTTTCTTTTTCTTTTTCTTTTTCTTTTTCTTTTTCTTTTTCTTTTTCTTTTTCTTTTTCTTTTTCTTTTTCTTTTTCTTTTTCTTTTTCTTTTTCTTTTTCTTTTTCTTTTTCTTTTTCTTTTTCTTTTTCTTTTTCTTTTNAGGGCTGCATATAAATTAGCTTGTAGAAAATTGTGTCGAGTTAGGTAAAGAACAAAAGCAAACTGACTTCAAAGGGAACAAACCAAGTGGAATCTATAGTTACTATGCACTAGGGGTTTAACTGACCCTGTGTTAACAAAAACAAAAACCACCTACAAAACAAGCAATAATCAGACCCTCCTTTCTTTCTGTGATACTTAGGAATTGCTTTAACTGCTTTTAGAAAAAATTACGATCAAAAAGTATATCTTTGATATTGCTTGGGTTACAATCATTGCTAACAGTGCTTTGTTCTTCCTGGTGTTCCACAGTAATTTGCTGTGGCTCCCTGACTCACTATGTCTGCACCAGTCTACAGACACAGAGTCAGTCTCAGCTGGCAAATCTGACTTGGCAGGCTATAGATGAAATCTGGCTAGCTTCCCAAAGATTAGGCACCTGGACATGTTTCTTCTTGCTGTTTTGGGGCTTTTTGTGCCTTTCTTTCCCTTTTCCCCTTTCTAGTCAGTCACTGATGAGTGTATTCCTAGCAAAGATGCAGCGAACTCACAAACTGACTAGCATGTTCTCATGCTTGTTCTCCTTGTTTTGTTTTCTTCCATTCTTTTGGGAGAGTGCAAAAGAGGTTCAAAACAGAGAGGAGGTTCTCCTGCTCTCCTTTAAGAGATGGCATGTATTAAAATGCTATTGCCACTTTAATTAGGTCTGTCCACTTGTGGGTTTTATTATAGTTTTTAAGATTCTTACATTTTGAAGGCAAAATTACTTTACTTGCCTGGAATCAGAGACAGCCCTTACTTGTGGGTGTGTTGTGCTGTCTGTCTTTAACAGAAGAGGCCATGCACAGCAAATCTTAAACCTGTGTCAGACAACAGGAATGCACCTACTCTTGCATACTGAAAGTTCTGGGAGGGAAGTAAGAAGAGGAAGCAAAAGGGGATAAAAAGACAACTTATATCCTAAAATATGGAAAAGATTCTTACAGTGTGTGCTTTGGATGTGAAAAGGCAACCATCCAGCAAGTTTGGACTTGAGCGCCTGAACTATGTCACAGTCACTTAATCTTATTTTACTTTTAGTCACTCTCCTGTGTGCAGGGTATGAAGCCAAATTGCTAATATGTTAGTCACAGCTTTTGTAATATCATTCTAGGGGAACTTTTTTCTCTACCCCTCACTCTTTACTTCCCCATAAAACCCATTAAAATAGTTGATTGTCCCTGACTTGTCAGGTGCAAAAGAAATGAGTTGCATTGCTCCTGGAGATGAAAGGCACTCAGTTGTTTGATGTGGGGCTCTGGGAGGGGTACCCCACTGTCTACATGAGGTGCAAACACAGAACGCTATTCCCAAGACAGGTTAAATATCCATTTTGTGTGCAAAAAATAACAGCTTTTTAGACTCCTACTTGTAGCATGGTGATGTAAGAGAGCATATGTCCACTGCAAAAATCCTCTCATAGAAGTATGTAACCACAGGAATATCAAATAACTCCCTCTTTGTTCATTGACTACCATTTTCAGCTATCCCAGATGAGTCTGCTAAACCTGGCTTTGGATACTTGTTAACGAGTACAGAGTAAGTAGAGAGAAAAGATTAAAGGAAGAATACAATCTGTGCGAAACAGTGGCCCTGACTCCAAAGAAGCAGATGATCTGAGGGAAGGAAGAGCTTCCCTTTAAACAAGAGACTCCTCATGCAATGCAAATGATCCCATATGCAGCTGCCACTGGCAGGCAGCCACCCGTCTACAGAAGAATAAAGTCAAAGCAACAATTCCCCTGAACCCTGAAGCTCAGTGACTTCAAACAAGAGAAAAAGAAAAAGTGACATGTTTTTCTCCACTGAACTCTTTCCATCTCTAAACTGTATTGATGACCTCATCAGCTACAGCTGTCAACTTGGAGCTTAGCTTCTTTCTGTCCAATGGACAACATCTGGTACCATCTATGTATTTGTACCTAGGATGGGAAACATGTGGACCATACTGCCTCAAAAATATGTAACAACGGTCTTAAAAAACAAACCTTAGCTTTTGCTCACAGTGGCAAGCACATACAAATCCATTAGCTCAGTGGGAACTAAGAAGGGTACACTGACACAGATAATTCAGGAACTCTTTCCTCATTAGGCAAATTTTATTGACAGATAGCTGTGACCATCTCAGTTTTATGTACTTGTGTAGTCTCTGCAGACAGTCACAATGATGGAGTCTATCAATTAGCGAGATAAAACACGCCACCTCTACTGGACTCATCTGTTCTCTACAGAAGACTATGGGCTCTTAGAAGTGCATCTAGATATTTTCAAGCAATTGACAAGGTGTTATTCACCTTTAAAATATGACCCTTGCCTTTCTTTGGGGGGCAAATTTTCAAATCCAACAAGGTGCTCCAGGTTGCAGTGTCTCTAATTCCCTAGACACGAAGTTCCAGATGCTTGGAATGAGCTGGGATTATAGTACGTCTGGTGCTGCAAACATAGTAGATTTAAGGAGATCTCTCTACCATATAGCAATATTTATTTAAATGTGTCATATTATTCTTTATGACTTCCCAGCAAATCTCTTTGATGTATGAAGACATCATTGGATTCTCACTTAGTTCTATGTGGCTGCCAAATTATGAAGCTTGTAGCTGCCATTATTGTGATAGCTGTTCACTGAGGAGCACCTTCAAGCGTCCATACAGCCTTAAGTCTTGGTGCAAGTACTTTGCAAATGCATGGAAGGAGTGGTGCCTCCCCAGAACACTTACAATGCAAGGTCCCAATTCAGCAAACTGTGTTTTGCTGTGTGCTCCCACACACGTGTATTCGTCATGGAGAGGAGTCTATGTGGTTGATGATTACAACCACATCTTAATGTCTATGGCAAATTTTGGTGCTTTGCTGAATCAAACGTTACTGTGAGACAAGAAAAAGGAGCAAGAGAGGGAAAATGAGAAGCCATGTGGCAAATTTAAAAGCTGCTTGTGTTTTGCGTCTTGCTAACATACAGCTAGAAAGCATAGTGTGACATCTACCTGCTAGATGCTTAGTTTTTAAAGTATGTGAGAATTTGGTGCCAGGATTTGTCAAATTGCAGAGAAATGGACAGTTCTGGAAAAACACTCCTTGTGGGAGTAGCAGATAAGCTCACAGCTGGGACAGATACTATAAAGTGGAGGAATAGAAACTGACTTCTGAAAATACAGAAATGGATAAAAAGCCACACAAAGCTGTGGAAGAAGCTTAGGAATGAAAAACTATACTGGCTTTTTCTCTCCATTTGTTTTGGCATATGTGCTGCCATCTTCCAGAGAAGTTAAGCTTGGAAGTCTCTTTGTAAATGAGCTTTTAAATATTATCACATTAGTTAGTGTATTTAGTAATGAATGCCACCCTGCTTCCCTGTTCCTGTCTTTTCAAAGATCTGTATTTTGTGCATTTCAGATGAATGAAAAATCGGTACTAAAAATAAATAAACAATAGAGTAAAGTGAAGGCAGGATACCTGACAACTTTGTGCCTCCTTAATATCCAAAATCTGTCAATTTAAGTGGAAAAAGAGGCCTTTAGTTTGGAAGGATAGACTTTGTTTCAAGTGCTGGATGAAGAATGACTGAAAAATGATCACCTCAAGATTTACTCATGGAAGATGATCTTCTCTATCATTTGTCCTATATCATGGACCCTCTGTTTTACCGCTGGAAAAAAAAGCAGAAACAAGAACCGGCTCAACCCAGAATCTCTACAGCTATCTCTGCTTACAACTGAAATGTGAGCACAGGATTTTCTGGGCTGTGTTTTTGCTCACAGCCGTGAATTTGGACATCAACAGTCTTCACTGACTTCATGTTGTCTAAGAAACTATTTACTGCTCTCCTCACATAGTTCCAAGACACTAAGTTTGGGAAATGAAGGGCATTCATGAATGCAGCTGAAGGCCCAAGACCTAAAAGAATTAAGCCTGGAATAAGTGTGTCTTAATCTTACCCATTTTTATTTACTATAGTTATCAGGAAAAAGAGTTGGTGCCTCATACCAAGAAAACGAATCAATGTCAAGAGCATCATTATCTGTTTACCAACTATTTATAAATTACATATATCAAATTTTGAGATGTTGGTCAAGAGGAGAGGTAGCTATGATATAGTGTTCGAGTTGAATTCAGCAGAATAGAACTGACCCTGGAAGTGTTTAAATTAATAGTAATTTCCGTAGAAAATTTTCCTACTTTGTCTTAGGTGTCTAGGACTTTCCAGACATATTAGAAGCAAAGGTAAGGTTACAGTTGCTACATCTAATTAAGGTGCATGCATATCTTTTCAGAAATTCATACACAAACACAAATAATCTGTGAGTGAGATCTGTTTCTTATTTACAAATGCAAGTTTCACGATTTTACTGCTACATACTTAGTACCCTTAAAGACTGCTGACACTTGGCGTTTCCACTCATAGCTTTGCCAAATAACTGTCATTCCTGGTCAAAGAGGAAGAGGGCCAAGAGCTCAGTTTAAATCTTTTTTAGGTGAAAATGGCTAACTTCTACTAGAATTGTGTGCTTAACATATAAATTTGTGTTTAAAACATGCAATCAGTCAGACATGCTAAGATTTGTCAAGAATGATAAGAATTACTTATGTGCTAATATTCATACTTGCCTACAGTACCCCATTGAAATTTCATTCTGCTCTTACTATCTCTTTCTACGCACAGCATTGTTGCAAAGAACCTGCTACCTGGTGTCTCTGTAGATTTCCAGCTATGATTTTAGCTTTAGTATGAGAAACATATATCATAGGAGCTGTGTTTTCTGGGAGGAACTGATGAGATGCAAAGACCCCTTGCAGATGTGTGCCTCATCACAAACTGA
This sequence comes from Donacobius atricapilla, assembly GCA_013397315.1. NCBI lineage: Eukaryota > Metazoa > Chordata > Aves > Passeriformes > Mimidae > Donacobius > Donacobius atricapilla. The sequence continues at coordinate 46,782 of WBMY01013882.1, forward strand.
GACAGCTGTGAGCAACTTATTTGTGATCTAAGGTGAGAATGGAAGTGAGAAACCCAGGTCTTGGGGTTTTAGCTGTAAAAGGATGTAGAATTATTTTTTTTTTCTAAAATTGAATAGAAAGTTAATATATGAACGTCAGTGTTATTTCCTCAGCAAAATTTTTACTGGACTCTCAGAAATTTGCTGTATGTTATACCAACCGAAGAGAGAAAATATAGTGTTAATCAACTATATGGGAAGTATATGATCCCAATACCAAACCTGCCAAGAAGAAAGGCCTGCAAAGAGAAGCTAGATAAGTGTATACATAAATTAGTCTGTTTCAAGAACTGGGCTCTTAAATTCCAAGAACACTTTAGAACAAAAAATGTGAAAATAAATTATTCTTCTTTGCTCAAAAGCTTTCCTCAATGTGTATGATGCTATCTTGCTATGGACAATATCTTGAAACAAAACTATTTATAAATACTAATTTCTCTCATGTGAATTTGTGAGCCAAGCCCACAATTTTAGAGCTGACTTATGCACTAGATTGTGCTGTAGTCTTCATTGAAGTGTACTTTTTTCACAGCAAAACAGAGTTTAATAGGCAATGTAATGGAGTGTAGTCTCACACAAAATCCCTAAATCACAAGATAACAAATAGCATTTTATTTCTGAGAATATCTTTCAGTTGCCCTCTGGCTATTATTCATTGCCATGTTTCTTAAAGGGGTTTAAAAAAATTTATTCTTCTGTTTATCAGGAAACACCAGTACAAGTTTTCTTAACCCTTCTGCAAGATATTTGGTTGTTTTGTGTTACCAGTATTTCTTCCTTCAATGGAGATGCTCAGCAGGCTTGGGAGGCAGAGGATGGTAGCCCATTGCATTTGGACACTGCAGTCTGCACTGCATCTCTACACCAGCGTGGTCAAGTATATACACTGCTGGGAGGTCGTTTGTATGACGATTCTTCTAGAGCAGCAAAAGTCTATTCCAGTCCTTCTCTCTCTGGCTGTATGACCTTGATACAACAATTGTAGAACTTATAAGGCACACAGGTTCAGAAAGCAAGGGCAAAGGAAACTTCTATGAGCAACGTGAAATGCTTCCCTTTGTGTGATCTCTGAGTATCATTAGGCTGATAAAGGTTTTGATCAATACCATGTACCAAAGTGAAAGGATTGGATTTTCCATAAGTTTTTCTGAACTAAATGCCTGCGATCCTGAACTGTGGCCACAACTCTATGATCTAGAGAGGTGGCTCCATAGGAGCCCCTCCAAGCCTTGCTTCTCCAGCTTGTTAACACAGAATCAAAGATTGGCTTGGGTTGGAAGGGAACTTAAAGATAATCCTGTTCCAAACACCATGCCATGGGCAGGAACACCTTCCACTACAGCAGGTTGCATCCAGCCTGGCCTTGAACGCAGTCAGCGATGTGCCATCCACAGCTTCTCTGGGAAACCTGTTCCAGTGCCTCACTACCCTCACAGTAAAGAATTTATTCCCAATACGTAATCTAAACCTCTCTGCTTTCAGTTTGAAGTCATTTGCCCTTTGTCCTATCGCTGCATGCTCTTGTAAATGGTCTCTCTCCATCTTTCTTGTAGGTTCTCTTTAGGTACTGAAAGGCTGCAATAAAGTCACCCTGAAGTCTTTTCCAGGCTGCACAATCCCCCTCCTCATAAGAGAGGTGCTCTCATAATATTCCTGCATGTGGATGAGACTGATTCTGAGAAGTTATTCTGATATTCTTTAAGTGGAGTAATCACACTAGAAAATTGGAATTGAAGCAGTGTGAGATGATGTGCATACAGTTCTGACTAGTGACAGACACATAGGTTAATTTCATTCCCTGAATGAGATCTGGTGCTGGATATATTGTGGTGTAGTGCAGCTGTGAGACATCAGATCTCACAGGAAGTTGTGCAGCTGTGAAATGAACTCACCTGTATCACTGCTGCACAGCAGGGGTTATGATTAAGCTGTACTTCTCTCCAAAGAGTTTCACAGTTCTCCTTTTGCAACTGTCACACATTCAAAACCATTGCTCTTCTGACTTTAACCTTCTCTAGACCCACAGAGGCTCCACTGAGTAGGACATTAGTATTTGACAGCTGAGACTTTCTTCTTTTCTTGGTCAATCAGTTCTTCTTGGGGCACAAATTTAGGGGTAAACTGAGTACGGGCACTTGCATTGAAAAACGAAGAGGAGTTTTTAGGAGTATGTCACTTGCATGAAAAGCTGAATTGTGTAGCAGCTTTACTTGGAAAGATAAAAGAGGGTTTAGCTTTAGAAGCAAAGAAGAATATGTAGTATTCAAACTCTAGCATTCTGGTCAAGCTCATTGTTAGTTATCCAAAGGAAGTACCATCTATGGTAAATGAAAATCCTTTAAAAGCTTTTCTTTTGATGAGATCTTTCAAAATGGATAGGTCCAACAGTCTGTAAGATTCATAATGTCAAATTAATTTCATGGAACAGATAGATCTAACATTGCTTTTTAAGGCTTCCCCATAAAACAGTACTACTGAAAAGTTCTGAGGTTCTCACAGGAGGGCACTGACTTTTGTATTTTTGTATTTTTTGTCATTGAAAACACTATTTTTTCAAACATTTTTTGCCCTTGGATTATTTTCCCTTGGATTGCTATGACTGATTAGCCTTGTTGCCAAGACTCAGAAGCCTGAAACTGCTGACTTACTTCATTACAATAGATGACATCTTCATTGTTGGTATGGGAGTTTTGCCCTTCATTGAATAAACAGAGTCTGAGAGTACAAAGGTTACAGTGAAAAGGCTAAGTGAGTCCCAAATAACAATGCTATTTTAAAAAAGAATTAACCTTAAAGTTTAGAAAAATTGGGCTATGCATTACAAAATCTTCTAGTTTAAGAACTTTAGGATAAAATATTCAGATTTTCCTCTCTCAAGTATTCTTGAATCTTTGGAGGTTTACCAGTTATTTTTGTACCCATACGTTTTCTTTTCTACTCTCTGTCCAAGTTCTCTGTCTTGTTTATTTAGATAACTAGGGATCATAAATTTCAGATAAGGGCAAAAAGATTAGCCTGATATGCTAGCTGGAAGTTCTTTTCCTCTAGAAGTACCTCCACAGTGTAATTATTGATAACTTGAAAAAAGTGACTGAAAAGAATTTTACTTCTTTTTCAATATTATGGTTTTGAATTTTTGTCCAACAAGTTCATATGAAACTGTACATCACAATATCACTTCCATGATAGGCTGCTCAAAATTCTGAATGCAGGTTTCTGCAGATTCTGGTGATGGCTCTGCATTTTCTCTTAAAAATATACAAAACATCTCTATTTGCTCTTATAAAACATCTCTATTTGCTGTTATTAATGAAGCAATAGATCTCTGAGACATTTTTGTTTCTCTGTGCAGTGGAAGGTTTTCTTAGAACTCAGAGATTTGGTTCATATTCTGCAATATGCAGGTAGAAAGTGTAAAATGTGTAAGGGAGTAGGAAATCTGCAGTGCCTATGGTGTCAGTGTGCCAAACCCCCATGAGACAAACAGCTTGGAATACATCACTGCTCTGGCCAGATCTCTGTGGTTTGTTAATGCAGTTACATTGCTGTTATCACCCAGGAAAGATTCTTGTTTTTCTTTATGAGAAGATCGAATTATTCTTAGAGTTTGGTATCTCATTATTTATTTTGATTGTCATCTAGTATATCATTGAGTAGCTGCACACATTTGAACAGGTAGCAATTTGCAGTCCTTTTTCTGTTGTTAAAATGGGCATTTGAACAAAACAGTGCTTATCCAAGTGTTAGTGCTCTCTGTAGCAGCTCTGAAAATAGTAGCATGTTTACTGAAGTGGAGGATTACCAATATTTCCACAGCGTGATTCACTGCAAGTGGTGCCCAAGTTCAGACATCTGCTGGTAAGAGGCTGCTCTTTCTCATTGCAATAGTCCAGACTAAAGGATTAAATCCAGACTCACTGACAGGTTGTTTGTCATATAATTTCCCAAAGAGAAAAATAGTTGCCCTGATATGGTAAGCATTGTTATTTGCAGTGGCATGAATTTGGACATTTGTCTGTTCTTGAAACATTACCTGATTTTACCTCCCAGTACCACTTATCAAGTCAACTAATTTTCACGTACAGACAAATGTATTGTTTATTGCTCTGATAGTAATGGGAGGTCTTCTTTCAATGCCATGAGTCTTCAGGACTCTGGCATAGGACTACAGAGGGACATGAGATGTTTAACTAGTCATCAGAAAGCATATTCTGCCCAGGACAAGTCACACAGGTAAGTTTGTGCTGTCAAATTTGTGCAACTATATATGAGAAAGTTGCATCCAGGTTATAACTTGTGATTGTTTGCCACTTTAAACTCTTTCCAAGTGCTGGGAGTCAAAGAGTCTCAAGTGATGCTGGGAGCCTTGTGATAAGCTCACTGGAAGGAGAATGAAGTTAACTGCCGTCTCTCCCAATCACCTTTGTAATCATGTTCAAAGTAGGGTGAAGCCTTGTCCAGGTCCTCTAAATCGTGGTATCCCAAGTGATGGATAAATGTGGGAAGAGAATTTACGTTGTACAAACCATAATTGCCTAGGCTTAACAGAGAAGTTTATCGACAATAAATATTTTTCATATCTCACTGTGTTCATGTCATTTTGTTTTCAACTGCTTACCAAAATATTATCAATAATGTGCTGAAATTTTTGCCAGGGTATTTGCTATAAGAAAAGTTTTTTTCAATGATACAGACACATACCTGAATTTCTTAAAAGTATTTGACTTTAATTTATTTTAATGAACAATAATTTTTTTATTATTATTATTTGACTATTTAATTTATTTAATGTTTTCAAGGTTTCAGTGAAGCAGAAATTTCAGCTGATATAAAAAGGTTCTGACTGTTTTAGAGTACAGAGGAAACATTTAGGGAGTGGGCAAAAGAGGAGAAATACATTCTCATGCCTTTCTGACAATAGTAAGCATAAGTCTACAGATTCAGTGGAAGGAGTAGAAAAAAAATTGGAAAGGTCTTTGGTACTCAGGGACTGTAGAAAGCAATTAAGAGGTCAGAGAAGCATACAGAAGCCCAGTTTGTGAAAACACCTGGTGATGATAGGAGCCAAAAAAAATTAGTTACTTTTATGGAAAATACTGAAAATTTACTGAGATAATTTTGTTTTTCACAACACTACCCAGAAGTTTTATGCTAGTCCTGTTCCAGATATCATGCTGGAGATAAAGGCAGTAGGATTCTTCCCTCTGTCAAAAACAATCAGTAAAAAACCTTCTTGCTTTTCCATTAGATGGAAAATATTCCGAGACAAAGATTTCCATATTGTCAGATATATCAATTTTATTCGGTGAATGGACTTCCTATAAAGAAAATAGTGTCAGCACATAGGGTCTACCACATATAAATGCAGAAGGGAGCATGCCTACCACATATAAATCCAGAAGGGAGCATGCCCTGGGGGTATCCTTGTGAGTATGTGAGAATTTAACATGCCATTGGTGGCTGGATAGGACCTCACATTAAAAATAAATTTTCTGTGGGTTGCTTTGAGTTGTACCATGGCATGTTTTCAGAAGGCAATTTTTAATTCTCTGACTTCTTTATCTACATGTATATACCATTAGGATGATTATATAGTGAGCTTTATCAAGCATTGTCAATAACATTTATTTGTTGTTTTTCTTCCAATTCCTATTCAGATGAAAATGGAATAATTGAATTTTCCGAAGAATAGTTTGTGTCTTCTAGACAGGATACTTTTTAGGTGTCTATGCTGGGACTTCTGTAAGCACCAAACTTTGACTTTTGAGGCAGTAAGACTAATTCATACAAAGTCTCCTCAAAGGTTTCCACTGCCATAAATGAAGATTGGATTAGCAGACAAGGAGGTAAAGGCAATGAAAGGATGATGGAGAAACCTGTGTTATATTTACCATGAAAAGAAATGAACCTGATACAGAGAATATAGGATTTAGGGAATCCTGATCCTGTGTTCCATGCTTTTGATTGAATAATTTGTCTTCCCCTTCTTTTGTATACCCATGAGAACCAAATACTCATATAAGAGAAAAAAATTAAGAACATAATAACTTAAATTTTTCTAGAAAGTAGTGACAAAATAATCTTAATATGCTTTATATAGGGACTCTGAGTAACTAGACATATTTATAATTTGAACTGTGACAGATGTACTGCCTTTTACTGATTTGCAGGCCGGTGTTACCTTACAGCTGGTGTTGGCAGTTTGGGGACAGAGTCCTTGAGCTTACTAATGCCATACTAATCATCTCTTATTTTCCAGAATTCTTATGTTTTATATTTCCTCTTTCAGATACAGCTTGTTTTGTCTTTCCTACTGTGTTATCTCAGGGCCAAATAGTCCTTGCATTAGCATTATCATTAGTGTAGCTAGTCTCATTTGGTAATGGTCCTTGAAAACCAAAAGGTATGTAGAAGAACATTCAGATAATGAGACTACTAATGAATGAACATAATAGCATCCTTTATGTTTCCTTCCTTATGTTTTTTGAAAACCACAGCAATCTGAGTATCTTTGGTTTTTCTTGACAGAAATTGTCAAAAGGTGTTACAATACAACTCACACACTCACTTTTAACATGCCCATTTGTACTCAGCTAGAAGTAGAAATTATGAAAATTTCTTTTTTGTGCAAACTACAAATTAATAGTCTTTGATATTTCTCCTTTCATTTTACCAACTTTCTCATGGTTTCATCAAGCCATTTACTGGCTATAACAAAATACATTATTGAAGTGTTTCCTGAAACAGATAGCCATGTCTTCAGTCTAATCATAGTATCGTTTTCAATATGAAAAAAATTGCTGATATTCTTTAGAAGTGGGAAGTTTTCTACATCCTTGAAGTGGAATCCAGAAAGTAAAAGGGAAGTGTTTGTCTATTTCTTTAGGTAATTTTTTATCCTCCAGATTTTTATTTGTCAGATTTGGTAGGCAGTTGACAGGTTTGATGAAGTTTCTAACACCTACATAGTCCTTCAAAAGGATGGATTATATTCATAAGATGCGCTAGGCTAGATAGAACTGCAGCAGATGTTGTTTTAATCCGTGAATATTTAAACCTCCTGAGTGCTAGTCCCTGTAATAAATACCCTTCCTGAGCAAAACTACGATTTACAAGAGTCTGGATTTTTCTATTTCTACTTTTTGAAGTTAGTGTATATGGCTAGTGAAATTAGCGCAAATCTCCTCACATTCTGAAAGTACAACAGAAACAGTCATAAAATCATAGAATCACTATATCATAGAATTTGCTGAGTTGGATGTGGCCCATGAGGATCATCAAAGTCCAACTTCTGGCTCAGCGCAGGACAGCCCCAGCAATCACACCTTCTGCCTGGGAGCATTGTCCAAACACTTCTTGAGGTCTCTCAGGCTGGTTGTGTGGCCACTTCCTTGGGGAGCTGTTCCAGTGCCCAACCACCGTCTAGGGGAAGAACCTTTTCCTGATATCCAAGCTAACGACCCCCCAACTCAGTTTCGTGCCATTCCCTCAGGTCATGTCACTGGACATAAAAGTTAAGAGATGGGTGTCTGGCCCTCTGTCCATGAGGAAGTTGTAGAGTGTAATGAGGTTTTCCCCTCAGTCTCCTCCTGGCTGAACAGACCAAGTGACCTCAGCCACTCCTCATACAGCTTCCCCTCAAGGCCCTTCACCATCCTTGTTGCCCTCCTTTGGATGCTCTTTAACAGTTTCATGTCTTTCTCATATTGTGACACTGAAACCAGCCCCCAGCACTCGAGGTGAGACTACCCCAGCTCGGTGTAGAGCAGGACAATCCCCTCCTTTGCCTGGCTGGTGCCTGATGGCCCCCAGGACAAGGTTGGCCCTCCTGGATGGCCACTACTGGCTCATGTTCAGCTTGCCACCAGAATCCCCCGGGCCAGCATCTCATTCTCCAGTCTGTCTGTACATCCAGGGTTGCCCCATCCCAGGTGCAAAATCTGTCACTTTCCCTTGTTAAACTTCATACAGTTGGTGATTGCCCTTTCTCTAATTTGCTGAAGTCTATCTTAAGGGCCTCCCTGCCCTCAAGGGAGTCAACAGCTCCTCCAAATTTAGTGTTGTCGGCAAAATTACTTACTATTCCTTTGAGTCCTGTATCCAAGTCATTTATGAAGATGTTTAAGGGAATTGGGCCAAGGATGGAGCCCTATGGAATCCCACTGGTGATTGAACACCAGCCTGATGTCATCCCATTTCTGTCTTATCATTCTATCTTTTGTGAACCTTCTCTAACTGTATTGTCTTTCTTTTAGTGACATATTTCAGTAGCTGAATTGTTCTCTTTTCTGGTGTGTCCTGGCAAGCTGACAAATAAAACAGGTGTAGGTGCAAAGCAATTGCATCATTAGGCTCCAGACGTGGATGTACCTGAATTGAAGGTGGAATCAGGAAATTTAATGACCATGTTACCTTAACTGTGTTCAGATGTATCAGCCCCTGCTGGATCAGATGAGGGAATACCAATTACAGAAAATGATATGGTCATGCTTGTCATGTCCGTCTCTGCTAACTCCAACAGAGAGCTAAGCCAAATACAGCAATTTGCTCCCTACTCTGCCATCTAATGGGAAAGAGAATTGGAAAGGTAGAAGTGGCAAAGCTTGTGGATTGAGAAAAAGAGAGTCTACTAGATAAAGCAACAGCTGGATGTGTAAGCAAAGCAAAATAGGGAATTCTTTCTCAAGTTTCTGTAGGTATGCAGGTGTTCAACCATCCCAAAGAAAGCCAAATAACAAACCAAATTAGATCATTCCCCATACAAATACAAAAGGAGATTTATTTCTTGTGTGCACCATTAGATTCACTGGGGATTTGTAAAATACATCAGTTGGTTATTTCAGAGCAGCCGTTCTCATAACATGAAACCATAGCAAATACCCAAAATTATGACATGTGGTGAGTAAATGGCATTGCATTTCTCACAAACACCCACTAAAGCAGCAGTAATTTATTGTTCAGGCAGACATACTGAATCTTACTAGAGGCAGCTAACTTAGCTCTTTGTTAGTGTGCTGCCTGTCATTATTATGAATTGATATTTCTTGCTAGTATGCGATTTTTCTGTTTTTATAGGTGTGTGCATATATACTTCTGTTTGCTAGAGAGGTCCATGGTACTATTCCATTACTGAAATGGAAAATGTGAATAATCTGATTTGAATGACTCTGTACAACCTGTGTTATATCAGCAAGGTAGTTGCATGTTAGGGCTTTCAGTCTAAACAGAATAACACCATACTCAGACTAAACACCATAGCAAGGCAAAGATACCACATCCTTTGTAGGAAACCAGCATGACAGATTGCTTGTCAGGAGTGTCTGTCCCTCCACTGGCTGGGGAATACAGTGGAATTAGAGGTTTATCTGCCTCTGCAGGTTTATGATTTTACAGGAATCACAGAGATGTGGTGGGATAGTCCACATGACAGGATCATTGCCATGGATGAATGCAGGCTTTTTGAGGGACAAGCCAGGAAGATCATGGTAAGGAGTTTGCTCAAGCCCCTTCTATGAGAGAGTGGTGGGAAAGAATGGAGGTCTCCCTTGGCAGATGGGCAGCACGTGGACAGTGAGCCAGCTGATTGAAGCCAGCTTGTGATTGAAGGTTAGTGAGCACACCAGCATATGAGCCATGTCGTGATGGGTGTCTGCTGCAGATCACCTAATCAGGAAGTGCGAGTAGACAAGACCTTCAGAAACACCTGCAAGAAGCCTCACACTCACAGGTCCTGGTCCTAATGGAGGACTTCAGCCACCCTGGTAACCGCTGGAGAGACAGACCAACAGGACACAAACAATCTGGGAAGTCTCTGGAATTCATTGATGATAACTTTTTGACAGGATATCAAACAGTGAAGAAGGGACATCCTTTGCCTGTCATCAGACAAGAAAGAGCCCTGTGTGTCCTTCTACATCAACATCACTTTGTTAATCATTGCTATTCTGCCTGGTGTACTGACTCCTATTGACATTGGTGTCCCTAGAACATCAAGGTTTAACCTGAGAATCCATTTCTTGTCATGGTGACTCTAAGTGCCACAGCACAAAATAATTTTTTACAGTCTTTTCTTCACACTTGTATTTTCTTCATGTCCACAACCATCCATCCAAAACAGTTTTGTCTCATTACTAAAGGGGCCAACATAGGATATTGGCTTTTTAGGTAGCTGGTGTTCTCAACTGCTCATGATGAATTCCCTGCTGAGAGGATGACTTGTGTCATCTCGGATCTGACAGCAATGGAGTCAGATATCACTTCTGTTATTCCAGAAGTTAGCAGAAAAGGAAAATAGCTGTGAAGTAAGCCACTGGAATTTCTATTAATTGAGCTTTATTACACTTGCTCTGTAATTACATAGTAACAGAGGTTTAAAAATGCTTTAGTAAAAACATGAGAAGCATTCCTTTTCAGTTCAAATCCATTTATTGTAACCATTGTTTTTCTCCCAATTACCTGTGTGCTTAAATTCACCTCTTCTATTTTCTATTCAGGAACTGCCACATATGTTACTGGAAAACAGTTTCCACATGACTTATTAACAGTGCACGAGTTTCTCAATAGCTCACAAGCTGGTTCACGCAATTGGACTGTCATAATGGAAAGTAGATTTCTGTCTCACATTGCTTGTATAAACAAAGGTACAACTGAATATTATTTCCTTTATAATGCTTTGCTAAGTATTATGTGAAACATACAAAATATGCAGAATGACTGTTTATTTTTCTTTATTAGAAATCTTGGATTTCCAGCTATTACATGCTGTTCTCTACTGCTTATCTGAGTTTCAAGGCCAAGTATGTGTTCTATTGTATCTTGCATTGTAAACTAAATAACATCAGGTTTGTCCCCTATGTCTCATTAAAATGAAAATACTGAATTAAAATGCTCAGTAAAGATGTCATCTGGCTTTGCTAGTATGCTTCATAAATTCCTGTTGGGCCCTGTATGAAAGTGAAAACTCCTCTCTGAGATCTCCAACCTGCCAACACTCCTGCTGCTCCTGCCATCCTATATATGATTTCTGTTCTGCATAATACAATACAAAAAAAAAAAAAGAAAAATTTAATTCCTTCGGGAACTGGATGTGTTTATTGTCTGAACCTGTTTACAGGAAGTAGATTTGGCAGCATGTCTATTGTGTTCAGTGTTCAATGAGATGTGTATTTAGAAGGAAAACTTAAGTGATGCTCACCCACTTTGTTTGGGTTCTGTCCTATGGTGAGGGGGACTGATGCAGCTGGCAGTACTGAAGCATTGTCCAGGTCTGGAAAAGGCCTGTGGAAGGTTTGCATTAGTTCATCATACATTATGGAAAGATGGATTTAGATTGCTTGTGCCCGATGTCAGCGCCACATACCAAGCTTTGAGAAGCTGTTGGGTGGCTATATGCAGGGCTTTGTCCTGGGACCTCTGCTTTTCTGAGGTTACTCATCTCCCTTCAGCACAGCTAAAACTAGTAATAATAAGATTGAAGTACAGTAATAAAGAGGATTTCTTCCCTCAGCACTTTCCAAGTGCCTGCATTTCTCTTGGTGGATAATGGTGTGATTTCCAAGCATGTGCCCAGGCATAATTTTGCACTTACTTGTCCTTTTGAGATCATGATTAGTTTTGGCTAATGTGCATAAGGCTAGAGACAACAGTAACATTAATTGATTTATTATTTCTTAATTTAAGCTTGTTATGAATCTCTTGCTTGGACAAAAAAGCTCTTTGGAATCTCTAGGTTGGTCATACTACCAGCTGCCCAGAACATACCAAGTCCAGTCCCTTTTGTCTCCCTTACATGCAGTTTTGCTTGAGATTCTGCAAATCATCCCCTGGAACTCATGGTCCCCAGGAAGTGAGGGAGTGGAATTGTCCACCTCTGGCATATATGAGACTCCAGTTTGGTGTCTCCCAGTTTCCAGTGGGCAAAAATATCAAAATAGCAGCAGGAAAAAATGCCTCTTGTTGGCATGGATTTTTATTGCCCTCTCTGAGGGGTAGTGGTATTTAACTTTAAGACACAGTGCGTAGTGTTGTTCTTTAGAAGATCTTTAGGAACCCATTAGTCATTTGCATGACTGGATAAAAATTTTCTGTCGGTTGGGCGTGGAAGGGTCTCACTGCTTTCAGAAACAGAAAATCTTCCATTCACTGTAATGTTATACTTCTATTGCTGCTTGGAGTTTGCTTCCTTTATTTGCTTTGGAACGTTTCTCAGCTGGACAGTTAATGAATATGGAAAAGACTGTATCTGTGTTGGTTCAACTGGTCCCATATATAAAGTCCCCAAGTTAGCTTTAATAACTGAAAATGGAGCTGTTTATCTTCAAATACAAATGGTATCATAGCTGATAAGTCAAATTAAGCCTAAACAAGCGATCCTAGACTACATCTTAACTAGTTTATGAATCAGTTTAAGAGATTTACAATACCACAGAGTACTGTTCTGTATTATCTCCATGTGCCATTACTTAAACATTTACCAACTACTTACTGTTAATAACATAGACACAGAAAATCTCAGTCAATGAAGTACAGCATATGCAACTGCATAGAGATCTCATCAGTGACATGGGGCCTCCACACCGAGACGAAAGAAATTCTGAATAAACTGGTTTTGCATGTGTGTAACTCCGTGCATTGGCATTCATCCACTGTGGTGGCTTTGACGTTTCCTTTTAACTTTTTTTTTAATATAGTAAGTTTCCATATGAAACCAGCAGTGTGACAGGGGACAAGGGCAATCACAGATAAACAGAATTTGCTACTGTTTAATATGCTCAATATAATTGGTCATCTTCTCAGTTATTTCCATTCCGCTGTTCACATCAGGATGATTGTCATGTGAGCTCTTCTACACTTGGCAGACTGCTTTTCTGATTATAAGCACTGAAAAACCATGTATTTGATGCATTGATAAGCTGAAATTCAGGGAGTCTTAAGCTTCAGTTGTGTTAAGTAGATGAGTATACAAAGAGACATATATCTACAGGCAGCATAGCTAAGCTGTAAAACTGTGTGTTGTCTCAAGAAAATGAAAGTCTCTCCACAACAGAAATTTTACATGAGTTCTTTTCACTGTCCTGGATGCCACTATAGCAGAAGTAGCTGCTCCTACACCCTGCTCTGCAAAGAACTAGCTTACTGGTGAGCTGAGTCAGGAGGAATGTCTAACGCACACAGACTCTTTCCATCACAGTGAAAACCCGTCTGGAAATTTTGGAGCTCAGTTCTTTGCATGGCAATGTGTTTACAGAAAGGAAATAACTGCTCCTCACCTTCTTCTCTCCTTACCTCTCACAAGTGATCTCCAACATTTTAAAAAAATTATTTAAAGAATTATTACCCTTGAATGAAGGGGATGGAGAAAAGTTTTATCTTTTTTTGGCTTCATATCACATTCCTCATATATTTCTATCTATTACTTGGTGGGCTGAAAAAAACATAACTTTTAAAAATCATTTTTATAATGTTGGCTGCAAATGCACACTTTCATTCTCACATTGCTTCCCCAGTACTTTCTACAACTAGAAAACATTGCTTTGTTCACATGTATTCCTTATTATGTCTTTTTGCAGTTATCTACTGTAATCCTGTAAGACATCAAAGATTTAAAGGGTTTTCAATTTCTCAGGGGCATAAAAGGTGAAGCACCCCTCTGCCCCCTCTCCACACCCATAGCTTACGACATATAGGTGACATGAAGATTGTCCACAGAGGACATCTATGTAGTCCTCAATGGAGCAGGGCTCAGCAGAGCTCAAAGGGAGCTGGTGACGTCATGTGCTGCAGAAATGTTTGTCTAGGTCTTAAGAGAATGGAAACTGAATTAATGTGGGGTTTTGCCTGGTCCCTTTAAACCTACCATGGACACTGGACAGTGTGTGTTCAAAACTGCATGTAGGTGGTACATGGGAAGTCATTGTGAAAGCACATACAGGAAAATGAGTGTCTTATTTTGTGACTGAGAAAGAAGCCACACTGAAGAAAAATCTGGTTTTTATATAGGAGGCAGATAAGGTAGACTGAGCTGTTAAACCTGTTCTATGAGCATTTTTAGCATTCAGTTCCATCCCCAAGTTGCACGAATACCTGAGTAAGTAGTAATAAGTTTTTTTACCAGTTCTGTTCAATACAGTCAAATCTTTTGATCAGTGTTAGTCTTACACTGTTTGCCAGCACTACCTGTGCCAAAAAGGTGCCATGGAACTTGCTTTGCAGATTCTTTTCAGGGCCCAAGACAAACATGTTTTCAGCAGCTGGCGATGTCCCCTGAATATGGAAGGAGCTGCAGGACAGTGTGTGTAAGCCTAGGTATTAGCTATTTTTTCTTTCCAGGAGTCTGTTTGTGCTGTAGCCTTTCCCCTGGAAAATTTATGGTAATGGTGCTTAACCACAGACCTAGTGACCTGGGAATACTTAATAGGAGAGGTGGGAGCTGAATTGCAGTAATACGACTCATGGGCATAATCAGTAGCTTCTCTTTTAATGAGGAGCACAGAGAAACAAACCACTTTATTAATATGCAGAGATAGGCCAATTTTATGAGGGAGGCGTTCAACAAAAGCTGAGTGCTGATATAAATAGCCCCAGCTAGGATCTTTCCTACAACAAAATCGCTGCTGCCCTACACATTGTCATAAAGGACTGGCTTTTCCAGGCCCCTTCTCCTTCATATAAATATTTTAGCTGAGGACATAGCTCCAGAATATTTCTGTTGAGATAATGTATTTCTAAACATAACACTCTTAACTCTGCAATCAGCTGTAGAAACTGACACCATGCTGCTCAAAAACCAAATAACTGCATCAATTTGCATAAAGGAATAAAGAATAAATGACACTCCAGGGGCATGCAAATGCCTTATATGATGCAAGACAGTCCACGGAGGAATTTCAGCCCAGCATGGAGCAGACATGGTAATTGTACCTAGCTTGTCCTTTTGCATTGTGACTCTTCTCTTATTTCTTCATCAATTGTAATGAGGAAAATAAAATGAAAGAAACTGGCAGCTTGATCTGGAGTAAAAGCATACTTGTCACATTATGCTGTAACTAATTGACTATTAATAGGCAATAATACAAGCACGGCTTAATACAAGTGATGTCTGGTCATTGTTACAAAACTGCGGTAGGCTTCATGACATTATGGCTTACGTTAACTTAATGGCCTGTGAAGATCTGTACTATTAATCCCTAAACAGTCCCAAAACATTTTAAGCCATTCCTCGGGGGTTTGCTAAATCTACTAAAATTTAGTTTTAATTTATTTCTGCTATTGTTTAGTGTAAGTCCACAACATGGGAATCTAATCCTATATTTTTAGCAACACTTCAGAAAATAACTGATCATTAACTTGATTAATTTATTTTAATGCATGCATACATTTTCAGAATAACTTTTGAAGTTGCCCATCAACAGAAATGGGCCTACAGCATTCATGTGTCCTAGAGCACACTTGGGCTGTTCACTGGCACTGAAGATTCCCAGTTTTATTTATATGGGGCTCTTTAAATTGTCAAGCAATAGAGAAAAATGATCTTGGCTGTTCCTTTGCTAGCTGCTGTTCAAGAGGACATATGTGAATTTTACAGATCCCATAGTGCAAGTTCTAATATGTGTGCTTGCTGCTTTTTGTTCCAGCTCCATGTTGAAAACCTGGTTAACGTCCAATAAAAGGTGCTTGAGTACAGAGACATGCAGTTGTTGCTAAAAATGATGAAGTGACATTCAAGTGATTGTAATGGTCCTTTTATTCTCTTAATTATATTAACCAATCTCAGCTCCCCATCGTGTGTTCCTTGCTCTGTAAATCTATGCCCTCTTACAGTCCACATACTTCTCTGATTGCCAGGACAAGAGCATAGGAAGAGAAGGGCATTCTGGCATATGAAATAAAGTAACCATCAAAGTGATGTGGTGTATTTTTTAAAATTTTATATTCTATGAAAGTTGAAACAAAAGTAGTTTTATTTCCTGTCCTGGTACCTGTTTTTAAGAATTAATTGTCTTACTTAGAGGTAGACTAATTTTACCTCAGTCTGCCTTAACTCCCCTGTTTTTTGTAGATCTACCAAACAATTTCCTTTTTCATCCTTGCTGTTAGTTGTTGTGGTAAGTGAATATTTTGACCTGAGTAAATTCCTTTTTAAATTCCTAGTAAACAGAATGCTACAGAAAGCAAATTTTTACTTTTCTACAGAATTAACTTATAACGGGTAAAAGTTCAAAACCGGGCAGAAACACCAAAAATATAGCGGCATCACATTTGCTGAATTTGTTTTGTTAAATTCAGTGTAGTGGTCTATCTTCCTACTATGGAATAGGATTAGAAGAAAGGCAAAACAGGCTTAACTTCAAGATAGAAACAGTTACATTTATTAACGCACACGAAAGGGAGAACAAAAAAACCCAATGAAACCTTTCTAAAAGCACGCCCCTCCCCCCACCAACAGTCCACCTTTCCACGAAACACTGTAAAGAGACAGAAAATCAGAACTCTAAGTCAGTACCACTTATAAAGTAGTCTTTCATTCAGTCTTTGAGAGAGTCAACTCCCTCCTGATTTTGTTCTGGTAACTTTTCCACAAGAGACACAGTCTGTTTGTGGCTTCCAGCTCCCACAA
>WBMY01013882.1:63623-84852 GCA_013397315.1 Donacobius atricapilla
GCTCGGCTCCAGCCAGGGCCAGCCCCGGCACGGCCGCCCCAGCCCGGCCCTGGGGGCGGTGGGGCCTGAGCCGGGCCCTGCTGCTGTGCCCACCTCGATGTTACCTCATGGCAAGCCCGCAGCAAAAGAGACTGTCCCAAAATCCCACCTGTATTTAAGTCGTGTGTCCCAGAGGTGTGCACTTGTATCCAATTGGCCAACCTGGCTGTCAGTTTTAAAGCAGATCACTAATTGGTTTTTACCATTCATGCCAAACCAATACATAACTAAACATTGCCTATGAATCACATGGAGGTACATTAAAGCAAATATAAAGACACATGCTGAAAATCCTTTCCAAACCTTTCTTCATTCAGTTATATTAGAAAACATTGCTTTCCATGAGTCATATTCAGGTTCTGATTAGAGCTTCTCAGCTCTGAAGAAGGAAGAATGCTTCCTTTTATAGCAGTGTGCAAGGAAGTGACGGAGGTGGAGAATAGGATGTGGAAGCTGTAACAGAAATATGAAATTAAAGACCTGAGAAAAGAAAAAATTGAATGAAAAATGATCTGTTCTTAATTTGTGTCAATTGGCAAGTAACAACCATGAAAGCTATTTTGGGGATGGATATTTCTGCTATAAGTCAAGTAACTGGAGTCAATCCAGCATGATTTTCCTATATCCAGAATTCTGAAAACGTGTTGTAACTTGCAGGCAGGAACACCTAGAAAGATCATTTTTCTCCCTCTTCTTTTTTCTTGTCCCTTAGGGCCCAGTTTAATTAGAAGAAGGACAGCTTAGGGGAAAAAAAAAGTATCTGTTTTGTAGCTGCCTATGTGGGACACAGAATAGCTCCAAAATATTGGAGCTCATTCTGCTGGTGTAACATGAATAAATGACATCAGTGTCCTGATTCTAATAATGAGTGTCCATATTTTTACGGTTGATCTTTCCTGAATAAAGCCAATATGATTTGCAAATAAAGGCAGACCTAGGTATTAGCCTAAATCAAAGTCTATCCCCACCTGCTGAATGAAAGTGGGACAATTTTATCCTTTAAATGAAAGGGAAAATTGTGTTAGGCTTTCAAGTTCATGAACCATTTAAGCTGAAGTATCCAACAAATCCTCAGTAGGAAAATGCTGTAACATATGATCAAGTAAATCTTTAAGCTCAGCTGTGAAATGGAAAGTAATCTTTAATGAAAATAATTCGAAGGATGTAGTTATAATTCTGATGCATTTTGGTGCAGAAAAACACAGCTTTGCTTGATGTCTTTTCACTGGAAAGAAGGAGTACAAGCGGTATGGTACACATCTACTTGCCACAGTGTCAAAATGTAATAGAATCAAATCTGAAACAAAATTAAAATAATAAATAGAGATTGATTCCTCTTCACCACTTTCTGGATATCAAAACAAGTGGTATGAATACTTTAGGGCACCCTTGAGTCCAGAGAGTTTTAATAACGTCATTAAATTTCACAATCATTACTTAATTGGTTAACAATCAGCTTTGCAGAATTTCACCTCTCAGTTTCTTCCTTTTTCACACTAGTGTAGTCAGCTCCTTTCCCCATATTGGCAAGCAATAGCAATTTTTAAATTTATTTCAGGCTGCTGAATGAGCGTTTGTCACTTTTTGTGTGACTGGCAAAATCAGACCTTAAAACATTTGTTACATGAACAAAATGCCATTCTAACTGCATGTCATGCATGGCAAACTGTCTTTTGCCCAGTTGTAACAGGATCAGACAGGACTGCCTATCCATCATAAAAGCCCAGTGGATTAGGATCCTGTTTAAAGATTAGCACCTTGATACAGAGTATGCCTGTGATGCATGAGATTTGCAATGGGTTTTACTGGAGGCAGCGATGATCCCTCCAGCCTTAAAATCAGCCCCTCAGGGCTGGAGGTGCAATGTCTGAGTGAACAACAGTTGGCATCAAAACTGTTTCCCTAGTCACAGTATGTCAGTCACCATCCACTACAGGTTTGGGTTACTGGGGCTCTCTTGATTGTGTCAAAGATGGGAAGATTATCCTACTGTGCATTCCTGTACTTTAGACTGTCTCTTCTAGACCCCTTCTTGGAAACACTACAGATTATCTGTATCGGCACAACACTCAACAAAAATAGCAGAGCCTTTCTACTGAGTAGCAGGCATTTCAAGGAGTAGGTGCTTATATTAACTGTGTATTTACAGTGTCATGTGAGATCACATTTGCCTCTCTTTTATTACATGCAATTAGTGTGAAAAAACCACACCCCACTTCACTACTTGCGAGAGGTATTTTGGAGGGGGGACGTCTAAAACTTTTAAAATGATTATCAGTAACTATGAAAAAGGATACTTCTCTGCAAAAGCCCTATGTCAAGATTCATTTTATCTGATACATGAAGAAAAGTGTACTTATTAAAATTTAATATTGTATTGCTAAGCACACACATACTGTAATATTTGTTTGAGGAGATTTTTTTTTTTTTAGGAAAGCTTTCTCAGAATTTTACTAGTGAGGTGACCCCCATCCCCTACCAAATGCACATTTTATCTTGCATGCACATGGTCACTCTTTGTCTGACCACATAAGTTGGGCTCTATCAAACCTTTGTTGACATCAAAGAAGCTGAATATGTTACTTGTTGGCCAGCATGTGTGTGTCAGAGCTGTAAGGGTGTTCCTTACCTTAAACCAATCTCTTCAAACTTCTATACTGATGTTTTGTATGAGCACAGCTGGCCATTGCTCGGAAGGAAACCATCAAGTTCCAGACTTGTATTAATGTCAATGTCTGCTGTGTGTTTAGAGGTTTAGTGTCATTGCACTGGGGACCTAAGCTGAAAGCAGTGCTATTTCAACAACAAGTTAGTCATACAGGCTTCCTTGACTTGGAAGCAATTGCTTTAATATGCATGGGTTGAGAAATACCTGGTCTTTTCTTCTGGGTTAAAGGCCAAGGGAGACTAAATTCAGTAGCAGAGCTGATAACTCAGCATTTTGAACTTGATTATCAGAGTTAGTGAAACCTACGATGTGCATTTGCTCAGCTACACCAATGTATTTCGTTCTTTAGAAAGACGTTGTTTCCTTTTATCCTGCCCATTTTCTAGTGTGAGGCCCTGTACAGGTAGACAGCATATGGTGGCAACAAGCCAGACATCCTCCACTTTACACATGTGTGAGTGTCAGGTACACACACATACACACACACAAAATCAGCCAGCCAACCAACCAAAGGAAAAAACTGTTGCCCTGATTTTTTCAGCCTTCTCTTCTGTTTCACAGTTTCATGTTTTGGGTTCTTTCTCACACTCTGGTCTGTAAACACAGCCAATGTTCTTGTATAGTTTCAAGGTAGTTTACATTCCTGTTTATAGAGATATGGACAGCTGATGGACAGTTGTCTTGACCATTGGGATGGGGATAGGTGTCAACCCTCTCCCCCAATCCCTGGCCTTTGTAGATATACTATATATGGAGTCAGACTTTCAAATAAAGTAGGAGTTTTTGGTTCATGCCTTCTGATCAAAGTATGAGTGTGTGTTTGCGTGTGTGTGACGAATTGCGTCAAAAAACCCCAAAACAAAACCACAAAACAAACAAACAAAAGCCCCCAAAACCCCTCCACAAACAACAAACAAACAAACAAAAAACAAAACAAAATAAGCCCCCACCCTTCTCTGGCAACTGGAGTGCAGCGCTTCCTCTGCAATTTTGACAAATTTTGGCTTGCAAAATCAAGGTGATTTCCATTACAAATTTCAGAGGACTGCTCAAGTCACTCTGCCTTTATGGGTGGAAGCACATATGGCTTTGTTTTTTTGTGCAGTGTTACTCAGGGGTGCTGGTAGAATGGTGAGAACATGTGCCTCACAGTGATTTTAGCTTCATGGTTGAAATTAACAATAGTGCTGCTAGCAACGTGATTTTTGCTAAAGCAATGCTTTGTTTTGCAAAGCACTTGGGAGGGCTGACAGTGGCTCTCTGGAATTACCATGAGAGCAAACCATTGCGGAAAGATGGCCTCAAGTTGTCCCCTCTAGTGCTTCAACTCAGCCATTTCTTGTACTATTCACAGCCGTAAACATGAGATTGTAGGAGTTGGTGATAACCAGCAAGTGCCACTGGAACAAGGAAAGCAAGAAAGGCTTAAAAATTAAGTCTCCAGCTTTCCCTGATCTGCCAGGGCTGCAGCTGTCTGGCAGTCAGAGACTCTGATGCCCTTGAAGCTTTGAGATGAGACAGAGAGAATCCCAGCTCTCATAGCCCTGTCTGAGCCCTGCTTGCTCAGATTTTCAGATTGCCAAACCGGTAAAAAACAGTATAAAACAGCAGTTGTTCTGTTATTTCAATCCAAAACCTAGTGCAATCTCACAGCACTTCAGTTGTTTTGTGCCACTTTCTCGTGACAGAAATGCATGTCAGTCCAGTTTTGGCATGGTTTCTTGTCTTTCTGTATATCTGGTCTTTATCTCCAACCAACATCAAATTCTATAGTTTTTCCACTTTTAAAACCTTGACTGTCTGCTGATCCTGAACTAAGAATCTCAACTTTTTTCACTGCCAAGGCTTAGCAAAATGTTTTTCTCTTTTGTTTTAATCTTTGTGTCTCTCTCTGTTTTAATTTTTCTGCTTTTTATCAGATTTGTGCAATCAAAATTATGTTCTGCCTGCTGGCATGGATTTCTTTCCTTGCTCTGGTCTTCCACAGAGCTGACAAGAGATAAAAAAGCTAAATGATATGTTGTTCATGGAAATTAAAGAAAATAGAATCAGGTTTTCCTGCATTTCCTCCCCCATTCCCCTCTGAATGGTCTTTTAAAGGCCATTCCTTTTCTCTTAATCTAAAATAAGTTTCCACAATGAGTTCAGCGTCTTTTTTTTTGTAGCTGATTGCATTAACCTAGTTTCACAATCCCAGCTGCTGAGCAGATCTTTTAGTATGCAGAAACGTAAAAGCCACATGTGTTTCAAACAGGTAGACACTTTGGAGGAGATATAACATAAGGGACAATTTGAAAATACCCTCCCGCCCTCCTTATTAATTCAGATATAAACCATTAAAGATCTTGTAAATTTTGACCAAACATTTCAGACCATGATTTCAGTGGGAGACTTGACTGAGTTTGGATATCTGTGGGAGGTTTGATTGAGTTTGAACTGCAAGATTTGGGATGAAAGTGGACTTCCTTAAGTTAAGAAAATAGTTGTGGCCTACTCTCGTGATGACCTGGCTGAGGAAAAAAAACCTAATGGATGGGACTGTTACAGTGAATTGTATGTTTTTTTCACAGCGCCTCTGTGGGATTTGTGAATATAACTTTATATACAGAAAGTTGAAAGATGTAGAAAGAGATATAGTTAGATCTCTTGCATCTGGTAGGCAATTAAAATTATTGCAATATAGTACACCTAAAACTGACAGTCATACTTACCTATTGACCAAATATATGGATAAGATGTAAAACAGAAGTTGCAGTGGCATTCCTAGGGACTGATGTACTTCGTATGTCAGTACTATTGCTCTAATCCATGCTGACAGGACTTCACATATCTCCTGTGGATGATCAGGGTACATCTTTTTCACCCTTTGAAACATAGATGGTCTCTTAGGGGTGAGGAAGGAGTATTTGCCAATTAGCAAACAAAATTCTAGGAATGAAGCTTTGTTAGCAATGTTTCTCCTTTGCCTTTGAAAACCATCAGTAACTAAATATGCATGTTTTGAAATGGGTAAGGTAGAGAGGACTCCATGGCCAGGGAACAAAGAGGAGAGGACTAACACTGGGAGTCGGAGAAATCAATTAACATATCCCTGGTCTGAGTGTGAGTTCCCTTGAGTCCAGACTCTGGTCAGTCACCTGGAAACAGCTAGTGTGGTGCTATGGGTATACCTGGGGTTCCGGGTGTTCCACATTCTGCCCATAGATGGCTGCTCTGACTTTACACCTCCCAGTGCAGGCTCACCTGTGCGGGCGGCTGTTTGGCAAGTCCCTTGTCCTCATCCCAGAGGGGGAAGCCACAGCGCAGCCCACATAGAAGCAAGGCGCAGCCCTTAGCTGGGCATTTGCCTTCTGCATCGTGTATTGTGTGAAATCCACTGTGTTCACGTGAGACAGAAGAAAACTGTTTCTTACTCCATCTTAACTGGCTGAAAAGTTCCTTCCTACTCTTCTCAGGAAAAAATCTTACTAGGCTTTTCCTTAAGAGACAGATGGGTGATGAGTTAAAGATATCTGTATCTGGGACACTTTGTACTTATCCTAAGAAGTCAGCATACTTCAAGATCAGACCATCCCAGCAAGGCATTAGAAAGCCTGGTAAGAAAGCATTTGTGTTTCAAGTTTCTCATCTCTTATCACTGCTGAGGTCAAGTTCTACCTTTGTGTCACTGTACCTTCAAGAAATATATGTTGTGGAATTTCTCCTCACACTCACAAAAGCATTTTGATGATGTGCTGACCCTGTTAGCAATAAATTTTCTTGTGGAACATAAGTAATACATATCTTAAAGAGAGATCTGAAACACTTTACCAGCAAGTGATAATTCTTATATTAGTTGGCAGCTTTCGAGAAAAATTATGTGTGCTTTCTGCTTCCAGCTCCTTCATTAGTTTTGGCTACAGTGGGAGAATCTTTCTTCTTGTAACTGAGGTACTGTATTGTTTGGAGTTTTGGATTCAAAAACATTCTCTGTGACCTTGAGCAGCCATTTACCTTTTCTGCTCCTTGCTTCCATTCCATAAATGGATTGCAGTCTGTATTGGCAACAGGATATTACTCTTCTTCAAAAAAGTTGATTATTTTTTAAAACACCATTCTTTAAACCCATCATTTATGATCAAATGCTCATCAGAAAGAATTTTAAAATGCCAGTCTTATCAGTACTTTGTAATGAGAGAAAAAGAAGCAAAGGATCTAAATTAAACACTTGATATTTTCTATTTGAAAATGCAGCTTTCTTTACCACTGCATTTCACAAAGGCTTTTGAAAGCTTTAATTTTGGATCAATTAAGAATACTAGTTTTTGAAACATCATGACCTACACAGATCAAAATTCTCATCCTCTAATGCATTCTTAATACAGTGTTTTTCCCACTTGGCCTGTCTTGATATTCTTGAATGGGGGTTCTGCTCCCTCAAACAGTTCCTGTCTTTTGCCATAGTCCAGATTCGAATAAATTGACATGACCATTTCCACATCTCTTCCAATAATCCCATTTTCTTCAACTTTCACCTTACTTTAGGAGTCAGATCATTTAATATGTCTGAAAATGCTTGGAAATATACTTCTGCTGTACATGTGGAGGATATCAGTAAGAGGATAGTATGATTATAAAACTAAAAAATTTACAATCTTTGAGGAGAATCTAGGTTTAAACTGGACAGATTTTCTTTTAAGGAGGTAACTATATCTTTATACTGGCTTTAAAATTACTTTTATTTGTGTTCTAGCCTTCATTGTTATTTGCCAATACTTCCAAATTTCTCTTTATATGTTTACAAAACACACAGTCATTATGTTAGGTCATCTTTAATGCTTCCTGTTAAACTTCAGAAAATATGAGATAAAAATTAAAAACACATTTCTGAAAAAAATACTAAAATCAAAACAGAGTGATTATTTTGAGAGTATTTCTAGAAATGCAACATCTGTGAAGAATGCAAAGGAAGAGGAAGCAACACAAGCCACATATGGTTTATGTTTGGAATTTGAAGAAAAGATGGTATTGTGTGATACATTGTGCCCATTACTTCTGATTTTTTGTTGGAGTGTTATGAGATAAAACCAGCTAAGAGTTTTCCTCTAAGACTCTCTGCAGGTTAGACAGACATTCCCTTTGTCTTCTTTGGTTGATGTGCTGCAGGTGAATGTCTATATGAAGATAGAGAAGCAGTGATAGCGATAGTGATAGTTCCTTTCTCTTATATCCTGTCCATTTAGCTGAAAAGGACTTTGAAATTTAGGAAAAGCTGACTTTCAAAACTTGATTTGGTAGTAGACACTTCGCTATCTCAGAAGTTTCTACTGAAGGCGGGGGGGAAGGCAGTATTTGTCTACTTAGACCATCCATATTGAAAAGTGTTTTCAGAACTTTGTATCTTGCTTTGTTTTTAGAAACTACTTTCCAAAGGTGACTACTGAAATACCGTCTCTGAATTTTATCCATGTTTCTGTTCTCCAGATAAACAACAAAATGACATGCACACACACGCACACAGAGATTTGTTTTAGGAAGAGATCTGTGGTGTTCCTGTTTCTCTGATGACAGATGTAGTAATTTCTTAAAGGGGTCATAATTGCCAATGTTTCTGAAATGCCCAGTGAAGGTTATGAGCATGCCATAGTGGTTTTAGACCAGGCAAAAATCCTTACTTTTTCTTCTTAATGGTATTCTTTTCAACTTACTGAACTACAACACCCACACTATGTGCATGAAAACATCTCTATCAGTTTATATTCAGGGGTGTTGAATATTTGAAACATTTCAATTGCCTAAAAACAAAGCTTCAACTAAAAAATGGACAAATATCTTCTTTAGATGATGGACTTGAGATCCACCTGAAGGCAATCATTGCTGCAAAATCTCTTGAAATATCAGGGTGGGCTCTCAACTGGTATAAAGTTTATGTGATAACTTGCAATCTGGCCCACTGTAATTTTTATGTTTGTGTGTGTGGTCAGGATGTGCTTTTAAATTATATGTGCCACTAATTGACTGCAGTTGGAGGTTCTTTGTGCAGCATGTTTAAAAGTCAGTTCACTTTTTTTTTTTTAAATGCCTAAATATAACCTAGAATAGTTAAAGCACCTGGGTTTTCACAAACTCTGACAATTGTTTAAAATCATAAATTGAACTCAGATCATCTACATATATTTCTACCAATGAAGATGGCAATGTCTTATACAGCTCTTTATATAGCTCTTTTATACAGCATAGCTCCTACCAAGAACCCTTACGGTCTCATTGCTGAATGCAGAATATGTGTGACAATTTATACGATACATTCCTGACAAAATTGTCTTAATAACTTGTGAGTGTGTTTTCTGTGATCAGCTCCAGTGGGAAAGTGATTAAATTTCCAGTCTCAATTTTTGGACAAAAATTACTGTCTAATGTTACTTAGTCAGAACCATACTTCAAACCTACCTTATTGCACTGCTGATGGGTGCTGAATTATGTAACTCTCCACATGCAAAATTCTTGCACAGCTTAGACATGGGAAGCCCTTATCATTTCTTCTGTAGGCTTAGAAGAGCAGCTTTGCTGTTGGAGTGAAGCTTAAGGAAGCGTCAGGCTTTTCTGCTGAGGCCTTTTCCTAATGATAGATTATAATAATATCATTATATCCATTTGCACAGAAATTGCAATTTGATATTACGTGCCAGTGATGTAGCCTGCATGAAGGAGTGCTACCACCATACTCACAGTTCCTTATGAAGGGAGGGGCCTTAAATGTATTAACACAAAGTTAAGCTACTGCTTGGAGCAAACTCATATCTGTTACTAGGGCTATAGGGAAAGAGAGATTTGGTAGCCATGTGCCTCTCCTTGTCTATCTGTGGTCTATACACTGAAAAAAATCTTGTTCAAAAATTTCCTGAAGTACAGTGGGGGATACACACTCAGTGAAGTGTGACTGGAAACTCCCCTGGATTTTGCTGATTCTCAGTCTGGGAGCCAGCTGGCAGTTCTAAAATTCCAGTGGAAATTAATAATAAACAAATAGAAACAAAGTAAAAATAAGCAGAGATAAAGAGGATAGAAAGTTCATCTCTCCCTCTGACAAATTGTTTTGGCTGTTCTTAATGCTGTGTAGTGAGATACATCTTTCAAAAAATGTAGGCAGGCTCCAAGCAATCCAAGGAGCTTGCACTCCTTGCAAGGAGGAATGTGAAGAAGAGGTAGGGAAGACAAACACTAGTAGGGGCAAGCAGCTCAGCTGACTTCCTGGTAGAGCGGGCAGATAACTTTGTTGACACGTCTTAGAAATGAGAGGGAAAAGGCCACCTCCTTTGTCTCAGGAAGGCTGTAAAAGACGTAAAGGCTGGGCTGAGACAGACAGGAAAGGGTGAGAAGGCAGTGGAGAAGCAGGCATGCCCTACATCAAGGACTGGCACAAACCTGTCTCGGCTGAATGTGACACTGAAACTTAAGCAACTGCCTTTCCTGTTCTTGCCCTTCCCCTCTCTTGGGAATGTAGGGATGAGATGGAAGGCTTATGGCTAGAGCATTACTTCTGGGCACAAATAGTTTCTCCTTCCTCTTCCTCTTGCAAGAAAAAGCCTGCTGAAAGAGTAGCAGACATAAGCACATCTCCTTAGCCAAAAGGAGACATCTGAATAAAGATCTTATTCAAAGACCTCAGGCATCTGAGCATGAATTCCAGCCTTGTGAGCACTCAGTCTGCCCCCCAGCATATCTTCTGGCAGTGTCTGGAGTTGCCAACAATCTCTCAAACCTGGACTTAGAAGGTTTCCACTGGCTGCTGAACAAAACCATACCGTCATCTCTGTGATGAAATGAATAATTACCATAGATAGACCTGGGGTCATCCAGTGTGGGACTGGGCAGTGCCCTTTATGCAAGTTTGGGAACTAATACACCATGAAAGTTGCTTTAATATGATCCTGACGTTTTGATAAAGCTCAGGTCTTGTTTCCCATTGTGACGCATTTCTACCAGAAGGGTTATGGCTTTGCTCAATATCAAGAACAAGAGATGGAGATTCATTCTTAGAGGATTAAAAGCTAACTGAGAAAGAAAGCAAATTACTTCTACATCGCATCAAATATTTGAATGATGCCACTCTCCTTAAGGAATATAACCTTGCCATGTGTAAACAAAAACCTTCCCAATCAAACAGGGCATAATGATAGTTTGAGCTACTCAGTGTTCTCAATCAAGTTCAAATTAGTGAACATCAATTTATCTGGTGCCTTAGTGCACAGCAATTTGCTCCTAAATGAATAATTACTAAAAGAACAGTCAAAATCACCATCTTTTGCAGAAGATTACTGTTCTTTCTTCACAAACCTCTGCGACAATGAGTTTAATGATATTTTGAATATTTTGGTACATAGTACCATAAAGTCATCAACATATTCCCAAATTATACTTAAAATTCCCCATAGAAAATGGGAGGCTTGAATCAATTGCATGTTTGCTCTTAATACATCTGTAATTCTACACTAGAGAAGAAATAACAACAAAAGAAGCCTAGAGAAAAGTATTCTGGTAAGAAACAGTTCTTTCAGCTGTCGTTTCTCATAAGGGAAGTGCTCAAAAGCAGGTTGGATGGAGCTCTGAGCTACCTGGTCTAGTGGAAGCTTTCCCTGCCTGTGGCAAGGAGGTTGGAACTAAGTGATCTTTAAGGTGTTTTCCAACACAAACCATTGTATGTTTCTATTGTTCTGTGATTCATGATTTATACTCTGCATCTCTTGGATGAAATTCTTACCTGTAAGTAAATTGACTCTAACTGGAATGGCTACCTCTGGCTTACTCCTGGTACAGAAACCTCTTTTCCTATGAGTTATTAGCTGCAGTTCTGAATGCTTGTATTGTGTTTTCTGGGTCTGCCTAAATTGTTGCTGAGACTGCTACGTTGGTAGGAATTGGGAGGTACAGTGGCAGATACCTTTGGTTCAAAGCTCTGAAATCAGGAAGAAACTGCTTTTTAGAACATTTTCCTCTGCCTTCAAGTCACTTACCCACAGTTTTGCTAACATTAGCAAGCCTGATTTGACTTAAGGGTTTCCTTCAGATTCTACATAGTAATAGTGACTTCCACCCTTTACATTATCAGAAAAGATAGAAATGTGCAAGATAACCAGGTGAGTAAAATGAAAAGTTACTTGACTGTTGATCTCAGCCTCATTCTGACACTAGAAGAGTATTTCTTCCTTTTTNACTATACTTTGTATTATTTTTTTTTTTTTTTTTTTTTTTTTTTTTGCTTCTCCATGTCTACATACCAGGAACACCTGAGAAGCCACAGAGGTCAAATGTTTCTATTCCAGTCAGGAGCTGCATGGGCAGTCTCCAGAAAGGCTCTAAATCACTTGAAAATGTAACAAATCCTTTGGTATGCCAGCAGTTAGTTCAAAGGCAAAGCCATCCTGCTCTGAGTGGCTATCCATTAAAGGGTTTGATACTGTAGATGAGGGAAATGTGATAAGAAAATATATCTACCACCCATCCCCTTTCTTGGTTTATGCTTCCTGATGAAAAGTGAAGTGCAAGCAATAGAGGGATGTGTGATGAAACCTAAATTATGTTGTCAGTGGTGCTTTCAA
The DNA here is from genome assembly GCA_013397315.1 of Donacobius atricapilla. Taxonomy (NCBI): domain Eukaryota; kingdom Metazoa; phylum Chordata; class Aves; order Passeriformes; family Mimidae; genus Donacobius; species Donacobius atricapilla. The sequence continues at coordinate 75,909 of WBMY01013882.1, forward strand.
TGCTGACAGAAGGAAGCCTGCAGCCTCTTGCCTAGAAGGTGTTCCTGGCTCCACAACTCAGCTGCAGCTCCAGAGAAACCTTGATGAGAAGATGTGTGGTGAAAATCTGAAGGAACACTGTCAAAGAGGAGAGCAAGCCCAAAGCATTCTGATCAGTCTGACTCACTCCTGTTGCAACTACTGAGTGTGACTTTCTGTCCTGTCCAGGGCTCTCTCCATTAATTTCAAAAGAAAACTTCTATATTGGTCCTTCCAAGCAGTTCTTTACAGCTACTTTTACATGCAAGAGAAACTGCAAACAGTTGGTGCATTCTCATCCTGTATGACATGTTCCCTATATGGATTTGCCATGGAATTGCTCTTATACTGAATAACATCCATTCACAGCGAATACATAATGAAATAGTTGAATGTTATAATGCTGATTAGGAGGTGACAGGAAGAGCAGTGCTTCAAAAACCAACAGTGTTTGAAGAAGTTAATTGATGGATTCGTTCCTTGTCCTGTGAAAGGTGGATGGAAAAGGTATTCGTCTTGAGGGAGAGCTGGACTCAAGCTCAGTTCGTAATGTTCACATCAAATATGTGCCAGCAGACTGCATCTCTTTATAACTGCAGTCAGAAGGAAAACTTCAGCCCCTAAAAGCCTAGCTTTGCTTGTTTTTCTATAGGCAGCATTGATTGTACAGCATGTGACATGAGTGAAAGCTAGCAGCATAAGTAACCACTCACAATCTATAGCTGACTTGCTCTGCCTTTGCTGAAGTTCATGCTAGTGTTCCTAGATCTCTTAACCACATTAAATGAGTCTATCTAATGTTTCTATCTCGGCTGTAGTAATTTGATTGCAAAGCAGCTTTAATAATGTGTCTCTAGGGACTGCAGGGCCAACCAGGAGAATACACGTTTTGTTTTTGGCTTTGCCATTGTTTTACGTGGTGACTTGGGACAAGTCCTCTATCTCAATGTCTTTACTTCTGTGATTAGGAGAATACAACAATTACTTTCCTGAATCTCCAGCATACTGTAAGGTAAGTGCTGGTGAGACGCTCAGAAAAAGGTTTGAGTGTACTTATAAATAAAACACAAATTTTGTGCTGGTACAGTAGTATGGAAATGAGAGTTCTGAACAAAATTTCCTGTAAGAACAAGCAACAAAGCAACAGTGACACAGACAGAGTCAGTCCAAGCACTATTGAGGGAAGCTGATATGGCTGAATAAATTGACACCTGTTACGATTGTGCATTCAGAATCATATTTCTAAGTAGAAGGATCATGTGGTATCTGATTTATCAAGATGGGCACCTTGAGCAATGTCTATGTGCCAAAGAACTTCTCTGTAGTTCCTATTCTTCCTCAGCTATATTTTTCCAGCCAATAAAATATGCTACTTTTTGTCTGTAAACCATTCCTTACTAAGACATAACAAAAGCATATGCGTATTTTAGCAAAAACTGAAAGGGACTCCAGTATTAGAGTACTTGGAAGAATCAAGGACACGGGTGCTCAGGAGCAAAAACATTGCACAAAATCCTTTCCCAAGATAAAATGTGGGTGGTGGGGATGTGTTTTATTAAAATTAGTAATGCCCATGTTATTACACACATAGATAAACACAAAAGGCAACTTAAAGCTGCCTAAAGAGTCACAAGCTGGAAAAGAACCTTTTTTCAGTGCTAACAGGTAGCCTATGAAAATACTTACATTAAATCCTATTTTGTTTGTACATTTTCTTTGGATCATTAAGCCAACAGAACAATTACAATTGAGGTTTATTCTCATTACTAATTAAACCACACTGACTAAGTTAATTACAAACAATGGTAATTATCATCGTTGTCTTGGTTTTGTGTACCATAGTGAACAACTGCAGGTAAACACCTACTGTAAGAAGGACCTTTGTTGATAATGCTATAGCACTCTGCACCCACTAGCATTATCCTCTTTCTTTAAGAAAATGCTTAAAAGCTGGAATATCCCAGTTGTTCTGTCCTGGACTGCTGGATGTGCCACTTAAAGCTTGAGTCACTTGAACCATAATGCAGCAGACTGCTGAGGGAGCACCAATGCTTCAGTGGGATGAATTCTTTCAGAACAAAGTAAGTCGGGCAGAATCTAAACGGCTGCAGACTCCTTTGAAGACAAGCCTGTCCTTTCAGGGTTGAAAATGCCTCCCATTGCAGAGGCCAGCTTAAACAAAAGAGAAGCTGGCAAGTCAAAGATCACAAAACCAAACACAGGAGGTTGTAAACCAATTTCAGTTTACAGAATCAAAGAACCACAGGCTATTCTGAGTTATAAAGGATTCACAAGGATCATCTCAGGCATGATGACCTCAAGTGCTATCACCATTTGACACTAAAAGAATTTTTTATGGAAGTAGTGAGAAGTTTTAATTTTTTCCATTGAAAGAGTATGGTAAAGCATAACATCAAAGATTATACAATATAATAATTAAATTATATGCCTGTGTGTATTTTTCTGATGTCTTATGGCACATCTGTTATTTCTTATCTTCCTGTCCCTTTAATACTTAGTCTAAGTTATCATTCCAACTTACCTATTAAATTTTATATTGCTCTTTTTAAGCCGCTGATACCGTGACACCAGTTCCACTGGAAGAAAGCAAGACAGGTGTAGGAGTTGGACACTGTGTCAGTCTGTCTATGGATGCAGATTAATAAAAATTCATGTTGATTAACAAAATGAGGTATGTTCTTTCATTTATATAAACTAAAGAGGATGGTAAAAGCCTCTTGGTTTAGAGCCTTCTGAAGTGATCATTTCTACTAGTAGCTGTGGAGCAGAGCAAGCACCCTTTTAAAGGCAAAGCATGAGTGTTTTTCCACAACATTTTCAAGAAGAATGTTAGATCTTAATACACAACTGCACTTGTGAGGTACAGTATATAAAAACTTAAATGTTGCTGTTGACTCCTCTCAAAAATAAATAATTGCATTTGAGTGATGTTGCGGTCAAAATCTCTTTTAATTGGACATCATTGTTGCCCTGAATATTTCTATTTTTCCATGTGCCTATGAAATCATGTAATTCTTGATGGAGTGAATGAACAGAAATGTTTGTATTAGTTTGGCTCCACAGAGATATTTTCTCCTTCTCCAATAGAACTTGTCCATTTTCATTTTTCTACCTGCCTGGAGCTTTTTGGACTTATATTGGTATCTTTCAATACTGTTATGTGGAATGCTGAACCAAAGTAAATTCAGTTAGTTCATTTTCAAAATTGCTCAAAACTCATTTTGTGAGATCATTTACTTAGGGGCTGGTTGCCAAAATTAAAGAAATAAAATTTTCCTACATTTTCTGACATGTAAATGTAATTTCTGTATTTGTAATATATTGAGATAAACCAAGATAAGGAAGCTCAAAATATCATCTGAGTAATTCTATATACATTGAGTGAAAGTACAAAATTCACATCCTGTTTGTCCTTTTGTTCTTACATGTTGCATTTGGATCCAAAAACTTTCTGCTCTCTTTCTCCAACAAACTTTTTTATCAAAGAAAGATGACAAATGCTCCTCCACAGAGGTAGGCATAGAAGTGATCTTAAGTGGTTCTTAAATTTCTGAAGTGCTTTAGAAGGCAAAACTGTCCAAACCTCCCATAGAGCAGCTCTGTGGAAGCAGTTCAGTGTAGAAATCCTTCAGTTTAGCGGTATCCACACAAACCAGAATGAAATGTTATATTTTTATGACCTAAAAGTCTGCCTTTTGAAGAATGTCATCAGCAATAGTCCCATTCCGATAACAATTTTATCCTCTTTCAAGGATTTTTTCCTTGGACTTGCTAGGTACCTTAATTGCCTTTGTAGTTACATACTTGTCACCATTTATCCTCAGGTCAGGTCATATGTTCCTTAATGATTTTTTAAACGTTATTCTGAAATTCTAGACATACTCGTGTATAGTCTCACATCCTGCATTCTGACATGCTATATCAACCAGTCATGAACTTTCCTGAAACTCAGATTGTATTGTACTAGACTCAATTTTGGTGGAATAAATCTAACAGGCTTTCTTGTTCCAGAGTTAGTGTTAAATAAGGACAATAATATGAATTGAATAGAATTCACCCTCCATTTTTTGCATTTATTTTTGTCTCATGGTGTGTGTTTCTGCAAGGTAGACCACATGTATGTCTGTGTCTGTTTGTGTACGTGTGTGTTTTTGACAGAGCACAAAGATTCAATGAAATTTATTTCATTTCAGTTTGTGGGGTTAGAATCTCTGACACTTGCGAAATTATTTTTTCAAAAGCCAAAAGCTAACTGGTTTTGAAATATCTTTGGAGATATCAATGATACCTCTCTCTCTGAGAAGAAAGGAGAATATACATAGGTTGATGGAATTCCATCAAACTGCACTTTTCTAAAATGTAGGATAGCAGAGTAAAGAATAATTGGAAGATCAAGTGTCACAGCAAGTCTCTCAGCCCTTGAGCAAATGAATACTTCAGAATAAATATGTATGCATCATAAACAAACTTTTGTCCTCCATTTATGTATTCTTTCCTTTTTCTCTTGCAAAAATCCATATTAATTTCCTAGAAAAAGCCCTCCTTATAAAGACTCATTGGAAAGCAGGTAGTTATTCTTAGAGCTGTCAACAACTGCAGCTCTGAAATAGGAGTTGAGAAATTCAAAGGAAATAGCAATGGAAACTGCTGGAAACCTAGAAACAATTTGATCTAAAGTTGTCTTGTTTCTTTAAAACTTGCTTGGACAAAGTCAAAAACATCCACTTTTTTTCTCCAGGAGACCTCAGTATTTCCAACTGTGATTCATGATTTATTTCTCACTGTACACAGGTTTATTTATGTCCCTTTTCTTCAGGAATACATCCCCCATGTTTCTTCCTCTCTAATGTTCACCAGATGTGAAAAGCAGCCTGAGAGACTCTGCAGCATTCCTCACCTTCTCACTTGCTAAAGCCATCAACCAGATTCTCAAAGGGAAAAGCAGTCCTTGTTGTCAAGGCTACCTGTGATAAGATGGTGTTTATCTTTCTTCTGCTGGTTTTCTGGGGGTGACTTGTTAATTTCAAGAAGGATTTTTACCCTGTATTTATCAACAAACTTACAGTAGGGAGCCAAGATGAGCTGTCACCCATGTGTTGGGTTTAACTTACATGAGGGAAGGCACACCTAAAAGTCACAGTGTTCAGTGTGGTCCATAACCACTATGCCTACTTTTGCTGTCTCCATCTGTCCCAGATATTGAGCAGCTGCTCAAATGTGTTGTATCACCCAAGTCAGGTGAGAACAGAGTATCTCACAGAGACAGAATTTGCATGCAGCTATGGTTTGGTTGGATGGATCATTCCCAAATCTGTTTAGAAATTTAGATACTCTAATTTTTGGTCATGGCTGTCCTGCTACCTCTGAGATGCAGTGCGATTGATCTTACAGTTATGAGTGCTCATTGTGGCTTTTGCTTAGAAGCAGAACTACACAGATCAGGTGGGCTTCTTATGGCCTTTCAAACAATGAAAAATGGTTTTTCTCCCATTTCTTTGGAAAGACTTACTTATTGTTGAAGTCAACCTTGGCTTAGGTTTTGGCAACCTGTAGATCCATGAGTAAGTGCAGGAAGGCCGGTTCCTACATTTTGGAATTGCACTGGCAAACCTGGGGGGCATTGACCTTATATTCTTCCTTCTCTGATCTTGTCTAATCAGCAAATCGTTTCTCTTTTGTTTTTCCTTAAATCATTCCCTATTCTGCTGAAGATCAATCTAATAAATACCACTGTTCATTTTTATTTCAAGTTGTTGAAGTTTTTCTTTTAACTAAAGCTTGGGCTTAAATTTGCAATAACATGGGTGGAGAAATTATGAAGAAAATCCTGTAAAGCTAAACAGCTGTCTTAGTCTCAGTTTTTCATTAAACAAACACTTCTGTCAATATTCAGTAAATGGAGAATACTTCTGCAGGTGCTTAAACAGAAGGAAAAAAATTCTGGTTTGCTTTATCTCCTCTCACACAGTTCTTACAGATTTCAGTGCTTTTAACTGTTTATTTTAGACAGTTGTGTTTTTTTCTGAAACTGAAACTGCATTTATTTCCTACTGATCTTGAAGGAAAGAAGGATGGATTGCTTACATGCTCATTTCTTCTTTTGATACACAAATTGGTTTCACTTCAAAGATACATGTTCCTTGCAGTCAGAAAATGCAATACATGTCTCTTTCTACTCTTGCTGTTTAGGAGTCAAGAAAATAATGAAAAGCCTTCTCCCACAATAAGAAATGAAAAATAATCCACGCCCTTAAACTTCTGTCCAATGTCCAGCAGTTAACGCAATCCAAAAGCTACAACTCATAGAATTTTAACAGAGCTACATTGTTCTCACGTAGTTTCTCTGTTTCTATTTACCTTTCTTTATGTAAACCCAGGTTTTCTGTTGTGTTTTTGCCAGCCAAGTGGTGCAATGTGCCTGGAAAAGAAATAAGCATCACATGGGGAGCTTTTATCATTATACCACTACCTGTATGTGGCCCCAGAGAAGGAGCAAGTTGTCATAGCATAGCCAGAGTCAGCAAAGTCCACTTACCACACAGAGGCAATTGCCAGTTGTGTGCTGCCATGCAACATGCCAGGTAGCGAAAAATGGCACACAGGGACAAGCATTTCCCAGCTGAAGCAAATTAGAGTGAACTTTTTAACAAAACATGCTCTTTGCAGGGAGAGAAATGGATTTTGGCACGGAATCATGGAATATTTTACATTGGAAATGACTCTTAAGATCAGTCTATGCAGTGGTCCTCTCGAAGAATGAAGAAATTTTTTGCATTTTCCTACTCTTGTTCGGTTTTTAATTGGTATTCTGAGTTGACTGGTGAAAATTCAGATACATGAATCTTTCCCACTTCCCCCATGCATAGAAGATGTATTAAAGACAAGCCTTTTCCTTTCAGAAGAGCTATATTGGGATTCCTAGTTGATTTACTAGGAGTTTCCAGAGTTCCCAGCAATATACAGAGATAAAATCACAGAGCTAGAGTCTGCAATCCCAGCTTTCTTTCTTGCAGTGTACAGTTTTATTCAGTAATATTACTGTTATATTCAATAATATCTGAAGTCCTGCCAACCACTTCTTAGACATAGCCTACCAGGTGGGCTGCAAAAGGCCTCAGAGCATTGAAAAAGGTGCTGTTAAAAGAAATCTGACAACTTGATTTCTAGCATCAGACAATGAACAAATAGCTACAATGGAAATAACTACAAAAGAAACAGCTAAAATATTTTCATACAAATTCTTTTCTTTTTCCACGTATCTTTGGTAATGGCAGTGCTGTCTTTTACTAAGGAGTGACACACAATACGCTGCTAAAAACTTTGTTCACACTTGAGACCATAGACTTTCTTTGTATCTCCGGAACAGCTGTTTCAGAGTGTTTTAAACCATTGGGCTGCTGCCAGAACTCAGTGTTTTTCTGGTTTCCAACACAGTTCTTACAAATTTTAAATTGAAAACCTTTTAATGTATTTCTGCAAACAGCTCACCATCACCTTAGACCAATGTTTCAGTGTAAATGCTGAACAGGAAAGGATTGTAGTCTGTGAATCTCTACATTGAAATGCCTTTTGGACATAGAATAAGTAACAGAGGAACAAATTATTTGCAAGTGCTAATCCTTCACAGGAGGTAGACTAGATCACAGGTTGTTCTATGTAACTGATAGTGGCATCTCATTCAGAATTACTTTACAGAATTACATTATTTCAGCATGAAAATTACTGACTTACTTGGTTGCAAAGTTATCACTGATCAGTACTCTGTGTTACACAAGCTGCTCTAAAATCTGTTCCAAGGATATCTAGGACAAGTATGAAATTCGAATGTGGTAATGTTTTTTAACAAACACATTTTTATTGACTTCTTCTAAGAAAAGCAAGTGTCTAGCACCTGGGTGACCATTATATCGCAGGATAGAAGTGTCTAGAAAATCTCTTCACTATTTCACACTTTTTAGGAGTATATAAGAGTTCAGACTTGGTGACTGTCCTCCTCCTGCAGGTAGTTAAAATCAAAAGCTAAAAACAAAAGCTTGTCTTTGCAGATGCCTGAATTCATGAGTGAAGAATGAAATACAAGGAGATGCAGACTTTCAACTTTTACTGTTAACAAGTTCTGTGTTCTCAAGTTGTTTAAAGTAAATGCTACTGGCACAAGACCTTAACTGCTGAAGGGAAGGTGCCTACCTTAAGTGCTGGAGCAGTCTGGGGTATATTTAGATGGCAATGTTTAAAACCTGTCGATAAAAGCAAGCAATGCTAATTACATGGTGAAGTTTGCCAAGATTGCAAAAAAATTCCCAATGCATGTTAGAGCAAATACCGTCAAAAAAATGAATCAGTGTTGGGGGTTAGATTTGTTTCTTTTTTTCCTTATAAAATTTTTTCCCATGAAGTCGTTAGGAGACTAACTATGGGGTGCTTATGGGTGCTTGACCAAAACAAAAGAAGTGGCCAGAGGAAAGTGTACTACTGGGCTACACCCTTTTTTGGTCTCTGAGAGTTTTTCTGTTCGGGGAAAAAAGATACCACAAAGTTTTGGGCAGGTAAAGGGCAGGGGTGGGGGCAGATCCACTCTCTTGCTCTCGGCATCGCAGAGAGGATGGTCAGGCTGCTGCTGTTTGCTGCGGGAGGAGTTTTTCACTGCCCTCACCTGGTCCGTTCCTGAGGAAATCCACCATCATCTCCTCGTGTGCCCAGGAACTCTGCACTCCCCTCCTCCTGCCCTGCTGGAGCTGGACCAGCCCTGTCCCACTGCAGCGGCTTTCCTTCGGCACCGCTTTGGATACGCTGCATCCCCACACTGCCCTGCCCTGCCAGGACATCCCTGCCCTTCCAGCTACCACCGCGGAGCTTCTGGTACTTCCCACCCACCAGCCCGGGATTTTCTACCATTCCAGCTTGG
>WBMY01013882.1:84894-111100 GCA_013397315.1 Donacobius atricapilla
CGAGACCAGACTGCCCCGGGCTTTTATGAAACAAAAGCCCCTCGAGGTTCCTGGTTTTGTTTATCATTAATAATGTAGTGGTTGTTGTTTGTTTACTTCGTTATACATACTAGGAAAGAGCTGTTATTCCTATCACCATACTTCTGCCTGAAAGCCCCTTTAATTTTCTAAATAACTTGGAGGTAGGGGATTTGAATTCTCCATTGCTAGGGAGGCCCTGCCCCTCCCTAGCAGACACTTGTCTTTCAAACCAAGATAACCAGTGACTGGATAACAAGCACAAATAGGGTATTATTTTGTTATAAACTAATGCCATTTGCTGGAACTAAAAAGGCCTGCCCATTTGCTGTTCCTTGCTCTAATGTAGGATACTTATGCTGATTGTGGGAGCAAAACTTCCACCATAAAAATTGAGAGAATATTCACCACTGGTATGCTTGTGTGCAATCCCTGCCATTTTTTCATTATTTCAGTTTCTGCATCAGTGCTTTCTGCTCCCCTTCTGTGTTTGCCAGAAGTTTAGAGAAATGCATGTAGCCTAGAAATACATGCACTGCATACAATCTATATGAAGTGCAAGTATGACACGGAACAACTTTTCTGATTAAAAGAACAGAACATGAAAGGAGTTTAGGGAGGTAAACAAAAAAACTTGAAACAATCTCTATCCCTGATGGCTTTCTCAAAACACTTGAGTTCAGCTTTATCATCATTGCAAGGGATTGCAGCCTAGTGTAGAAAAAAAATCCTGAATTTTTTGCCCAGTGATGTATGAGCAAGTTACCTGATTTATTTAGCTACAGGTTCTTTCTCAGTAAAACTGCCTCAACACAATGTGGGCAGCACTGAGAATCCTTGGGTCAATATGGCTGAATGAGAGTAGGATCCAGTAATGTATCATTCCTCTAGTGTTTACCTAAATCCCTATGACAAATCCATGCAAATTGAAGCAGAAAAATAAATTAAAGGTTTTAATAAGAAAAAAAGAAAAAAAAGGAAAGAGAAAGAGAGAAACAGAAAACCAAGCAGATGTGCTACAGCAAAAAACCCATGGTGTTCTGGTTCTGGTCAGAATGAGTATAATTCTTTTGCAGTTGCTGGGACAAGGGGTGGCCAGGACATGAAGTTTATTCTGTATTGTTTCATATCATTGCCAGGGGTGGAGAAAAGGGATTTTTCTGAGTAGAAAGGGTTTCTCCCTGTCAAGAAGAAGTGGAGGAAGGAGCTGTCTTGTAGTGTCTTGTCCAAATTATTGTTTTTATAACGTGAATCTTTTTTTTTCTTATACCCTCTCATATAAATATTTTAGCTGTTACTGTTCATTGTTGTTTTCAGTAAATTGTTCTTGTCTGAATCCTTTGCCTTTTTTTGCCTCCAATTCTCAGCTTTGTCCCACCACAGCAGGAAGAGGGAGGGGAGGGGAAGGGTGAGCAGGAGTAGTGTGTGGTTTTGAACAGTCTTAGTGGGGGCACTGGATTGGGCAGTACCATTCCTAGACCACAACACATGGTAATCCTGACATGTAAATTATATTACCTTCAGCTATTATTTATTTGTCATACTAGCTGTCTATTGATGTCTTCTCTATGCCCCATTTGAATCTGTGATGTGTGTTTTTCTCTGTTTTATCTGTATGTCATCTGTGGTGCTTCATGTGGAACCATGTTGTTCAGTGTAGTACATCATTATAATATTCCCAGTAATTAATACCTTACTTTTCTTACAGATTTAATTAATTGCTTTGCTCCTGATGTTTCTACTTCTGGTAGCCTGTACTATGTGCAGTTCTGGTAATGATTTTAAATAAAATGAGCCAAAAAAGCTTCATTGTGTCCTTTCAGGTAAACATAATCTGAAAGAAAAAAAAATACTATTTTTTATCATCCTGATTGTTATTACCTACCATCAGGTCATTAGTCCACCTCATATTTACTGTACTCCTTCTTCTCCCATAAAACTATTCTCTGAGGAGGTAAAGGAATTCCAAGAGATGGAAAAGTTGGGGAAAAGAAAATCAGACAAAATTATGCTTCGTGTCTTTACTCATGTCTTTACTCATCAAATGATGCTGTATTTGACTTTTTTTTTTCCCTGTAGGACTACCAGTGTTATCAAATGGATTGATTTCTAAGCCCTTAATTTCTTCCTTATGTTGATGTGCCTTCCTTTTCAGTTTGGAAGATCAAGTACACTATACCATTTTGACTTGCAACAAATAAAAATGCCAGTCATTCAACTTTGCTTCATCTGATGGATATTTCCCTTCTTTTACAGTGTAAGACAACTGTTGTAAATGAGAAGCTGCTTATGTCCTTTTTTTTTTTTTTTTTTGTGGCCACTTTTCTGGTTTTTCCTATAATGTTTTCTCTCAGTGTTTCTCTAAAGAAACTTGTTACTTGAAAACTACATTGAACTCCATCCTGGTTTTGATGCAATCAAGAGAAAACATAAAAGCATGTATTGACAATGCCAAAGCAGTGATTGTACTCTAATTGTTTACCCCTGACTTTAGTCAGAGAATTACCTTGCCCAGGATCTCCATCACATAATTTGCAGCTGTTTCTCAGCAGGCCTAGAATTTCTGTCAAGTTACTCTTGGCAGAATGTAAGATGTCTGGGAAGCCAAGTTTTTAAGAAGAAGATTAAACTAAGTGTTTTTAAAAATAAATTGACAAATTCAAGGTGTCAGTCCCAAAAGAAATTGTTTGTATTGACCTCTTTGGAGTCTACTAGACCTGGAATTTTGTTTGAGAACTGCAAAGGAAGGCTCAGCAATAGAGCTCTCAATCACCTTTGTCAGTATTTGAAGAATAGTTGCTTTTTCTTAGACAGTGGTATAATATAGGGTGGTATCAACCCAGTACCAGACAACAGATGATATCCTGTCCTTCTGCTAAAGATTTCTTCCAGCACTGCAGAAGTCATTTTCTGGCAGACTATAAGACCTTTGCCATCTCTGTGACCATGACCTTGCCTCAAGGGCAACTGCGGGGCAGCTGCAAAGGCCATCCAAAAGCGGCTGTAGGTGTGGAGATGCTTTAGGATATGAGAAGCAAGGGGAGGTAAAAAATCCAGATTAGGAGAGATGTGAGGAGTATATCAAAATATTTATCTTGGTTATAACTTTGTACCCTCTAGTCTTCTGATATTTTCCCCCTCCTGTGGTTCTTTGAATAGCTATGAACCTTGGTTCTAGTTACAAGTTGTATTCAGCTAAGTGTTTTTCATCTTCATAGTCTTATTCATGCTTCTTAGAAACATTAGACAATTAAAATGACTATAAAAACTTTTACAAACATTTCATAGAACCATAGAATATGCTGAGTTAGAAGGGACTGACAGGGATCATCAAGTACAACTCCCCTGTACTGCACAGGGCAGCTGCACTGGGCAGCCCGAGAATCACACCACAGGCCTGAGCGTATTGTCCAAATGCTTCTTGAACTCTGTAGGCTTAGCACCATGGCCCAGGCCCAGGGCCCCCTGGGGAACCTGTTCCAGTGTCCAACCACCCTTTGGTGAAGAACTTTTGCTTGATATGGAACTTAAACCTCCCCTGATACAACTTCAGGCTATTCCCTCAGGTCCTGTCACTGGTCACCACAAAGAGGAGATCAGTGCTGCCCCTCCTCTTCCCCTTGTGAGGAAGCTGTAAACTGTGATGAGGTCTCCCTTCAGTCTCCTCCAGGTTGGTAAAATCAAGCAACCTAAGGTGGTCCTCATAGACGTCCTCTCAAGGCCCTTCACCATCTTCATGGCCCTCCTTTTCCTCATTACCCTCAGTGCAAAGAGGATCAAATAAACTGTACTGCAATAAAACTTTGCTGCTGTGATAATCCAGGACTGGCCTTTCACGGCCCATTTTTCCATGGTCCATTGTGAAGATATGTCCTTACCCAGTCTTTCATTAAAAGGATTATCCAAAAGCAGGTAAAGTAAACAGGATTGGGAGTACACATCATTTCAAGGCTGCTCTGTTCCCAAATCCCCACTGGTGAAGTCAAGGACTAACACTGATATTCCTATGCAGTGACTCCTCCAGGGCTGTACCTGGTTCACACAGAACCATTTTGGTGATGAGTTCCCCCAGGCCTGTATTTGTATGTGATTCCTCAGCAAATGTCTTCTCTGACTCTGAGACCAGATCTATTCCCACCTCACCCAGCACAGGAACTGATTGTGATGGCATACAAGTAAATCTTTAATTTAGCAGATTATCTTTCTGTTTGAATTTACCAGGTTAATGTTGATTATAGTTCATGCCTAAGCAGAGTTTTGTACATGACCACAAAAGATGGTGATTACTAACTAACAATGAAAACTGAGGCAAAAAGAGAGGATGTGACAGATCTCACTGTCACTGAAGGTGACCATGTTTCCTGCACCATAAGTAGACTAAATGCATAGCTTCCTGTTGTAGCAGTATTCTCTTGGTCAGAGATAGGCACTCCAGTGTGTGCTTTGGTGTTGCATGTGCATTTGGTTCCCATACTGAACACTGCAAGTCTTATCATGAGCCAGCTATAAATTGATGGGAAAACGTCTCAGTGATTTCCAGGGCTTTTGCGCAAATTGTAGCAGGCAAGGAGGGGAATATTAAGCTACTATACATGCAGCTCTCATTTGTTTTATCAGGAAAGGTAGGAGTGTATTGGAGAGTGGAGTTTGTCTCTGACAAATAGCATCAACACTGCAGCAATGCTTATTTTATTATGGCAATATAAATCTTATTGCTCCATTTAGAGAATGAATGGGAACTAACTGCGTGATGGCTGATTCAGACCCTACAGTTTTCCACCGCTTTTACATTACATGGAGGACAGAGGTGAGCTCATTTTATTACATTACCCTATTGGGCCTACTTAAAACAAACAGTGATTAAGTTTGTCTTAAAGTATTTCTCCAAGGCTTACAGACATGAAATAACTCATCTTTGCGGGGTATTCTTGAGAAAACATGTTCAATGCTCTTGTTCAATGGTGACACATTGACACCGAGTTTAATTAAAACCGAAAACTATTTCACTGGTAGTCATCAGACCAACTACATCTGTGTGAGAGAGTTCCTGACAATTTTCAGAATAGTACAATATTCCTCCTACACCTGTATGTGTGCAAGGCAATAGCAGAGAAAAACCAGAACATAAAATGTCTTCACCTGCTTCCCCTGTACTTGTGAAAGACTCAGGTATCTGTGCAATGTCTGTCCTGATAGCATGACTTAATCTCTGAAAAAGGAGGGGTTTCCTTCCACCATAACTGATAAGGTATAATTAGCTTGTGATACTCACTGCAGCTAGATACCAATAAGAGCAGACACTTTAGTAGGATAAATTGACGAGAAAGTTTCTAGTTTCAGAAGACAGGAAATTAATGCATCTGTATTTGCGTTAAGAGGGAGAGAGAACTCCCCCCTGCTTTCCTTGATTTTTAGCGGAAAATTCCCATGAGTACATTATGCTCCAAAATTATTTCTGTCTGCCTCCAGGATAGTCACTGCCAGCTGCAATCAAAAATAATATATAGGAGATGGAATGTATGGGGTAGTTCCCTTTATTATGTTAAACATGAGAAAAAAAAAAAGTATCCAATAAAATGTGCCCAGAACAAATGTGCTATGAATACTCTTTAGCACTATAAATATGCTAATTGTGGGCTAAATTATACAGACTGAGCTTGTAGTTGACCTAAATAATCTTCTTATAAAAAATCACAAAGGCACAACAACTGAGGCAGAATCACAGCCCAATCAACCCAAGCCTCTGGAGAGACCATATAATTTCAAGAGATTGCTTTTTGTCCAGTATGTGGGCAAGTTACATACAGTTTCATAGACTGATACAATTAAAGAAGAAATTGAGGCAGTGGAGACTGAAGGAGAGAAGAGTAAAATGGAAGGGAGGTGAAGATGGTGCAGGTTTCATCATGACAAAAATTGCAAATAATGAATGTGTGCATGGATCTGATGGATGAGAATGTGGACTGATCCAGGGAAGAGAGGAGTTAAGAACTGGGTTTCTCCTGAATATTAAACACTGAACCTTAAGTCAAAGTTATGGAGATTCTCTTCCAGCCCCATTTCTTTCCCTTCACATTCCCTGTAATTGTATTTTTGAGTCACCTCTGCCATTGTAATATGCAAGTGCTTAACAGAAGGCTGTACTCATACAAACCTCACTTCCATTTCTACCGAAACATCAGTTGTTGGCAGCTCAGATTTTCCCCTTTCTTTTAAATCATGTCCTTTAGTGAGAGGAATAGTTCTGAAAAAAAAGTAGAAATAGCCATATTGTACATGTACATGTACATTTCTGCACATGGTCTGCTTTGGCTCGGTTTTGTTAACTTCCATTTATTATTGTGGAATTCAGAGGCACCAGGTGGGAGTGGCTTGTCTCTGACTCACCTGAGCTTTACTCAATCTCTTGAGCTGCAATTAACAAAAGTCTTCAGGATTAAACTTTTGAAGGAAAAACCCCTTCACCTCAGATGGCAAAAACAAGCCAAGCATACTAAAAGCAAGCTTAGAGAATTTTATTTCCTTTTGTCAAACATCAGAAACATAAATATCCTGGCACCAGTCTAGGAACGCCAGGCCAGTACCATGAAAGGGTCTCCCTATCTAACTGGACTGACAAAAATGTCTGTTAGGGACAGCTGCATGATGATAAGATTCTCTTCTCATCAAGGTGGGACAAAGCTTTGCTCCTATCTTAAAAAGGCTCAGCAAAGTATCTCATAAGTGGTCTTTAAAAGTCCGAATAAAGTTTCTGCAGGAATTAATCCTCATGGTTTCATAGTTTGGAAGCTTTTATGGAGCAGCCATGGGTCAGACAATATTACCCCCGGTTAAACATTACATATAGAATGCTAAGAAAGCTAAGTACTTTCCTATTAAAATGAATTCCCCGGATAAACATTTCAGTTCAGACTATCTCCTTCTCATACCCAGTTGATTTAGCCTTTTGCAGATTGCTGCCAATAAAGTGATATATGTAGTGTACCCTGCCTTTCTTCCCTGAAATATTTTTTGTAAAGCATTAGACACTGGTTTACCCCCTGTATTTCAAGTTGTCACTACACAGCTCAAAGAACTAGTATAATTCTCTTGGCCACCCTAAAAAGACATACCAACTGCTTAAGAATGTAATTGCTACTGAATACTCTTGCTTGTGTTTTTAATGGATAAAAAAAATATCCCTAAGACCACAGACAACCAGCTAACAGACCAAAGATTGACCATAACATTTCATATGAAAATCACAAACTGATATGGACTGATTTTCAGTTCACAGGTATACCCATGTTCCCTAAAACCTCTGTGTCCATGGTGATCAGGGGTACATACCTCAGGGTAGAGGAACATCTAAGGATAGTGAAAATGCCTTGATTTAGGAATAGGGGCTGGAGATTTTGGTTATTATTATTTTGATTTTTTGTTTCTCTTTTTATCTTCAGTTTTTCTGAAGGACAAGCTCTTAGCACATTGTACCACCTGTTGCAGTTAACTGAGTACCTCTATTGTTGGAGGTAGGTTATATAGCCAGTTATATGCTCCAAATGCAGTTTCTGAGGTCATGGAAGAGCAGTGTCATTTCTTTTAAACAAAAATCAGAGCCACTATTTGAAAGAAATTATTTTCATCTTGTCACCAATGAGTTCAAGAACATGAAACATGAATTTTGAAAGTAACTGAAAAAGATTTGAAGAGCTTGGGGACTGAAAAATAAGAGTGGAAATGAGGAAATAAGTGTAAATTGTCTTTTAAATTAGGCACAAATGTTTTTAACATAGGCACTGTGTTTTTAGTATAGGCTGTATAATCTGATTTATAATAACAGGACCTGCATGAGGTATCTTGCTCTGTAATTTTCAAGACACAAGGAAAGATGGTGCATGTTTAGGTAATCTAAATGTAACTGAATTTTTGCCACTATTGGTCTACCAGCTAAGCAGATCAGTGGAACATTGTCACAGAAGGCCACATATATGTGCCTGGAAGAGTGACCCAGAAGCTGGATGGAGATGGGCTGTAAAAATGCCATGTGTTAACCTGCATCTGCTGAGGCTAATGGGATTTTTGCCTAGGTTCTATAAAAACAGGAACTGCTGCTCAGCATAAGCTTGGAATCTATTTCTTCAGTGCCTTTGAGAGCTAAGACAACTCCTGAGAGCAGTTTGTAAACATCATTTAATTTTGCCTTCCTATCAGTTTCCCCTAATGATTATCTGCTGCCTTGGAAACCAGATGTGTATTTCACAGCTGCATGGAAATACAGGCTTGTGCTAAACATTTTTCCAATGGGAAATTTGAGATGCAGATAATTAAACTTAATCCAGAAAACCAAGGCAACTTGACTGATTGAAAAACTGTTTCTGGTCCCAGTGGCTTTACTGACATTCAGTTTCCACAGGCTTTCCTCACTGCAAGGCTGTTGGTAGCTGTGACCTGAATGTGTCAAACAGAGGTGATGTCCCAGTTAACTGAGCTGCCAAGGAGCAGAGAAGGATTGTCAAGTGACCAGGGCATTGTTGAGGGCTCTGTACATGCTTTCTCCTTGGTCAAAACCTTGCATACAGAAAATGTCTCCAGAGCCTAGCTCTCCAGAGCTCATCCCAGTGGGATTTACAGGCTCAGTTCCTCAGAACTCTGCTCTTGTCTCTCCAGTCCCAACATGTCAGTGGGGAATTTTGCTCTGGCTGTCTTTAAGCTCTTAACATTAAGACAGATTTCTGAACATTAAAGTGAGATACCAATGGTTGAATTCAGAAAACCCTGGCAAAATTGCTTACATCCTAGTAGTAGAGAATATGGTCCCCTAACTTTAAATATACCAGTGATGTTCTTATTTCCATACAGGCACAGCTGCAAAGTACTAATAGCAGAAAATGTTTCTGCTGAAAATGCGAAATTTTATCATTTCACATAAGCAGTGTCTTATCTCCTTTTCATTCCAAATATAGAAAATTTCAGTCTATTAAAATGCCCAAATTTCACCTTTGAATCATCCTATGGGTAACCAAATGCCCTGATTTGCTCAGTGAAATCTGTTTAACCATCTTTGTATATCTCAGCAAGATGTGAATACATTTGGACAGAGGATCACGCAACAAAATTTGTTATTTCATTCCCATTTCCTACATATTTTCCAAGAGAACTTTACTGGTATTAAGGAGGTTATCCTGTGTCTCGCAAAAAGTTATTGTCAGGAAGGTTTGTGGTACCTATTACTATTAAATCCTTCATTAAGTTACTTTCTTCCCCATTCCAGAGACCAGTCTTGAGTAAAATGTGGCCCACATCAGCTCTGTGGCCAGTACAATCTGGAGTTTGTACTGCAGGGAAGGTAGGATTTCAATTTTTGCCTGTGATGCAAATCAGAGCTTCCAGAGAATCAGGATTGGGAAAGATGGTCAAAGTTTTGAAACCTTGCCAGAATTCAGTGGGTGAAGTGTCACTCTGGGGAATCAACTTGGGCTCAAATTTAGGGAAAACTTAAGACATTTTAAGTATCATCAAAGCTTTCTGCAGTCCACCTAACTCTTCTCATTTACTAAATGAGCAAATAAAAGCCTATTACTGATTTCTGTAGGGGACTGAACAAGAACTGAAAGAGACTATTCAAATGAAAACTAACTGTCACTGAATCTCAGAGAAAGCAGCAAGAGCTCAACATCTCCAAGAGTTATAGGGAGAAATAGAGGAGTTCCAGCTCCACCATGGAGCCTTGCTGAGGAGGAGTATTTTTTTTTTTTACCACTAATTGTGTCTCTTCTGCAAACACTGCAGAAAAAATCCCCAGGTTTGTGAAAGCTGGCCCCTCCATCATAAAAGAGAAGCTGTTGCCTTTGCTTCTGCTGCAATCCAAAAGAGGTCTTTCCTCCAATCCTGCTTATGCAGAGTTTGTAGAAGGCAGTGATCTTGTTTGTTTTCACTGTGCAGTTTTAATATCTGCATGATTTTTTTGAACCTTTCAGATGAGATCACAAAATTTGGAAGAGGTATGTTTGGCATCTGAGGAGGAAGATGCTGAAATAGGCATGACTTTTATGTAGGTACAGCTGACATGTATGCATGATAAGCACCTGACATCTGTTGTGCATAGGAGTTGGTGAAGCAGTTCTGGTCCCATTTAAGCAGCATGACACACTACAAAAAACCCAGATGTGCTTGGATTTCAAGTGAGTTTGTCAGACGAGAAAAACTGCCAAATACCTTTAAGGAGCACACTAAATCACATTGAGGCATAGTGACATTTTGTGTATATATTAGAAAAATAGATATCTCACTGACTGCAGGAAATTCCTTAAGGCTTTTCTGCATGTGGAACAGCACTATTTGACTGTTGTTCCCAGTGTACTAACATTGTGTGAGAAACAGAAAAGAGCCTAGACTGATGTGTATCTGAAGAAGGAAAGCAGTCAGTTTTTGAACTGTAAATCATAATTTTTCTAGTATAATTAAATTCTCACTGGGGATTGTCTGATCAAAACTGCTAATCAAAGCAAGTTGCTCAGTCAACACTGGAATTAATGAACCTTTTTTTCCAGTGGATTGATATTCTGTGCTCCTACACCTTGCCAAAATAAGATTAATTCCTCTTCAAGCTTCTTTCAACCTCATGGATCCTGCTTCTCCCGCTATGGTCAGTTCCTCCACCCACATCCTCTGCACTGAAAGCTGAGTAAGGGCTCTAACAGATGGGGCCAGTGCAATAGCACTGCAGCCTATCCTGCCTTAGTGGAGGAATTTGATAGGTTCTTTCTGATTTTAGCAGCCACTGATCTTCATGGTGTTTGTAAATAGTTGATATTCCTGAGCCTAGTATACTCCTATCATGCTGGCCAATGGACTTGTAAGGAGGAAAAAGCTTATCTGTGCCATCTTTTTTCTAAGGAAATGTGGTTGAAAAAACATGTTACACATAAACAAAATGTTGAATTGCAGTTTAGAAGATTTCTTGGTGCTATACCCCAATTTCTTATCAAGTACTTCTATTGAATTCTGTTGTTTCTACACACTCCCTTTAATGTCACCTATTTTAACTGTAACATTACATTGCTGTAAAAATGCTTCTCTCTTGAAATAAAGGAATAGGTGTCGAAACTTCTAAATTTTTTCACCTTTTTTTTTTGTGATTACCCTCTCATCCCACGGTAGAGAAAATATACTAAAGAAATTATGGCTTCACACAACACATATAGTGAAAGTCTACTTTTAATTGAAAGCACAGCATAAAGCTTTTCATTATACAAGGAAAAAAAACCCCAATGATACCTATGTGGTATCATTGCATATACCTGTAATTGCAGCCCTGAGGTACAGTTATTTAGTGATTAATTTCTATAAGTGATCAAAGAATTTCAAACATATGTAATTTTTTTTCATCAGTGGTGGGAGGAATGACTAGAAGGTACAGAAAACTAACTACACTTTCAGAGCTAACAATACTTCAGCTTTGATACTGCTGCAAAACTATGTGGTTTTGAGATCAAATCTCCCTTTCACTTTTCTCAGCTTCAAGAGCAAAAGTTAAAGGCAGATCCCTATTCTCTTACATAGTACTAAAATTACAGTTTCAGAATGAGTGATAAAATAATGGGGGTGGACTTCCTACTGTTGTATATCTAGTTTTAAAAAAATATCCATAAGACAGTTGTTCACAGTCAAGTGAGTTAGTACCTTGCAGTATACAGTACCTGTCTTTCCTCTGTGGCAAGTTTACGTCAAAGCTTCTTTTATTTCTGTATTTTGCCCAAGGTCAGAAAGCAGTGATGATTTTTGCTGTTCTTGGCATAGCCAGGAAGGCTTTTATCACTTTTCTCTTTCTCAGACCTTGTCTTAAGCATGTTAGCTTTCTTTCTTCATCTCCTTTCATACCATTTCCTATTCACATATGATCCTCCCTCCCTTGTCTAGTTCTTGTCAAGCATAACATGGCCAGCTGGTTTTATCTGTGCCACGAACAATGGTATCAGACTCCACTAAAGGATATTCTGCCAATGCCAGCCACAGTTCCTGTGTCCTTAGTTGGTTTCAAGTGGTGGCCCACCTTTCTTCCCATATTTAAATCCCGTGTTTATTGGGGATTAAAATCTGTGAATGAGTGGTGATGGGGCCAGTAGGAGGAGGAGGTCATTCTGAGTCCAAAGGGAATCAACATTGTCTCTTTGAAAATGTCCATGTCTGTTTCCCAGACTGACCGTCTGGGACACTGCATGGTACTAAATCAACCACAAAGACAAAAAGGAAACAGGAAAAAGTAATTAAATTAGAAAAAGGAAAAAAATTCCCAGAAGGTGCTGTCCAATGAACTACTCTGAGGAGTAAAAGTGGTGCAAATACATTTCAGAATAATGAAAAACAGTAACACTAGCAGAACTGCGCTTCCATCAGTAAACAAATATCCATTCAACAGCGAATGTGCCCCTTCTTTCCTTTCTAATTGCTGCTCTATTTTAAAGCACGTCCTGGTAGAGATGATGTCAAGAAGAAGAGATGCCTACAAACAGAAGGTAATGAAAACACAGCAAGTTCAATAATTCTTCTTGAACCCCTGGCAAACTCTAACACTGGGGATGTCTTGGATCATCTTTGAGAACATCAGTTTTTTCTGGTCTGGTATGTATCAGGGAGCAGTGGCAGATTCACAGGATGGGTTAGCTGAGACACTCGGCTTTCAAGCCATATGGAATTCTGGCTTCTGCATTTGTAAACGAGCTGGGGGATGTATTTGATTCTTCAAGTGACAATAAAATCCTTCCATTTTCAGCACTAATCCAAGAGGATATTCTACAGCAACTTCTGAAGTTAAACATCTTATACCTGCAGGAACTAACTTGTTTATTCCCATGAGTTTCAAAGGAATGTTGCTGAGGAGCTGTCTAATCTACTGAAGGTGCAATGCATCTTCAGTCATTAGGGAAGATTCAGAGGGTGTGGGGGAAAACAGACCCCACACCCACTGTTGTACCAGTATATAAAATAGGTTTTAGAGTCTTGCCCGAAATGATAATAAACCTCGGGTGGGACTCTGTTAGTAAATAGTTTCCATTTTGTGCAATTACTGAAGGCAATAAAATAATTCTATGTAAAGTAGGTATTGTCTGGAAAACTTGAAATTTTGGATGGAAGTGCAAAAAAAGTCGCAAAAATAAGCTCCAATGCATACACAAGAATTTGTCATGCTATATGACATTTATCAAAACAAAGAAATACGCCAAACAAATGTAGTACATTTGACGCAGTTCGTCACACACACACAAACACACACTCACACTTTGATCAGAGGCATGAAGTAAGAACTCTAAGTTTATTTAAAAGTCTGACTCCATTACATAGTATTTCTACAAAGGCCAGGGACTGGGGGAGAAGGTTGACACCTCTCCCCATCCTACTGGTTAAGACAACTGTCCATCAGCTGTCCATATCTCTAAGAACAGGAATGAAAACTTTCCTTGAAACTACAATAACATTGGCTGTGTTTACAGACCAGAGTGTGAGAAAGAACCCAAAACATGAAACTGTGAAACAGAAGAGAAGGCTGAAAAAATCAGGGTGACAGTACATTAGCTATATTAAAAAGAAATCAATTGATAAATTTCAAAAATTACTTGCAGATGTTTAGTTATTTGTCATTCATACTATGGAAGAAAATGCAAAAAAGGTCACTTTTTAATTTGTATGATCTCATCAACATACAGATCATTGTAATCAAGAAATTCCATGCAACTGTTGTTTCTTATTCTTTTTCATAGATATATCATGGTGTAGATGTAGATTAATTAGGATTTTGGTCTTCACAGTTGTATGAGTAGGCTGTTACCGCAGACTTGTTACTCTGATTATGAGGACTGTAATTCCCAGATGACATGAGGGAAAAGACTGGCTCGTAACATTTTTTCCCCTGAGCTGAACTTCTTTAGAAAAAACACTTCTACCACAGATTATGCATCCATCTCAGCCTTGCTCTGATGTTTTTGCCTAACTCTACTAGACCCCTTCTCTCTGAAACGTCTCCAGTGTGAATTTCCCTCAGCAGACCCTTCCTACAAAATTCTAGAAGAGGTTTTATCAATCACTACCACTTAAAATTATCTGTCATGAACAATGTATGCTGCAATACAGGAAAAGCACCAAGGAACAAGGTATTTCGTTATGGAAGTCAGGAGTGAATGCTGGAGGACTAAGGGGTTGTTGGCATGTGATGCAGCAAAGCAGTGAGGCTCCAGATGCAGATGCAGCCTCCAGATGCAGGAGCAGGACAAGAGGCTGGCCAGGTGTAGGTCTTCACTGGGGTACTTCAAGGGTAGTCTCACCTTGAGCAAAATAGGCATGGGCTCAAGGGCAGGTAATTGTTAATTCATTGTAGATATTTCTCTTTGCTTAGAACAACAGTGGCCATCTCACATGCATGTTTTTAAACTGATAAATGTTTTAAAATGGATTTTTTAAAAGTTTGTAAAACATGCTCTATAGTAAAAGCCTTTGCACTACACTTCTTTGCCTCCATCTCTACCCTGCCACTCTTCCAGTGAAGTACAGTCTGGGATGGAAAATCCTTCCCTCGCTATACCACTTAAACCCAAATTAAAATCTGAACCTCTCTTCATCTCTGTTTCCATTTTCACAGCATCCTTCTGTATTTTTCACCTTGTCTGCTGTGTTTTATTCTAACTTTTTTTCACCTTTTTCATCATGTTTTACTACAATTGATCTCAAGAGGAACTCAGAAACATTTAAACCTATTCAAATCTCTGATTCTTAGGATGGTTTTCAGAATTAGGCAAAGTAAACTCATCTATCCTCAAATACCAGCCAGAATAATCAGACCAATTTTAATAAACTGTTGGCATCAGCAGTGCGCCTGCAGGGTTTGAAAGAAAAGCATTCTCCACGCAAATTATTGGGTTCATAGCAAAGCAAGCTTGCAGGATTTTGTATTAGGCTGAGACTACAGTCATGTTGCAGAGTGTGGAGTGGAGAAGAAATGGCCTGGGGGTAAAGAGGGCTACCTCTGAGTAGGAACTATTTAGAAAGCTCAGTCAGAGAAAAGACAACTTGCTTCCTCCCCAGTTATGTCAATGTGTATCCCACCAGCACTTCCCAGGTGTGGAGGGCAGGACAAATCATGCCAGGTATGCCAGCTGGCTGGCAGGCTTCCTCACAGACAAATGCACACCTGGATAACAAGAAAGTGCTTCCCTGAAGCAAAAAAGAATTATGAGTTTGTGCATTAATACAATTTGTACAATACAATTATTGAGGGTCTTGCTTCACTTTCAGCATTCTTCTTCATAACATTACAGTCACTATGCTGACAAATGCTCCTTCTAAGATTTCAACAGGAAGATATTCTTGGTAAAAATGCAAAGAACTTCCTTATTTTGGCTCCTGTATCTAATATTTGTAATGTCTCACTATCTGAGAAAATTCAGATTTGAATGTACCATTGAATTAAATATTTTCCTTAGAGAAAAATGATAGCTATATCTGTCCTCGCTGTTTTAAAGTGTGGGTTCAGGTTGTACTAATTTTGATTCCCAAATAACTTTTCATTAATTTAACATGTTGCCCCTACTGACTTATTCCAATATTAAAGGCAAGAAACTTCATCCTCACACCTTGAACATACTGGAAATAATTTGGAAGTTATTTCTTTTTGGTTTTTTTTTCCCATTGTAATTGTCAAGTGTTTGTGATGGCAACATTCCTTTTGAACAAGAGCCTTTGCTGACAAAGAAGAAACAATGCAATATACTTCAAAGCCAAATACAGCTTTGACTTGTGTTCTTCTCTTTGGTGACTTTGTTGAAGTAACTAAAGGTACTTAAAGAGTATAGTACAAGGATAGGATTCTCCTTATGAGTATGCAACTTTCCTGAATAGAACATAAATATAAACGCCACACTGAGTCAGGTTGGAGAAGTGCCATACTAGTATATTTCTGGGTATTTAATAACCCTTACCCATTTCTCTTGCCTTCTGAGCATCTATATGAATACTGGACTTGGGTTACAAAACTGCAGATGGTGGAAGCTGACATGGGAGAGCCCTGGAGAAGAAAAGGTGAAGTTAACATAAGCTGTGGATTTTTAAGAATAAAAGATAAACAAAACCCAAACCCAAACCAAATAAACAAAAACCAAACAAAAAACCCCCAACCAACCAAAAAAAACCAAACCCAAAAAATCCCACCCCCAAATCATCAAAGGTTTTTTATTCTTTGCAATTTTAGCAGCAAAACCCTTTGCTACTTTCTGCACTAGGAAGCACTTCAGATGTGTAAAACAGAGATCCATGAATTTGTTTTTCATGAGGTGTTCAAACATCTCAATTAACACCAGACAGTCGAGGCTCATTGAAAGAGTTATAACCAAAATAACAAAATTTAAATGGATGATAAATCAGATGGATATTTCTATATTTCTCTTAGGTAATGTTCATCCCTTGGGACAGGATGGTTAAAAAGGGGGGCTGTCCACAGCAAGAAACTGCCTGATGCAAAACTGTCTCTGCCTTACAGGGTTCCCTCCAAGCACCAGTATAGTCACCCCAGCCTCCAACAGCTCTTATCTCTCCCCTGCTTCTTTCCCCTATCTGTACCTCTCTTTCCCATGTCAGCAATGAGGCCATCTTTCATTTTGGGGATCAATCACAAAATCATAAAAATGCTGAATTGGAAGGACCCACCAGGATCAGACTCCTGGCTCTGCACAAGACAGCCCAACAATCACACCATGTACCTGAGAGCACTGTCCAAATGCTTCTTGACCTTTCTCAGGCTTGTGCTGTGACCTCGTCCTTGGGGAGCTGTTCCAGTGCCCAGCCACCCTCTGGGGGAAGAACCTTTTCCTGATACATGAACCTACCCTGACTCAGTTTCATGACGTTTCCTCAGGACCTGTCACTGGTCATGAGAGTGAAGGCATCAGCGTCTGTCCCTCTGCTTCCACTCGTGAGAATCTGGAAGACCACAATGAGGTCTGTCCTCAGTCTCCTTCAGGCTGAATAGACCAAGTGACCTCAGCCACTCCTCACATGGCTTCTCCTCAAGGCCCTTCACCATCTTTGCAGCCCTTCTTTGAATGTTCTTTAACAGTTTCATGTCTTTCTCATATTGTGGTGCTCAAACCACCCTCTAGCACTCAATGTGAGGCTGCCCCAGCTCAGAGCAGAGCAGGACAATCCCCTCCCTTGCCCAGCTGGTGATGCTGTGCCTGATGCCCCCCAGGACAGGGTTGGCCCTCCTGGCTGCCAGGGCACTGCTGGCTCATGTTCAACTTGCTACTGACCAGAACT
Organism: Donacobius atricapilla; assembly: GCA_013397315.1. NCBI lineage: Eukaryota > Metazoa > Chordata > Aves > Passeriformes > Mimidae > Donacobius > Donacobius atricapilla. The sequence continues at coordinate 102,196 of WBMY01013882.1, forward strand.
CCAGGTCCCTTTCCATGGCTGTGCCTTCCAGCTTCTCCTTCCCCATACGCACAACCAGGGTTTCCCCATCCCTGGTGCAGAATCTGGCACTTTCCCTTGTTAAACATCATATGGCTGGTGATTGCCCAGTTCTTCAATTTATTGAGGTCCTTCTGCAGGTCCTCTGCACCTGAGGGATTTGACAGCTCCTCCCAATATAGTGTTCATAGGCAAATTTATTAAGTGGTTCAATTAAGTTTCCTACATTTCTAAGGAGCCTGGAGCAGCCCGATTTTCTATTACCCAAAAGTAGCTTTTCTAACATTTTTAAAGAGGAATTGATTTCTTCATAATTTTATTCAGCCCTATTAATGACCCCTCACCTTCTATTTGGCCTCTCTTTGTCAAGCTGAACACTGCTCACACAGTACCCCTTTCAGCAATGCTAAGTATTCAATTCAAGTTTAAAAACTTTGCATTTCATAAATACAGTTCAGCTATCACTGACAGCTCAGTCATGGCTGGAATGGTATTAATTTTTAACCCAAAATTTATTTGATAAGTCCCAATGTGAGAAATATTGAAATATCTTTATCTCAAATTTGAACAATAGTGGCAGAACTAAGTGCCTCACAAAGAGTGATATAATTTCTCATTATATCACTGTTTGTAAGGCACTTACACCTGTGAAGTGTTTCACAATCTGGACTTTTACCTGTCCACACTAAAGTACTTAATTTTGCTGGTTTTCTGTTGTAATTTTTCACCCTTAGAATTTATTAAAGACTATTTTAATTTGATTTTATTAAAGAAAAAGGAGGAATTCTGATATGTACTTTTACTGCTTTATGTGAGGGTATTAGATCCCTCACAAGGAAGGATTCTGCCAATACTCTGCTACCGAATCATCTGTGATGACATAGAAGTTTAGGAAGAAACTGGTTACTGCCTAGTTAAATATTAATTTAACTGTGTTCATTTGAATAATTTCCACATTTAATAATGACAATACTATTCATCAAATCTCATACATTTTAGAGATCTGATTTTTGGCAATTATATTATGAAAATAAAAAATACCCACAAAAAATTGTGATGTGAATTGTTTTGAACTGTGTTTTAGAAATAAATTGAAAACTAAAGAGATTGGAAATAGTGCCATGCATCTTTTTATTTGTATGTCTGAATCCACTCCAAAAGAGTTGCCATGCTTTAATGCCGATACAATTCCTTACACAAAAACTGTTTGATCTCAATCCCATTCCCTATGGAAAATACATTTGTCACAAGAAAGCACTACAAGTCTCACTAATTGTTGCCTTTTTTCCTAGTTTCACAAGGCTTAACAGACCCTGAATGTGTTTAGATATTCTCCCCAGACCAGTACTGAAACAAGTTAAAACTGCAGGAACAAAGCTGTTATTTCTGTGGATATTTGATATATAGGTAAATTGAAACTCCAGGCCTATAAATTCAGTAGCTTTTATATAGCTTTTTTTGTACACTAAAAATACGTATAAATGGGAAGAAAATGTGGTTTTAATTTTATGCTCTTGTGGGGTCCCCATCTGTATTCTTCATTCAGGAATCTTCCTCAGTACTTTTGATAGGACTAAAGAAGAAAGAATGAATTCTGTGGACCTACGAGTTTGTACAATTATTTAAAATGCATCTATCTCAATAGCTTTCCTCATACATGACTTGTGATATATTCCCACACTACAGCATTTAGCTTGATTGTCTAAGTAAGGCAATGTGTGAGTATCAGATTTCTAAATTGAGAATCAGGAAGACAAGGTTCCTACTGTTTCTAATACCAATTTTCTAAAGGTTTGAGTAGGTCAGTGGTTAAGTCTCTGGTGTAGGCCTCAGGAAACCTCAGGATGACTGTTTGTAGCATCAAAGACCTCCTGTGAGCTGCTGGACTAGCCAGTGGTGGTAAGACCAATATTGCCTATTTTATGTGTTTGAAAGTAAAATGCATGGTCTGAGTGAACTCTCTTGGTCTGATTTTCAATGAGGAGTGGAAAACAGTTTCAGAGAGAAATGACTTCTACAGTAGAAATGCTTGTATCATGAGGCTGAACTAAAACCTGAAAATGCCAGTGTTATTTTCATTGAAATAAGACAACGTTAAATTTTGAACAGCTGTTTTGAAGTGAATACTACTCTAAGTTCTGCTTGAGTCACCTGCCATATGAGAATAAGAATACGTTTGTCACAGATGCTTGCAAAGAAGACTATCAAACGGATAAATATGAGTCATATAGCTATGTCAGGCTGAGAAAGATCATCTGATTGCAAAACACCAGGACAAAGTGATGCACACATGCACAGTATAAAATACTGCCCAAAAACTACCCTTTGGACATAATTGGTCCTCTGCTGTTGAGATCCCAGCTCCCACGGCAGCTCATGCAAGTGCTTCCTCAGAACTGGACCCTAAACTACAGTTTTTTATGTCTGTGCCATCACTGTTATGCAGAGAGAGATCAGTCTCTATAGTGTCTACTATCATTCTGTGCATTGAATTCACAGAGGGAAACATTTCCTGGAGTAAAAAAGAGCATCTACAAGCAAATAAAGTAAGTTTATAGGCCAAGTCAAAGTAATACAAAATAGTCTAGCTGCATTTCTTTCTTCTGAAATTTGAGAAGGCAGAACAAGTACCACTGCTTTGCAAGGGAAACGTCAGTGATTGCCAGTTAGGCAGCAGGTCTCACTTGAGCAGATGACGTACCGTCCTCTGCTGGCAAAAGAAGGCAATATTGGCTTGGCTTTTTGTGCAACACAGTGTGATGAAGAGCCTGGAAAAAAAGTAGGAATTGATTCTGTTTCTGCATATAGATAATCTCATGGTGAGGTCACCAGAGAAAGACATTTTCTCTACTTAATTTGAAAGAAAATGCAAGTCTCAATGGGCTGGAGGACAAAAGGGAAGTCCAAAGGCAAGGATACAGGAGAATGTAATGGTTTCCAGAGTTTTATTTCACTTCAGTGCTCATCTGGGTAGAATGCCTGGGTTTGTTAGAGGTTCTTTGGTCTCCATAAACTAGCAACAATATCACCAATTAGTGATAATTTTACTGGGGTTTTATGTTGTTTTGGGTTTTGTTAGTTTGCTTTTCATGTTTTCTCTTTTTTTTTTTTTTAGTAAACATATTTTTTCACTTGGGAATGGGACTGACTGATATAGTGATCTCTATGCATCATGCCATCACTTTTTTTTTTTTGATTGTGTGCTTGTACTGTTTAGAGACAGAGTGGTACATGAGGCTTGGAGACAGCTAACACCTACCTCCTTGATAAAAAAGGGCTTGTAGTAGGCCTTGCTTTGTTGGCATGCCACACCAAGCCAAAGCATTGCCAAAATCTGCTGGGCAAGTGGGGATCTGGAATTTAGTCCTGCCACTGTATAATGGTGCACAGATGGGTGGGGTACTGCTTTTTGCTGTTTTTTTTTGTCCAAAATCATGAATCAGGCTCTCAGATCCCCAAGTGTTGTTTACATTTGTTAAGTCACCCTGGCTTGAATTTCTCCCCCGTTGAAATTCAGCAAGAAACAAGTATTTGCTTGGGTTTATTTTGGCAGAAAATATTGTGTCTGTGTTAGAGTTCATGTGTTTATTGGCAAAGTACTTGTCACATGTAAGAGCATACAGTATGGTGTGCATAGAGTCATCATAGTGAAGTATTTGAAACGCAGCCTCATGGGCTTTTTCTAGCAAAGAATGCAAAATAATTTCCCAAAAAAATAAAGCTGTGGCATTGTTTAATACAATTTCTTATGATCATGCTTAAAGTTCTCATTCAGAACCAGTCCTATCAGAGGAAAACAATTTCAGGTCCCAAATTCTGGAAACCCTTTATCAAGGGCAGATGATAGACCATTCAGATGTTGTGATGCAGAACAAAAGCCTGAGTAAGCATTGCACACGTCCGTTCAGGATTGCATAGGGCTGTGGAATTGTTATTTCATTCCTTATGACTGTAGCCATGATGCGTGTCATTTGTGTTGTTCAGGCTGAAAAAAATCCTTCACTGTTGCTATCTTATAACACACTTAGCTTCACTAGCTGTGGAAAAATGATCATACATTTTGATGCTCTTGAGCTACAGTCACAGATAGATATATAAAGACTTTGATACTGTTGACTGACTTTCACCTTGCTTCCAGGCTTGCCTTGGAAATTAGGCTTAGCTGTTTCTATCCCTGAGCTTGAAATACTAATCTGAAATTAATTTTATGCTGAATTATGGTGAAAGAGAAATGAACAAAAAAAGTAATATAGAACACATTAAATGAATGTATACTAAAATAGACCATGAAATTACATTCTATCCAGTTACACAACTTACTGTCATATTTTCTGGAGAGTGGGTAAACTGTTCACTTCTGGATGATTTTTTCCAGTGCCCAGAGTTATTTTCTGAAAAGATGTCAGTACTACCAAGCCTCAAATCTTGATATAATTATGCTGTTCTGGAAAATTATATTTTTTTAGTTTATTATGTAGTAACAATGGAAAAATGCAGGTTGAAGAAAAAAGCCCTTTTAACATTCAATTGTTCAACGACCAGATTGCTTGTAGCAGGTTTAAAAACAAAATTTTTTGAGTTGAGGAAGTGCGATAAAACATATTTTACAGGTAGGCTACATGGATCACCAGAAGTTGTCATTGGGGTAAATTTAGATTCATTACAAAATTTAGGTTAATTTTAGAATTTATAGCTACGTAAGATTAGGAAATAGATTCTATGTAATGAACACTAAAGCTACAATGACTCACCAACACTGCAGATTCAACTAACATAAGCTCCTTTACAGACGCTAAATCATTTAGATGAGAAATTTCATAAACCAATTACAGGATTCTAGAAGAATTTAACATTCATGAAGCTTTGACATTACAAATTATCCAACCATGCTATGTAGCAAAGCTGTTCTAAAATTGCTTAAGACCACCGTGACACTGTTCAAGGGCCTAGGACCAGTGAGAATAAATTTCTTTCCATAGAGCTCAGACCCATGTTGTCCAGTCTTGGATATTTACTTTCTAGTATGTCGTCCCATATCACTTCATGGACTTCAGAAAAACAAATACAGTTTATCATCATTTATCACCTATCAGAATAGTTACAGCAAAATAATAAATGAAAAAATAATGCATTGTCTGCAAGAGCGCTTTTCTCTATCTTCCTATCTTTTCAAATCAGGTAGCATGAACTGTTTTAAGTAGAGATGTGTGCTATGCATGCTAATTGGTTGAACCCACTTAGAGAAATAAGGTTATATTTACAAGTTGAAGGGAACACAAGAAAAATGTAAGCCTCTAGAAATCAGAGAACTAAGAATCTTCCTGCAACAATCCATTTAATAGACTGGGATGAAGATATGTCATCTCTTCAAAAAGCTGTATGAATGGATCATTCTGCTTAATATGTGACAACATGCCCTCACAGAAATACTGCTGTTTTTTGCTCTCTGTATTTTTAGTTTTGAAGAAAGTTTCCTTCCTTCTTTCTTTTAACAAAAGAAAACATTGTCACTGAATCAGAGAAATTGGAAGCAAAATTGCTCTGACCTTGCTTTGCAATTTATTGTCCCTCCTGCTTGTTTCTGACAAATGGTTACTCTACAGAACAAATTGTTTCTTCTGTGGTGTTCTGACTCTTGAAGTCAAAGAAAAGCAGCCAGGGAAAAGGTCATTCATCTGTATGTCTCCTTTTCTTTGAAATGTGAGTCTTTTTTACATCTTAAATATTGGTCTCAAATTCACATCTGTAAATGGTATTGCAAAAGCTCAGCGGAAACCAAACTAAGATATGCTGTACCATTCTGTCTGTATTTTCTCTGTCATATATGTACACATATCACAGAGCAAATATATCATAGGACATACATAATTCTAAAATAGCTTATTCCGAAGATTTTGTAATTGTGAAGACCTATTGTTTACATTACTGTTCCCTTCAACCCTGATTTGTTTCTTGTTTTTCTTGGTTCAAACCCTCTTGTGACATCCTAGACATGTAAGGGTCTCCCAACAGAACCCACTGGTTCTTTAGTTAGGTGTTTATGTGGTATGTACATCAACCATGGTGGGAAAAGTAGGCTTTCTCTAGGTCTGCATCCCTACTTTTCTCTCCATCTAAAATAAGAAAGTTTGGTAAGAGAGAAAATACTTTCCGTTTTGGCAAATCTTCCATCAGTACTGTAACGGAGGCTCAAAGCCTGTGGTATCCAGTCTCCTAATAGCCCCTCGGGTTACAGGGGCTGGGCAAATTGTCCACTTCCAAATAGTCATCATCTACCCTCAGAAAATCTGTGAAAACTCTCTCAAAATTCAGCAGATAGGTATCCCATGCATGTGTATTGTCTTTTTGCTTGGAAGTGTTTCAGTTTGGTCTCCAACTGAGTTTCCTGGAAACTACCAATTTTTTAAAATATGTCCCAATTTTTCCATCTGTTATTCTGTGGTTTACCCTTTCTCTCTCATCATTTCCTCTCTCTAGCTGCATCTCTGCAGATCACGCTTGACCTTGCCAGAGAGCCATCCCAAACATTTTTAAAAGTATGTGGCTAATCAGGAGGAAGCAAGTGCTGGTCCTCCTTTGAGATGAGAAATGAACAGAAGAAGTAAATCTAAATTACAAGCCAATAGATTTTACAAATATGAAATGACTGGAATGCTCTCTTGTAGGATTATGTTCCTGTTATCACTGAAGATAAAGGAAATTTTGCAGATCCCTGTTTCTGAAAAACTAAAAAAAAAAAAAAACAGAAAATACCGATCAATGTAGTGCATTTTCTCAGCATGCTGATACTAGATCCTAGAAGAGATCCTGAGTAGCTCCCAAGACTTGTGTTATCCTTCTCCAACTGTTACTTTTTTTAAAGGGTGTTTTGCATTAGATTGCAGGACTGGCTTATGAGCTGGTACTGACATGTAAGTGTTTTTAAGCAGATCACAGATACCTCAGGAAAATCAAAATTATCAAAATATGGGGCAGTGTCTGATGGGATTAAGTTCTTTGGAAATCTGAAAACCTAAGTTCAGTTTCCTATTCTCTACACTTTTGAGTCAGTTTTTGAAGAAGCTCACAATTACCTTCCAGATTTGCTGTCATGGTGATAAATGACAATAAAACTCTTCTGCTGGCAAGCCCTCCAGAATGTATGGATGAAAAGTGGATTTGGCACACTCCAAAGACAGTAAAGTGAAAAAGGCTACCCACCGCCTCGCATACTAAACATTTATGTTTTCACTGCACTACTTCAATATATATATATATTATTATATATTCATATAAAATTATTTTACATATACAGTATTATTGCACTTAATAGAAAATAGAGAGGAATATTTTATTCCTTGCATATCCAGATAAGCTAGTCAAGATGCTTTAAGGCCTGCCTTAGTGTGTTGTTGCAGAAAAGTGTCCCAAAGTGTTTTCCAACAAGAACAGCTTTTAAGGAACATAGAGAATAACCTAATCTGGATTCATAGTTCATGAAACAGTACTGCTATGCCTAAACAGGGTGAGACTATATGTATTTCTTGGGGCCTGTGTCCACTTTTATTTTGAAACAGAGTGAGAAACTTGTGGAAATTAGGTATGGTGGAAGTTTTCATCACCATGTCAGTGACAAAATTCCTCTTCTAAAGGATTTNTAATAGCCCCTCGGGTTACAGGGGCTGGGCAAATTGTCCACTTCCAAATAGTCATCATCTACCCTCAGAAAATCTGTGAAAACTCTCTCAAAATTCAGCAGATAGGTATCCCATGCATGTGTATTGTCTTTTTGCTTGGAAGTGTTTCAGTTTGGTCTCCAACTGAGTTTCCTGGAAACTACCAATTTTTTAAAATATGTCCCAATTTTTCCATCTGTTATTCTGTGGTTTACCCTTTCTCTCTCATCATTTCCTCTCTCTAGCTGCATCTCTGCAGATCACGCTTGACCTTGCCAGAGAGCCATCCCAAACATTTTTAAAAGTATGTGGCTAATCAGGAGGAAGCAAGTGCTGGTCCTCCTTTGAGATGAGAAATGAACAGAAGAAGTAAATCTAAATTACAAGCCAATAGATTTTACAAATATGAAATGACTGGAATGCTCTCTTGTAGGATTATGTTCCTGTTATCACTGAAGATAAAGGAAATTTTGCAGATCCCTGTTTCTGAAAAACTAAAAAAAAAAAAAATACAGAAAATACCGATCAATGTAGTGCATTTTCTCAGCATGCTGATACTAGATCCTAGAAGAGATCCTGAGTAGCTCCCAAGACTTGTGTTATCCTTCTCCAACTGTTACTTTTTTTAAAGGGTGTTTTGCATTAGATTGCAGGACTGGCTTATGAGCTGGTACTGACATGTAAGTGTTTTTAAGCAGATCACAGATACCTCAGGAAAATCAAAATTATCAAAATATGGGGCAGTGTCTGATGGGATTAAGTTCTTTGGAAATCTGAAAACCTAAGTTCAGTTTCCTATTCTCTACACTTTTGAGTCAGTTTTTGAAGAAGCTCACAATTACCTTCCAGATTTGCTGTCATGGTGATAAATGACAATAAAACTCTTCTGCTGGCAAGCCCTCCAGAATGTATGGATGAAAAGTGGATTTGGCACACTCCAAAGACAGTAAAGTGAAAAAGGCTACCCACCGCCTCGCATACTAAACATTTATGTTTTCACTGCACTACTTCAATATATATATATATTATTATATATTCATATAAAATTATTTTACATATACAGTATTATTGCACTTAATAGAAAATAGAGAGGAATATTATATTCCTTGCATATCCAGATAAGCTAGTCAAGATGCTTTAAGGCCTGCCTTAGTGTGTTGTTGCAGAAAAGTGTCCCAAAGTGTTTTCCAACAAGAACAGCTTTTAAGGAACATAGAGAATAACCTAATCTG
>WBMY01013882.1:118225-145920 GCA_013397315.1 Donacobius atricapilla
TGGGCCCAAATTTACCCTCTCCAAAAAAAAAAAAAAAAAAAAAAAGTACAGGAATGCTAGAAAAAGTAAAAGTGTGGCCAGGATGACCCGAGATATGATGGTTTTCATGTGTGAAAAACCCTTTCGTTAGATGCTTTACTTCATAAAATAATGAAAAAAGGGGGATAAAAGAAATCTGTTACGTCCTCTGCACCCAGAAAAAGAGTTTGTTTGCTGTCTCTTCTAAAAAAAGCATCAAATGTAAACAAGAACTAAGGGCTTAAAAGCAAAACAAATACAATCAAACTGGAACTCCCTATCTCTGCCAGAAATGGGCATTAAAAGTTTGCCCATGGCAGGGATGAGAAACAGAAGTACAGAGGGCTACAAAATGCCAGTATGCTCTGGAGTACAAGGGTGCAATCTGTAAAAGTAGCAGTACATGCCTGCACTGTTACAGTCTTCCTGAGTCATCTGCTATTGGTTACACTTGGAAATAGAACCACTAAACAGGATAGGCCTTTGATCTGATGTGATATGGTCATTCTTATGGTCCCCATATGCTGCTACAACATTTGGCCAGGTCTGTTATCTTTGTCTTAATAAGCCAGAAGAAATCTAATAAATCCTTTTATTGCTGTGGCCACCAAGCTTTACATGCAGACCAGCACAATGCCTTTGGCGCAGCCTACTGCAAGGCAATACATCTCCTGGTTTCAGAGACCAGAGGTGTTGCAGCGAAAGGGCATTGTTTTGTGAACACGTAGTATTGTAGGAGCTGTGTGCAGAATGCCCCAAGCTTAGCCCTGATTTTCACAGTTTCCTGGGGCAAAAAAGCAACCATCTTGCAATGATTGTGAGTGGCCTAACCACCAGAGAGTGATAGCAACCAGCAAGAAAATATGGTCCCGTTTGCATTCACTACACACTACACTCCAGGTAGGAGTGTCAAAGTAGCCATTTTTACAGGTTAGACTAAGAAGCGTCTAGAGAATGGAAAACCAGTGATAGCCAAAAATTTCAAAAATTTATCAGTAGGCCAACTGACCATGTGAAATTCCAAAGGTCAGTTACTTTTTCTGTGAAGAAGTACCTAAAATCCCTCAACTGATGGACCAACCAACCAACCAGGCAACCAACCCATTTCTATCAAAAAAAAAAAACCAACCCAAAAACCCAGAGCCTAATCAAACCCACCTCACCCCCAAAACCCCACAAATAACAAAATCAAAGCAAGAAACGCCCACCACAACCCCCCAACACTGTTGTTGGTTTTGCTGTTGTTGTGGCTGGTTTTATTATTATTAATGTTGTTATTATTAATGTTTTTGTTATTAATGTTGTTATTATTAGTATAATCACAACAATCAACAATCAAAACTTGCATCACAGGGCATTGCACATGAAAAAGATGGGAACCACACTTTCTGAAGAAGACCCCGGTGTTCTCTGAGTAGGGGTGTGTGCGCCCAGCGGACAGCGATGGGAGCTACGGGTGATCAACCCTCTGCGGCCACCCCTGTGGGAAAAGGGGCTCTGCGAGCATCACCCGGGCCAGTGTCTGCAGGGAGGCACCGGCTGTCCCCGGTGCCGGGCTGTCCCCGCGGCCCCCACTGGGTGGTGGTAAAATGCTGCAGATGATCGTTTTGCAGTTAACGAGGCGCGGCGGTCTGCACAAAAAGTAGTCCACCAGCAAAAAAATAAAAAACCAAACCTGTCAAGCTGATTCAGATTCTGAGGGATTGGTACATCTTCACTGCCTGCAGAAAGAGCCTTTATCTTCTTATCTCCTCGGTGACTGAAGGACCTTGATGTCTACAATAGCAGCCCCTGCTGTACCCAGAGAAAGCCCAGTGATGGACACTTTCTGGATGCATACACACTGTTCCATAGAATCACAGAATGGCCTGGGTTGGAAGTGACCTTAAAGGTCGTCTAGTTTCAAACCCCCTGCCGTGGAAAGGGACACTTTGCACAACACCAGATTGCTCAGAGTCCCGTTGAACCTGATCTTGAATACTCCACTGGTGAGGTGTTCACAACTTTGGGTATCTGGTTCCAGAGCCTCATCACCCTCACCATCAAGAATTTCTTCCTACTATCTAGTCTAAAGCTACTGTCTTTCAGCCTGAAGCCATTCCCTGAACACAGCACTCCAGGTGGGATCTCACCAGACCAGAGCAAAGGGGTCCTGCTGGCCACACTGCTTTGGATGCAACCTGAGGATACAGTGCGCTTTCTGGGCTGCAAGCGCACACTGCCTCCAACAGCACTCCCAAGTCCCCAGTGAAGATAGAGAATCACTGGTGCAGAAGAAATTTCCAGCCACGGCAGGGTATGGTGGCTCTTCCTGTGGCAGGAAACGACCCTTTTGTCACGCCAAGGGCACTGCTATCCTGCCACTGAAGAAGACAGACACACCTGGACAATGTGTGCGTTTGAAATGCTGCCTTGCAGAGTATATGATCTCCCATCTCTACAGTTAAAGGACTGGATGAAGTAGCTTGTGGGACACATAATAACAAATTATTTAAATGCACAGTTTTAATCTAACTCCTTAACATTCAGGCTTAGAAATAGAAGCACAAAAGTATCCTGAAGTTTGAGAGAGATAGATGGAGGGTACTGCAGTACTGCCTCTCTCAAAGTTATCATTTGTGCTAAGAAATAATGTTAAAAGCATGCAACATGTAAGTGTGCAGACACGGAAGAGAACAGTTAATTGTGTGGTCAACATTTATGTTACACATTAATTTTCTTATGAACCACAAAGTACTTTTACTGTAGTTTTGGGGAAATGCACTGGGGTTTTTGTGCCTGAAATTGTACTGGTTTAGCTGTAGACTTTCAGAAGGTCACAGTTTATTCCCACTCTCAAGTTACAGTGTAGCTGAATGCTGATGGCAAAATTTGTTAGCAGCCTGACTTTTCCCTGGCTTGAAGCTGAAAAGTTGTTTGCCAAATAAGCACTTCTAAATTATCATATCTACGGTTTCAGTTGGGCATGGAGGCTAATTTTTTTTCTGCCTTAGTCAAGGTAGCATAGTATTGTGAGGTAACAAAGAAGCATATTTTGCAACATCAATATCTGTGCAAAAGCGGCCTTCACCTTGAGTAAAAGTACAAGGTCAATGCTGAAGCCCGCAGGAGCTAAGTACTAGAAGACTGAAGAACATAAGAAGGAACAATCTCAGAGTCAGGACATGTTCCCAGTCCCTGTGAGCAAGACCAGATGTTAAAAACTAAACTTGTAAATACGAAGCAGGTTCTAGACCAAGAGCACTCTCTTCTCCATATGCTCAGATTGTTATTTATATCCCTGGGATAAAACGGCTTGTCCCCATGTGGTAACTGACACTTCCAGATCAATAGCACAGACTGAACTGTTGCTGCCTGAGAGCAGTAGGGCCTGTGCTGTTGGAGAGGACAGGCCATGTCCTTGTTAACACCTCAGGAAGTGCAATCCCATCTGGCACTGTTTAGCTAAAGCTTTACAGGAAAGAAACTGCCTTCTGGAGTTTGTCCTTTTGAAAAAGACTGGGGAAATAGTGAAGACAACTTTGTCTAGCATTTTCAATTTTATCCTGTCATTGCATAGGGAGAAACTTTCCTTCTTCAAGGCTATGAAGAACTAGGACATATTATGCACTACAACCTGAAAAAGAGATAAGTGGGGACACTATGACAGGGTCTGCATCCTTGTGAGTGATATGAAAGGCAGGTATCTACATCTCTTCTGTCAAAAGAAGATGTGAAACAGAAGGCATAAAACTAAAACCTCACTTAGCAATTTTTTTTTAATGTCTTTTGTGAATAAAGCTGTGGAGCTCATAGCCATGAGGTAATTTTAATGGGCTTAGGGGAAGAGTGCAGAAGTTCATGAAAAAAAGTCAGCAAGACTCTTAAGTGGAAGGAAAGAAAAGAAAGAGAACTTCTGATTATGTTCTTGAGCATGAAAACCCTGCTGTCTGGGACAGCATACTGGGGAAGTGCTGCTGTGAGCTGGCTCCTCCTCAGGCAGCACTCTTCAGCTGCTGGTTTCAATGAAGCTTTAATCTTTCACTCTGAGGTGGTTGATTTCTTCCTGTGTCATGAAGGAATTTACTTTGGATTGTCTTCAAAGACTTCTCAGTTGCTTCTCTGGCAAATTGGCATGATTATTAATCTTAGTATATTCTATTAACAACTTTCTTGCATTTATGGCCTTTGGTAAAAGGCAGACATACTTGGTAAGGTTTCTGAAGCTTGAAGGAATAGGAAAAGATTGAGACAAAACGGAATGAGGCTTCATCAGGCTAACCTAAGGTGCTGAATAAGATATAGAAGATGGAGTCTCTGTAGCATTCATAATAGTTTAAAAGCTTAGATGCAGTGTATGTCACCCTCAATCATGTCTTTGTGGTATTACTTATTAACAATGATCATAAAAAAGTAATTGGCAAAATTTAAAGAATCATGTTTCCTAGTGGTGGAAAAGAACTAGGCCTTCTGAGTTCAGCTTCTTAGCATTGCAAAATGCTTTTTCTGCCAGTGCTCTGCTGGCAAACTTTGAAGAGGCACAGGCTGTAACTATCAACATTCCACCTGCGAATATTTAACCTACTTGCATTTCTACAAGGATTTTGGGTCAATTCAGGGAAAAAATATACTAAAAATACCTGCATTTTCCAGCATTGCTTTAACCTTATGATTTTGGAAGTGTTCATGTATTTTGGATTTTTATCTCAAAACTGTGAGCAGCAATCACATTGCCAAAGGTCATACATCTGCACTGTACCCGTTCTTCATACTTCCTCTATAGTGAAAAGCTGCATGCCTTATAAAAATGTTGTATATGCATGTGCTGTTAGCTCTACAGGCTTGAAGAGAGTTGAGCTGGTTTGACATGAATTCTTTAGCTGTCACTGACACAAGTCTTTTCTGTACAGAATATGTAAGTCCCAGGAGTCAGAATCTCAGTCTAATAGGTCGTGTGCTCCTGCAACTTTCTTTCAGTAACTGATTTATCTACTGATGAAGTGTTCTGCAAGTTTACATGGCTATATTAGAGAGCAGAGTTCCATTCTCTCTTGCCCTGGTGTTTGGAGGTAAGTGGCTGAAATGCCCTGTGAAGGAAGTAGGATGGTCTTTCACACTCAAGGTCCACATTCATTTAGAACAGAGTCTTCTTGATCTTCATTTGCTTTTACATCCTGCATCTTACACTTTCCTCTTGCTGCTAGGGTTGTTTCACTCCGTGATTGCCAGTAATCTAGCCCGTAATAAATTGAGGAAAAGGCTGATTCCAAGGAGACTTTTCCTAAAGAAATGATTCATTTATTGGTTCTCCAAGTATAAGTATTACCACTGGAGAACTAATTAGCTGGAAGTAGCCTCTTGTGACAATGCTTGTGCTATCTTCAGCCTGTATAGATATGCTGCAGAAATAAGGCAAATCATATAGCAGCCTCCATTCCCTCAGATGCATGGAGGCCTTAATCAGTTGATTAATTAATTAACTTTTTAATCAAGACTTAAGCAAATACATGATGATGTATGTTGAAGACTGGACATTTTAATCAGAATTAGTCCACAAAAATAACTGCCTGGTGCAAAGGGTAGATTTCTGGTTGCTGTGATAATCACCTCCCACGACTCACAGATGCACTTAAGAGTCCTGACTTCCTCCATTACCTCAGCTGTGAGAATGCAGATGCCACTTGAGTGAGAAAGAAAGCAGTTAAATATACAGCTGCAGCATGAAATAATTGCTTCTCCAGTTCTCGTCTCTATACTCCCAGAGGATATTCCAAGAAAGTAGACCAAACCCATTTTTAGCTCGGTCTTGAATTATTGAACATACTACATACCAGGTTATTAACCAAGGGAAAAAGTGGTTAAGAAAAAGGCTTGCACGTTTAGAAGAACAAGATATTTATTAGAAAAAGAAAAGTATTTTTGTCTTTTTTGTTTGTTTGTTTGTTTTTGTTTCTGTATAAAGCAGGTAAATCATCATTTTAAAACGAAAAGCTTTTTTCATCCTATGAGGATCCAGTTCTCATTATAGGTAGACTCTTTATGGGGATGGCAAACACTGTGAAACAACATTTTTTGTTGTTGTTTTTAAGGTCTCTTTATACCAAGTGGATCTTCCAAAATGTAATATAAATTCATGCAGTGCATGGCATTGCTAATAACTCTTAATACCTCTCCCAGTAGAGATATGTCTGCAGTGCAAATCCAAGGTATGACTACCGTTCACAGAAGCAACCATCTCACAGGTAAAGCAGTAAAGCTACCACAGAGCAAGATGAGATAAAGTGAGCACCCAGGAGCTGAGATATGTGGTACCATAACTTTGCTGCTAGTCTTCAAAACATTCAGTAAATCTACATCTGGATAAACTGCAAAAACCTCTTTGCATACACTATCACTAGTGGTGTTAGTGAGCTACTGATCTCATATTGGACTAAGAGAAGGAAAACAGACTGAAATGCCCAAGAGCATACTCCACAGCTGGTACAGGTGTACCCACATGTTGGAGTCCAGGGCATGTGGAAAACACCTCAGACTGCCCTGCAGGGTCCGAGACCCTGGCTGGGACCCCAGGAAAGCACTGTCTTTGACCTTCGTTCACGGGAAAAACTCCCNATTGAGGAAAAGGCTGATTCCAAGGAGACTTTTCCTAAAGAAATGATTCATTTATTGGTTCTCCAAGTATAAGTATTACCACTGGAGAACTAATTAGCTGGAAGTAGCCTCTTGTGACAATGCTTGTGCTATCTTCAGCCTGTATAGATATGCTGCAGAAATAAGGCAAATCATATAGCAGCCTCCATTCCCTCAGATGCATGGAGGCCTTAATCAGTTGATTAATTAATTAACTTTTTAATCAAGACTTAAGCAAATACATGATGATGTATGTTGAAGACTGGACATTTTAATCAGAATTAGTCCACAAAAATAACTGCCTGGTGCAAAGGGTAGATTTCTGGTTGCTGTGATAATCACCTCCCACGACTCACAGATGCACTTAAGAGTCCTGACTTCCTCCATTACCTCAGCTGTGAGAATGCAGATGCCACTTGAGTGAGAAAGAAAGCAGTTAAATATACAGCTGCAGCATGAAATAATTGCTTCTCCAGTTCTCGTCTCTATACTCCCAGAGGATATTCCAAGAAAGTAGACCAAACCCATTTTTAGCTCGGTCTTGAATTATTGAACATACTACATACCAGGTTATTAACCAAGGGAAAAAGTGGTTAAGAAAAAGGCTTGCACGTTTAGAAGAACAAGATATTTATTAGAAAAAGAAAAGTATTTTTGTCTTTTTTGTTTGTTTGTTTGTTTTTGTTTCTGTATAAAGCAGGTAAATCATCATTTTAAAACGAAAAGCTTTTTTCATCCTATGAGGATCCAGTTCTCATTATAGGTAGACTCTTTATGGGGATGGCAAACACTGTGAAACAACATTTTTTGTTGTTGTTTTTAAGGTCTCTTTATACCAAGTGGATCTTCCAAAATGTAATATAAATTCATGCAGTGCATGGCATTGCTAATAACTCTTAATACCTCTCCCAGTAGAGATATGTCTGCAGTGCAAATCCAAGGTATGACTACCGTTCACAGAAGCAACCATCTCACAGGTAAAGCAGTAAAGCTACCACAGAGCAAGATGAGATAAAGTGAGCACCCAGGAGCTGAGATATGTGGTACCATAACTTTGCTGCTAGTCTTCAAAACATTCAGTAAATCTACATCTGGATAAACTGCAAAAACCTCTTTGCATACACTATCACTAGTGGTGTTAGTGAGCTACTGATCTCATATTGGACTAAGAGAAGGAAAACAGACTGAAATGCCCAAGAGCATACTCCACAGCTGGTACAGGTGTACCCACATGTTGGAGTCCAGGGCATGTGGAAAACACCTCAGACTGCCCTGCAGGGTCCGAGACCCTGGCTGGGACCCCAGGAAAGCACTGTCTTTGACCTTCGTCCATGGGAAAAACTTCCAACACTCATAGATGAATTGAAAACAACAAAGATTTAAAATAGATAGTAGTTTAGTTTGTCACAGGGTGAAAATTTGTAGTTTTGGGGTTTTAGTATAGAATTAGATCAGAGCAAGATGGAGAATTTTGGGCAATGTTTCATCTTCTTCTCTTCTACTCCATTTTCTGCTGTGACGGTGACACAGAGACATTGGTAGAATGGATTTGATGTAGAGATTGCATGTCTAGAATAGGTAGTAGTTATTGGTACAAAACTGTAAACATAGTATGCTCTAAGAGTTAATTGGATTAAAAACCTTTAAAATGACCTTGGATCCTCCATCCGTGTTCCTGTAGCTGCATTTCTTTAGTGTGCTGAGTCTACTGTAAGACCTTGAGATAAGAAGTAGAATGAACAACTTTGAAGACTGAGCTACAGTTTCCGCTCATCTTTTAAACCCTGGTACAGGACTTTAAAGAGAAAAGACCCCTAATAGGGGGATTGATGGGGTGAAAATCCTGTCACCCACAGTATAGTGCTACACTAGCTTACAGTATAGCATCTGCTCTGCCCTTCCTGTTGCCTGCTCCACAATTGTTTTGGGAGGCCCAGGAGCAACTCCTCAAGGAGAATGGCAGGAAGTGGTGGAGGGCTGAGAGATACCGCCATGTGAAGGCAAAGACTGAAACATCTCTCTAAAAGTGATTCAAACACCTGCGGCGGACATCTTTCTAAATGGCTGCTGTTCAGCTAACAGCAGCAAAAAGAGCAATGAAGCAGGAAAGTAGGACCTTAAAAAGCACAGCTATTTCCCACCACTGCTTACTGTGCTGATCTGCAACCAGGTGAAGTTTGCTGGCAGCTCAAAATCCAGCCTGTCCACCTAGGCAATTAATTCATTGTAACTTCCACACCACTTGCAAAAATGCTCCATCATGTCAGTGCTGTTGGAGCTACGCATATGAGAAGATGAATAAATTATACAGGGCTTTTTGAATGCATCTGTGCAATCAGTGAGGAGGAATTACATAAGGCTCCTCTTCCTGGTGAAGGGGAAAGTGTCTTTCTTCAGCAAAGTTCATCCAGGGACAGGTTCTGCATAGGCGAGTACTGACAAACTCCCTTGTAAAAGATGCAGAAAATAAGGTGACAGTTTTCTCTAAAATTCTCAAAAATTTCTTAGAAGGGCCAAATTCCAGACCCTATGGAAAGCTTGAGCAAAACAGCTTTTAGGCCAAGGATCTCAATGGGCACAGACAAACCCTGAAAGCATTGCAGCTGCAGGTCTCCAGCAGGTTGTGCAGTCCTAGACCCTTTTGCAAAGAAAGCCTGAAAAATAGACACATACACTTATGAAGCCCAAATCCCATATTGACATAATTTCCACTCTGGTAGGCAATATATAACTCTTTCCAGGATGCAGGAGTGTTAAGACATGGCTCCCATTTCAAGCAATCTTCAGAACAACCATATTGGTAGAGCTCCCCACAGAGCTTCCTGCACTCACAAAGCAAAACTTGTCGGGTGGCTTGCAGACACATGAGGATAAGCAAGAGCACCTATAATGCAAGAAGTGTTTCAGTGACTAATTCACAGTGTGCAGTGTACAGAGCACTTAGTGATCTCTCATAGTAGCAGAGACAGACTTTTTTCCCAAATGCTTTAAGAATCCATCAATAGATGGACAGAGAACTGGGAGATGTCTTTAGACTTCTATTTAGTATTTGGAGAAGAAGAGGAAGATGCTTCTCTCCGAGATGCCAGTGGGACCAGTTTCATCTCCAGGTGAAGAAGAGTAGCTGTGAACACACTGAATTGCAGAAACTGCATGCTGTTTATTAGAAGAAAATGCACTGTAAAGCATGCTAGCCCAGTGGAAGGCATTTTCCCCCTCACCTCTACACTGAATTATGAGTACCAACACAGATAATTACCATAACTCAGTACTTTTGATGTCTTGATTTAGGAAATAATTTTGTGTTTCCCAAAGCTAATCTGCAGGAAAAAAAGTACTCTCTTTATACGTGTGTGTGTGTGTGTGTGTGTGTGTGTGTGTGTGTATTTAAATACTTTCTGTGACATGTGGGTGACAAGTGTTCTGGGTACTAATGAGAACTTTCCTACACAAAACCTATGTGATGGCCACTGCTTTTGCAGATTAAGAACCTTTGTTCCAACCCCATTCTATAGCTGAATGCCTGGTTTAACCTGCTGTAACTCTTCTACTATTTTTTGAATCAAGCTGGCAAGAAACCAGATTTCAATATTTATTTCCAGTGCTATTTAAAAATAAGATTCACTATAGACATCTCTGCTGCAGAGATGTTGCAGATGGACTCCAGCTGCTGATCGGAAGACAGTGGAAGAGTAGATGTGGATTGTAAAGGAATCTGTTCATATTTCATAACTGGGAGGATGCAGCTTTCTTCCTATGTGTTTGTAGCTTAGAAAGAGCCAACAACAGCAATGGCAGTAATTAAAGTTACCTAGTACGGACCAGAAGCCTATTAAAAAACACCCAAAAGCATTAAGTCATCTCTCTACCTCTGTCTCACAGTTGTCTTTCTGGTTTGAATTCTTGGGGCTTTTTTATATTTGTCTTACTAACTGGATAATCATTATCAAAATACAATATCAGGATACAGTAAGAACCTACCTTCACAGGGAGCAATAAGAATCTGTCCACTACTAGGCATTGTATTGTTTGTTTTACATATTTCTAATTCTCTGGAAGCAGCAGCGACATATTTCTGTTATGCCCCTCTTCCTCCTCACTTTTACTCTGCAGTCATTGACCCAGGGGACTCTAACCTGCAAAGCTCTCTGCCCACTGCAGCGCTGACAGACTTACAGTCAGCAGAGCATTCTCACCACAGTTGTTGCTTGCACAGCAGTGGGTTTCTGCTGCTCACCCTTGAAAAGAGTAGGCACAAGGCTGAGTATCCAAGGCGCAGCTCAGTGTGAAAAACGGAGCTGTCAATGATGAAATACCATTCCGAAGAGGGCATCTGGAATAACGTGCAACTGTTATAAGCTCTAAGCTTCTGAAAGGGTCAGAGAAGAACTAGATCTTCGGATAGTAATTGTAAACTGTAGCTTACACCCCACCCTCCCCCAGAGCAGATATGCTGAGGCATGGGACTGCTGCAAGCAGTTAAGCAGGAACTCTCTGGCATAAAATTGAAAGGCAATGTGGCTGCAGCTTATTGAAAAAGAGATCAGACAAGCATATGAGCAGACAGGTAGATGAAATGAAAATACAGTCTTGGGTGACTGTCTTCAGAGATAGGAGGGTAAGAAAATTCTTTTAATGTACTAGGTTGAAGAGATAGATGGGAAACCATATTCTTGTTTACAGATATCAAAGCTATTTTATTTTTCCAGTCAATTTAGTAATACTATCTGTCTCTGTGTTACTTTTTCGACATGTTTCTCAAAGCTGCTAATGCTGTAAACTGGCTAACAATTTGCATGTGTCAAGACTTCCTCAGCAGCACTGAAGGACTTGAACACATAGCAGGCCTGGAATTTTCTTATGCCTAATCTTTTTGGAAAGTGATGAAACCTTACTGAAGAGATAAAGGTATGGAAAATTCTGTAAGTGTAACAGAACATGTAACAAAGAAAAAAGAAAAGGCAATGGCAGAGGAGAAAGGAAAGGAAAACAAGGAAAATAAGAAAAAAATTGCCAAGCATGGAATTTATACCTATGTAATTAGTAATGAAATTAGTATTGCCAAAATTTGAAGTAAGTTTGAACTTTCAAAGGAAATTAAATCTTCTAGTCACCAGTGCTATGTTTAGAAAGAAAACAACAACAACAACAAAGAGACATGGTATGTCTCTCTGCAAAGCTCAATTGAAGATTAATGTGATTCTACATATGTTCCAAGATGAAATTAATAGTTTTTAAAAAGGCAATGAGGTTGAACATGAAAACAGAGAATGCAAATAAAAATATGGAAATGGAAACTGTAGCCCAAGAAAATCAGGCCAAACTACAGAGAATTTAGTAGGTATAATTTTGAAGGTATCTATTATTTATTTACAAAGCATGCTTTTTGAGGTTTATACTGTGAAACTGGAAAATAGAATAAATAGTACCTCTATTGAAAAAAAAAGGAAAATGCAGATTCAGCCAATGGGTTGAAGTCATATGATCATTAAGGTCACATTTGCACAATAGCAGATCATCTGGCAGAAGAAAGCTGAGCTGGACCAGAGGCAATGCATGATTCCCATTTCTGTTGAATTAGCCAGCATATTTGGCACTGTCTATAGAAAATAACTGAAGCTCTGGTGGAGAGACCAATTCAGTGCTTTTCTTTACATGGATAAAGTTTTGGACTGGATTTACTACAACATGACCACTGCCTAAAAAAAAAAACAAACTAATATCACAATTTTGAACAAGAGAATATTTAAAAACTTGGTTGCAAATGGGACAAAACAGAGGACAGTTGTACAATACACAAATGAGATGAAAACTTGATATCTTTATTTAATAGCGTACCTGAATTTTCAGGTTTCTCAGTTGAGTGAAATCCCGTAGAGCTCTCTGAGGTCACTTTTAATAAGCATTTAATACACTGCTCTATCCTGCCATATACAACATTAGGTGATATAGCAGTGTATTGAATTGAAGATTATCCATTGTTACATGTAACAGGTTTTGCAGCAATAAAAATATAAATGATATTCAGATGATGGCTGCTTGAGAGTTTCTGCTGAAAATCATGGTGAATCTACTAAGTTTTATAGAAGTATCATCCCTTACACAGTTTATGTCCTTTACTTATGGTATTGTAAAGTTTTTACACACTCTAAACACTTAGTCCTTTGCAGCTTCCACCTGAGCTATTTGTCCTTATCCTTTCTTAATACCCACAGGAAGTAAACTTTCATCCCTAAGGAACAGCAAAATATTTGATAGAGAGAGGGGATCTTACTGTAAACTGTATGCCTTTCAGCACAGTTTCACAGTGCAGTTGATGCTGGATTTTCTCACTTGCTCTGTTGTACACGAAGTTTTAGTTTGTCCTTCTATCACTACCCACAATTAATCATTAGAAGCCCTGGTTGATGGCAATTTATGTACACCTGATTCCTTATTAAGTCTGATCTCAGTGAGGTCAAGGCTAATCTGTTCTAACATCCAGACCTTCTGCTTTTGTTTAATATAGCCCACTGAGATTAAAATAGGATTAGAGCTCATCTGATCGGGAGAATAACCTCTGCAGATGAACTCTTCTACTGTTCTTTTGAAAAAGTCACAACAGTGTCTTGCACTGGCCATAGCTTCTATTTATCAACAGACACAAGACATTTGGTTGGTTTTTTTTGTTTGTCCTTGTGATAGTTTTGAAACCAGACTCATTATTTCTTGGAGTCAGATCTAGTTGTTTCTATACACATGGAATTCATGATTATGGATTTCAGAATGGGTCATTTTCTCATTTATCTCAATACATATTCGGTTTGCTACAGCAATAAAACTAAAACAAATTTAAATGAATTAATGGAAACTGTTAAGAGGAAAATTTAATAAAGTTAAATTTTCACCTGTTTTGTTACCAAGTTTGCATTTTAAATGTTTTTTCTTCTTTAAATACATGCAAGTGCTAACTGTGCAGAACTAAGAAGTTTTCACTTCATGTTGGTTCAACATCTACAATATAGATAATTACAGAAAAAAGCAGGTTTATGTAATCCAAAAGATATGCCTCAAATTTCATTTGTGATGAAGCCAAGCATAAGGATTGCCAAAAAGTTTAAACAAATAATATGTTTCTGTGGGTTCCCCCCCAGTATGTTCAGTAAAGCCATTCTTCAGCAGTATTTTGAATCTTGTCACAGAAAATTTTATATTCAAGAATAAGATTTTGATGTGAGCATAAAAGTAAAGCAAAAGTAAAAAGAGCAAAATTATTTGGTCAATGTGTTCTCATTATTCAGATTCTAAGAAATGCAACATAAAATAACTGTCAATGATTAGGATTATATAAAACATCACAGGTAGCATGCCATGAAAAGATCAGCAGGGAGAGAGTTCTGAAAATGTTATTTTTGCACAGACAGGCTGCTTGGCTGCTGTCCTAGATTTCAGCCTGCTCTAGGTGGAGGTCATGCTGTGGCTAAAGTAATTAGCAAGATCAATCTGACCAGCTCAGTATAAACCTGGAATAACTCTACTGAAGTGTAGAACAAGAACAACTGAGAAGAAAACAGTATTTTTGTCCTGGTTGCAGTACTACTATCCATACTAGCAATGACACTAGTAGATTTCAGGATTTTTTGTCTCAGGGATGATCCTTGGCCATTTTACTTCACTGGTGCAGGCTGTTATCCTTTGGGTGATGTTATTTCTTAATAGCAGTCTGAGCATCATTCTGCCACCAAGATCGAAGGTCTTGATCCTTACCTTCTCTAGCAGTTCAACTTTGGTTCTACTTGGGTATCCAAGTGAAGGAAAACCCTCTTAAAAGACAGAATTGAATAATAAAGAGTTGTTTGAGTTCTTAAAAAAATTTCTGTGGGAGAAAGAGAAGTTACCTTTAATGCTCAGTGTTAATTACATTTTTCTTAACAGTATAGGATGCGCTCCCATATGCTTTTCACTTCAAGAGACAGAGCACCAGTTGAAAGCATCGTGTATCTCACTAAATGAGAATGTATGATGATATCAATATCATTCCATGAAGGTTCATATTTTTAATCTGATCAGCAAATGCATAGTTTATAATGTAAGACTATGCAACTGTGTGAAAACATGAAGATAAAAAAAGCAGCATTATTGGATATCTGGAAAATAGACCTTAGACTGCCACATGATTGTTTAACGAAGTCTTTCTTGCCAGACACTCTACAGTGCATCTTCCTGTTGTCTGTGTTTGATTTCTCCATTATGAAGCCAGAATAGCACATGAGCATTGAAGCTGCATGTGTGTGTAGGGGAAATATTTTTGAGAGCCAAAGCAGTAATCACCTTTATAATCAGGAGCTGAAAATGCACTCTGTGTTGTTCATTGCCTCTGAAATTATTTCGTAACAAACCTTTCTCAGTTGCTTCCTGTATGCTAGGAAAAGCAATGCAGTTTTGTTTACTATGTTTAGAAAACATAAACTTCTTCTTCTCCTAACTGAATAAGTACAGTCTTTTTTCTTTTCATACTCACAGAAGGACAATTTTATTTTGTAAAAGCATGAACTGCCATGCAGATGATGTTGCACAATTAGAACTAAAGTGAAAGGTCTCATTCACAACTCTGTTTCCAATAAAAAAAGTTAAATTTTTTCCTGTGTTATCAGAGGTTCTGGCCAAGACAACTCCAAAAATGCTTCCGTTGCATATCCGGAAAAACTTGGTCCCCTTACAAAACTTTGGTATTGTTGACTGGGAATTGCATTATTATTCTAACACCCCAGAAACAACTTTTAGGGAAAATAGGTCACAGACCAGTATGCGACCATTTACCAAAGCTTTTCCTGCCAGATACTGTACAACTGATGATGTCTAACAGTGGGATGTTGCATAATAGTCATCCTAGTTTAAGTAATTACTGGGAGGGTAGATTTTGTAGTTAACAGATGCTGCTGAAACTGGTACAAAAAGTTGTCGGGCAGTCATATAGGAATAATAAATCAGCCAACTCAAATGGCATTTGATGTCAGAGTTCGAAGGTAGTTAGTACTGTTAAATGGCAAGAACACCACTAAATCACAGCTTGCCACTGCAGAGGTTTTTGGTAGCATTAACTTGAAGATGGGAATATGTTGTTAAACTGAAGTCTGGAACCTGACAATTAGAAGAATTATGATGAAATGGGCAATGCTGCACCCAAGAAAAAACAAACTATTTGAAATTATGAGAGCCGACACACGTTTATAAACCTATGATGGAAACTAGAGATTGGAATTTATAGGCGTATCATATAGACTTACAGAAAGACTAGTTGATACCTTTTTCTTCAGAAGAAAGGGGAAGAGACAAGCTATAGCACATGGGAGAGTCCAAATCTGGCAACATGCACATCAACATAACTCAAGATATCAACTGCTACAGGAAAAGACTAACTTATTACCTCTTGAAATTCCTAGCAACTGGATGAGATACTTAGAGACCAAATGTGAAGAGTTGGAAAGCCTAATTGTATTTGACAGTATCATAAAATGTAAAAGTAGTAATATGCTTTGGAAAAAACAGGTATGCTATTGGAGCTGAAGCTTTAGGAAAATTAGGAAATTTCATGGGGGTCTGCTGTAGTGGTTGAACTATTGTGCAGAAAAGTGTGTGTCCTTCCAGAGCTTTGGGACCTGTAGCAATCTGTGGTTGGTTGCTGGTGTTTGCAAACACGCAGCCCTCCTCTGGGAATTTACAGCAGCCCAATGAATGCCAGGAGCTGGCTCCCTCTGCCTGTGGCGGTCTCCAGCATTCCATCCCTGGGCCAGGACACCTGTGAGGAGCAACAAGGAAGCAGAGCTAGTCCCTGCCTCCTGCCTCCCCTCTGCAAGACCTGTGCCTGCAGGCAGCTCATTTGCCTATGGACCCTCAGGACTGCCCCAGAAGCAAAGTCTGACAGGGCTGTCCCAACAGCAGTGTGCAACACCACTTGACAGCTCCAGATGGTTTTCTATGAGACACTTCCTCCTTACATCTCCGTTTCATTCTTCGTACATAGAAGAATACGTACATTCATGCATACATTCATAGAGCACATGGTACTGCATGAAAGCAGAAGCACCCTGGTCATCACCTCTCTCCCTGCAGTCCCTTTCTCACACTTGTGTCTTTTACTCCCCTCTGAAACTCATGGCACATGTGCCCTGCTTGTTTGTGGGAAATCTAAGTTTGCTGAAGAGCAGATAGATACTGTTTGGCTCTAAAATATGTTGATTTACTAAGAGAAAGCATTAATTTCTGTTCCAACTAAAATTTCAGCAAATTAACTCTATAGAATCCGGATTTAGTATGCCTATACGAGAAGAGTGTACCATGTCTGCATATTTAATTTTGGTTTTTAAGTCCGAGAAAATTACAGACAGAATGTGACTGATGAGAAAGCAAACCAGTAAATAATTACACTTCCACTTTCTGTTGCCAGCAAAGTCCTTTGTTTCAAAGCAGCCAGATTTTTCCCTGCCACTCCCCCAAAATAAAACATCAAGCTGGGATAAAACTGAGTACCAACTAGATTGGCAGGAGTTAAGCACCACACAAACCCCTGGGAATTCAGGTAAATCCCACAACTAATTCATCCACTTTGAAATCTTGGACTAGCTAGGCCACAAATTAAATAAAATAAAACATAGTTCCCAGGCCCTTTCACAG
The DNA here is from genome assembly GCA_013397315.1 of Donacobius atricapilla. NCBI lineage: Eukaryota > Metazoa > Chordata > Aves > Passeriformes > Mimidae > Donacobius > Donacobius atricapilla. Next base: position 135,506 of record WBMY01013882.1, read on the forward strand.
GGACAGAAATTACTCACAGATGGAACAATTTTGCAGAAGTGGATTTGGCAAGCCCACACAGGCCACAGAACGGAGCTAGGTCCATTCCAAAGGCACCTAAACCACAAAAACCTTTACTTACTATATAAACTCCTACACTGACCCAAGTGACTTTCAACCCTGCATGTGTCCATCCAAGCTTACTTCCCACACCTAGCATTGTACCCCTGACATTGCATTGTCCCTCCAGCAAGGCGCAGCCTCTGCCAATCTATGCGTTTTGCCTGTCCCAAATCTTTTTGCATTGGCGCGTCTGTACTTTGACACAATAAAGCGAACAACCTGCATGCACAGGGTAAGATTTGAATGAGTAAACTTCCATGGAAAGCATGAAGCATCAATGCTCATGCTAGCAAAGGCCACACTATCTGTGATATACATGTAGGGCATCTACAAGAGATCCAGCCCTTTGTGTCTGAACACCACTGTTGGTGCCGCTTGACCCTACAAGTTCTTGCTGCACTTGAGGAATAAGAATGTCCCCTTACAGGATGAAAAGAAATAAATTCGTCCAAAAAAAAAGTGGATTAATAATTTGGTCTTATTTTGCCAGGAGGAATTTCTAGTCTCTCATTTGAGTTTAAGCACACAAAATCTCAGCACACAGCCGCCCTTTTCCCATAACCATGCAAAATTGCTGCTTAACATGGTATTGTGTCCATTCACTGTTTTTCCAAGAAGGTCTGATAATAAACTTACTGCTGGGAAAAAAAAAAAAATTGTACTGTCATGGGCTGGCCTGCTGTGTTCAGTAAATGCGTGGAAATCAGCCACACTGTTCTGAAACAGCTGTGTATCACCACACTGATTTCCCGGCCTGTTCTTCCTAAAGAAATGACGCAAATCTACTTTACAAAAGGTGAGAAAACTTCAAGGAACGAGCTACAGCTTTCATCTCAAGACTTCCTGCAGTAGATCTGGACACATTCTTTCAGGTTTTAGGTTGTTCTTCTCTTGCTCTATGACAGCAAGATGACTCAAAAAATCTTTAGTTCAGTAAGAGTTATCAATAATTTGCTCAATGTGTTAAGGGAGAGAGGACAAGTTTAATGGACTTTCATTACCTGGGCTCTGCTGGAGCAGCTCCAAGGTGCATGGAGAGCATCACAAGGCACCTCTTCCCTTCCTTACCTCCCTGTTGCCCTGTGGCACAGAATGCAGGAGCAAAATTTTTTCTCCTTTTACAAATGAAGAAAATGCCCTTAGTGCCATGCATTTGTGTCTCATCTCTCTACACAGCTAAGAAAAGCTGCTGTTTCAAACCCTAAGCCAGAGCCTGTGTGCAAGAAGTTGCCAGTTGGTTTTGTGAAGAGTATCATGTTTCTCTTAATTTGTTGAAAAGCTTGCCCTTGTAGCATCAGCTGTGATATCATCACTGACAAAAAGTCTGTAAAGTCACTCTCCTTTTACCCACTTGGGAGTAATCAACCTCAGTTCAGCAACAGCCTTGATTAGACCGGCTTTCATTTTCATAGAACATTTAAAGTTTAGCTAAACTGATGCATCTAATGTTGTTAACATCAACTGTGAAGTTTAAAACTGTTCATTTACCAGCAGAAACATTGCACAGTCAATGGCACACTGGTTTCTTACGAGTACGGACATTCAATTGCAGAAATGATCACGGATGTATGTGATAAAGACTTCATAAGCCACAAGAATATTTTTAGCTTGACTTCTCTAGCTGGAAATGAGAAATACAAATCTGGAGTACCAAGACTAAAAGGGAATCAATGTGCATTTTATACGACACTTATAATGCTAGGTTTAATTTTAACAGTATGCCTAAAGGTTAAGTCTCTTTTGACCTGAGGCATGGTGCATACCATTTAGTATTAAATGACGAGAGATCATTAAAAGGCTACTCTTTTCTTTCCAAATGATTTAAATCAGTAAAGGTGTTTACTTATTCTTGGCATTAAAATGGAGCAAAATTGAATAAATTTTGCACTTATATGTAAATTTCATATCTTTTAAACACAGTTAAGGAGATAAACCAAGATGCTACATGTCAGCGAATGTCAGTGAGACCGTCCAAAACTACATGAAAGCAGTAGTAAAACAAGTTTGGACAGAACCTCTCAGATCTTCTGGCAAAAACCCCTTATCACTGGAGACTGCATTCAAGGTAGCACTGGCCATTTGGTATCTGGGGGGAGACTTTTAGGTTCTGCAGGAACTGATGCTGGTGGCCCAGCTGCAGAGAGTTGCAAAAGTCAACATCTCTTAGATGTGACATAGAACAGAGGTTCTTAGAAGAGCACATATCTGGGAGAAAAAAAACCCGGCAAACCCAGATCAAGTAATTGCATCTGTCTTCTTAGATTGTTCTTAATATAATGAACATATTACAGTGACTTTTAGAATGTCTAATGGGTGATGCATTTAAGCTTTTTGAATATTTAAGCCACCTTGAAATTATGTTTCACTTGTTTATTTCTACATTATCTGTGCACTAAACTGCATCATAGCCACGATGGATTAAAAAATAACACAGCCACTACATACAGATAGTTCCAGATCTCATTTTTTGTATTTTTTCTTTCTACTATGTTGGTCTGGTCTGTTTTTTCTAATTCTTAAAAAAGCTACTACAGTACAAAAAAAAAAAAGGATCACTGCTCTTCATTTCTGATCAGAATCATTCTACGCAATACAGGTTTGTAAGCTTCAGAAATCTGAATAGATCTTGGGATGTATTTCTCTAAAAAGCTCTTAATGAATGCAGGAAGATTACACACACTTGAATTATTAAACTCATGACAGAGAGTCATCCATTTAAAAAAAAATGTGTCTTGTCTACTGTAAACTTCTTAAATCATCCATTTATTTTGGTTCCAACTTCTATTTTATATTCTGGTTCCAGATCACATTGTCAGTTAGACAGGTCTGGGTTTTTTTTCTTTCCATGGGACTAATTCTTTAGTGCTGCTTTAAATAACTCACTCTACTCTAAAATTCAATACAGCACAACTCAGTGCTTTGATCACTACCAGATACCAAGCCCACTATGTCAGCTGCTCTAAAGATTTTTGTTCCTTTTGCAACCACTGCGAATTTTGAAATTCTGCTGATAGATGTGGTCTCTTGTCTACTGACCTGGGCATGCTTTAGTCCATGATATAAGCACTTTCAGTGCACGTGTGCAGGACTCTTTAACTGAGCAATACTAATTGGTACTATGCATGCAAGGACACAGCAATGTAAGAGGGAAATAACTCATGGATTTCCTTTCTTTTCATTGGCAATGTCAAGAGGTTAGCATTGACTTCAGTCATAAAAAAATTTCCTTATTTCTTTCATTTTGCATCCAACTGTGTGCATAGTTAAGCATAGTTCATAAATGCTCACCATTTCAAACCTCACTATTTGAAGACAACTTTTACTTCATATTTATTTCCCTTAAATAAATCCAAAAGAGTGTAAGAATTTACCTGAAACTAGATTACTGCAGAGATGAAGACAAATAACTTGCAATTCACTCAGTGCAAGAATTATGAGAATATAAGGACAGAGAATGGTAGAAAAAGGGAATTGCTGTGTGATGGTATAGCAACACAGACAATTTTGTTTGTCCTGGTTTGGGGCAAATTTGGGATGAAACCTCTGGATGGGGTTCCTCTAGAAAGCAAACCCAAACGGTTCCTCCCCTCCAACCAGTCTGGGAAAAGAACTTCCTCAGAGAAAAGTGGGGGAAAAGTATTTATTTAACAACAGAGTGCCCACAAGCATAAAGAATGAATAATATGAAACAATAAAACCTTTTGTTATTCCAAAGTGAGATGGCAAATTCATGAAGTCTTTCTGTGGGTTGTAGCTCAACTCTCCAGTCTCTTACCAGTCCCTCTGGCGCTGACAAAATGCCAAGGTCCTGGACCCCAGTGGGCCACACGTATGAGCTCTCGGTGCTCCTCTGGGTTTTTCAGCCTGAAGCAGGTTTAAACAGCCCCAAGTTAAAACACAAAAAAAACAACCAAACAGTCCAGGGAAGCTTCTCTGCCCCAGTTAGCTAAACTAACTAACAGCAAAGGAGATCTCTGTCCTATTGCTGTCTGTGTCTCAGATGAACAACACCGACTGGAGGAAAAAAAAATGCAGAGGAGTGAATGCTGTTTTCAAAACAAACTTTTGTGTCTTCTTTCTCTCCCTTCCCCCTCCGACCTAGTCTTAAAGGTACAGAACTTAACAAATAGCATAAACAGAACAGATGACTGGGGATACGAGCATCATAAAGTCACCCTAGGACAGAAGAGTATGGACAGTGGGAGACATTCCCTTGCAGCTCTTTCTGGACAATGGCCTAATAACAAATAAATTGTGTGAGAAACTGAGAGTTGTTGCAAGTATCAATTTTGACCTCTGGCTCTGAAGCACTCCTTAGCATCAGAAGTCACTGGGAGCAGAGGGTTTCAAGCCAGGGCTTTAAGCAATGTGACATGTGGAACTGCTGGACAAATGGCAAATATGTGGGAGTTCATCCACCAAAACAACAACTGTTCCTAGCTCTGCTGACTTGCCACCTTGCAGGTGTTCTTTCTTATAAACGGGTCTGGTAGACCACAGGTAATAGTGAGATAAACAGTCTTGTCGATTTCAGGGCAGATCACTGGGGTTACATTAGATACAAGGAGCTTCAGAGGAGCAATTTATCCCATCTGAAAGAGAATGTAGTGTAAAAGCTAAAGACATCCTGCTCCATACTGATGGGGTTTTTTTGTAATTACCCTGTAAGTAAAAATAATCATCTGTGTATAATATACCCATAATTTTTTAGTGGATCAATATGATATCAATAATGATATCCCACAGAGTATTTTCTTCTGACACAGCACTAAATGTTAGGCTGCTGTGGCTCTGCTCTGAGACGGCCCTCTCAAGCTTAGATAAAGAGAGGGAAGATTTATACTTTCACAGAATTAGACTGCCATTTGAGGAGACCGGCATGTTATAATGACAACTTTTACAATTGTCTTATGTCTAATTAGTATTTTAAACATTATATTTAAAAATATGTTATGTAGTGTTCAGGAAACATGGGCTAAAAAGCTTTTGCATTTAAAGTTATACCCAGTTTATATTTTCCTATCACTTTATTCACTAGCAGAAACTGGAATTAAAAAAACCAGTTAGTTTTAGCCTCCCTAATAAAGATGTTCATGGTGCTCATTGTAACTATGGAGTGCACAGGTAGAGTCCCCAGATTTCTCATTTCATTTATTTCTAAAACAAGCAAATAAAATAGACCAATAAAGGACCCAGCCAAAAACCAAACCAAACCAAAAAAAACCCCAAACAAAACAAACAAAAACCCGAACAAAACAAACAAAAACCCCTCAAAAACTCTCAAAGAGTTTTAAACTAATTATTTATCATAAAATATATGTTTTCATTACAACTGATCATGATATACACAGAGTACCAAGGCTGTTTCAAAAGGCATGTGGTAGCAAATAATATTTAACCCGCTGCAAGTTAAAGAGAAAAGTCAAATGATCTTTGAGGCTTAAGAGTGAGAAAATACTAACAGTTGAAGGCAAAGCACATATTCTCATCTTTTACAGCTAAATCCCAAAGTCAGGCTAGTTGATGGTATGACAGCAAATTGAAATAGCTACACTGTGATACTGGTCTACGTGCCATTTTAGCTTGTAGTTTTGACTCTAGTGAAGAATGTGTACCATTGTGTACATGCTCATATTTTGTTTCCCAATATATGGAGTGCCCGGAAGTAACATTCCTTACTTAAGCACTAATAGGATTTACTCATCACTAAGAATTTTAGCTTCTGAATATTAAGTTTTGATGTCCTCTTTAATATTGGCTGCTGGAAACTTGTTACTGTAGTTAATTTAAAGAAGTCGGATTAATTTTGCTCAGTGTATTCCTCAAGAATGCATTACTCAGGTAATAGAAACAGTTTCTACTCATTAAACACTATGGTTTATATGTGATGTGTTTGCTTATTATTACTAAAAATTAAGTTATTCAACATACTTCAATTATAAAGATCATATTCATGCCATTCCAGTTTTGTCTGGGGTAGAGTTATCTATAAGGGCTAAGGCCTATCTGTCAAATTTATGTTGGAAATAGTGTTGATGACACAGGGATGCTTCAATTACTGCTGATCAGGGCTTAAGCAGCGTCAGGCCTTTTCTGCTCCTCACAGCACCCTGCCAGTGAGTGGTCTGGGGATGCACAAGGAGCTGGGAGAGGATACAGCTGCGGCAGCTGACCCCAACTGACCAAAGGGATATTCCAGACCATATGGCACCATACTCAGCCTATAGAGCTGGGGGAAGGAGAAGGAAGGGTTCCTCACCTCATCCTTTCAGGAGCAAACCTGCTCCAACGTAGCCTTACCCACAGCTGCATACCCCCTCATGGGGCATACCTGCTCTGTCTTGGACTTCTCTCTGGCTACGCACATTGTGGTGCTCCAACATGACCTCACACACATGTCAAGGTGTTCTTGCTGCAGCATGGATTAATCCCTAGGCCACATTCCTCTCAGAGGTATGCCTGTGCCTGCAGTGGTACAGGCATAACCATGGCCACAGATACTTCAAGATGTCCATACTGAGGCACAGGCACATCCATGGCCACAGACACTCTGGGGTGCCCTGCTCCTTCCTGTGGGTACATATTCACAGGTCACAGTGCCTTTCAGTTGATTTCACAGTGGAGTTCCAGCCTGCCCAGTACAGTAGCACAGCATGAGCAGTGATGCCCTGGCCATCTGCCAGCCCACACGCATCACCGCAGCTGTTATCAGAATGTTCCCAGGCCCAGCAGAATAACATGATCAGCAGCACAGCCCTATGGCAAGCAGGGAAAGCAAAAAGCAGTCACTAACAAGCACTAGACTCTAATATACAGCCAGGCAAGTGAGCCCCATGGCAAGCACAGCAGCCTGTTGATTAATAACTAAGCAGCATAACTGTTATAAATTCAATCTAGCACATTCCAATCAAGCATTATCTTGCACCCTTCAATACTCACACTGGGTGACAAAATGGACTGTTGTGGTTTAACCCCAGCCATCAACTAGGTCCCATACAGCTACCAGCTCACTACCCCACACCAGGATAGAGGGCAGAATCAGAATGATAAAAGTGACAGAACTCATGGGTTTGTAATAACAATGATTTAGAAAATAAAGCAGAAGCTGCACATGCAAGCAAAGCAAACCTAGGAATTCAATCATCACCTCCCATGGGTAGGAAAGAGCTCATCCATCCATAAGAAAGCAGGCCTTCATCATATGTGATGGTGACTTGGGAAAACAAAGACAATCACTCAGAACATTTCTTGTTCCTTCTCCCCAGCTCCGTACGTTGATCATGACGACATATGATCTGGGATATGATTGGATCAATTGGCTTCAGATGTCTGGCTGTTTTCCCTTCCAGCTCCTTGTGCACCATCAGCCTTCTTGCTGGTGAGGTAGGGTGAGGAACAATAAATGACTTGATGCTGTGTAATAAAACCAGTCCTAAAGCATCCTTGACTTATCAACACTGTTTCCACCACAAATCCAAAATATAACCCCATAGTGGTTGTTACAAAGAAAATTAACTCTATCTCAGCTGAAACCAGAAGCAGTGCTTTAATTTAACCCTCTATTGTCATCTTTTCCATCCTGTTTCACTTGTTACAAATGGCAAAGTGTGAAATAATTTTGATATTTCAAATGTCACCTGTTCCCAATTGCAATTAGCATTTAAAAGCTTAACATCCATTTTCATTCAAATATGCCGCCTCTGTCGTCATGGTAACCTCCTCATCAGCTTTATCTTCCAGCTTTAGAAGGTACTGCTGGGGTACTTAGAAATGTTGTTGTTTAGGATTTCACATTTGACTCCCTCCTCCTCCCCTCTCCAGCACAAAAAAATCCACCTCTGTGCTTGCTTTTACCAAGTTGAAGGTTTACAACAGCAAGAAAATAGACAAAATGAAAATACTGTTCCAAAAATTAAGAAAAAAAAGGTTTTACTTCTTGGAGCTTCCTGGAAAATGGAATTGGTGGAGGAGAATGACTTATGAATTCAGATGATTCCTTACACATGATGCAGTAAAATACAGATAAGGTATTAAAAACTATATGTTCAGCACAAATATAAATAAATACAATTAAAAATGAAAACCTAGTCACATTTATGTATGTGTAGGAGTAGGATCCAAATACTTAGCAGAGGTGCCTTCTCTCCTTTCTTTAAAGGAGGAACATTGAACCAGCTGTGAGGCAAATATGGTTTCATTCAAATAATTTAGTTATTCTGTATTTAACCAGGATAAAATCTGGTGTTTAATTTTGTGAGGAAAAAAAAAAAGGATTTCTTTTATTGTTACTATCCTTCTTATACTAATGTAACTGTGCTTATTTATTTCTCTCCTGATTATTAGGCAGCATTTATATGTGAATGGGTCAGCTGATTCAAAATGCTTAAATCATTGGTAGAGATATCCATCTATGAGCCACATAATTTTTGTTACAAATATTATTGTCCCTGGCTTGCAACACATTTTTATTGTTGGGAGAAAAATCACTGCAAGCACGGAGAAACAGATGGATATTAGAATTCAGATATATGGACTTTTGGGTAGTAGATAATATCATTATAGGGACTATAATAGCATAATTATAGGAGATTTTCTACATATTCTCCCTATGGTCATTTGTAAAAGTCACCTACTTTCAATTTTTAATTCAGAAATTGATAAAATTGGGGGACTACGCACATATCTCAGCCTGCCTTTGGGCCATCTGTGAAGCTCTAAAACCATTTTTGGTATTTTTTCAAGCGGCCACTTCTCATAGACCGCAAGCCAACAATTCAGCAGTCACAAGAAATTTTATAAGCATAACTACCCTTAATCCTTTTTGCACTATATAGCAGGCACAGGTTGAATGTTTGAGAGCTACTTAATTTAGGTCTTGCATATGTGGATACAGAAGTAAATCCGCATTTTAACTGATTCCTGTCTCTGCGGGGTTCTAGAAGCACGGTTAAAAACAATCTCCACGTGTGTCCTTGCATCATCCTGAGACAGGCCAAAGGCAAGTTGTGATCGTCAACAGGCCCCCTCCATTGACTGTCAGCCAGTAATGACCGCCACCCAGTACGTAACATTAAATATATATACACTGCACGAGCAGACTCTGGCCTCACAGGGCACTTTGTCTGTGCGACTCAGCCACAGCTCTCACTAGAAACCACTGAAATTTTGGCCACATAGTTTCTAAGATGCCTGCTGTACTTTAGAGCCTCTGGTTTGGCCATCTCCTAAATCTTTAGAACTCATAGGTTTCCCTTTAATGCCAAGGGCAAACCAAACAGTCCAGGTCCTACAAAATGCCAGTGTGGAAATAGAAACAGTCTGTACATGCCACGCTTACCCCTACAGTCCTTATTGTGCATGTGATGTCCTAATAATAATATCCACTATTATTACTTAAGAAAAATTCTTAACATTTTTGTATTCTTTGTGAAGCACCAATTAACAGTAATTTTCTGTTTGCCAAGGGGTGAAATCAGAATTCAAAATGAAGCAGGTAGAAACTGTAAAAGGTTATTATTTACCCCAAAGAGACAGAGAGTTTGCCTCTTACAGTACAGCTTTTGAGAATGTGCAAAGGATGTCACTGAAAGTGGAGAAATGTTAGTGAGCTGTTCACCAAACTCCTCCCAGATCTCAATGGCAGTCCTACCCAACCCATCAAAGAATCCTTGCTGTTGTCTGGGCTCTGCATTTTTCAAGGACTTCCACATGAAGTTCTTCTGAAACTGCCCTGAACCAAACAGGGTCTTCCTGGGGTGTTGCCCCACCTACACTGGATTACTTTGGTTTATCCATGGATTACCACGTAGGATTTTTAACAATGGCGTAGAGGAGGAGTGCAACTGGTATTTCAAAAGAGCATCCATCACCTGTGTACTCTGGTAGATCTCCAGGATATGTCGCAGGAATTTAGCTATGGCGGAGCTGCATTGAAACTGTTTGTGAATTTTTGTGAATGTTTGTGAATTTTGAAGTAATTACTTAATGAAGTTCAGTTTACTGGGGAAATACTTATATTGAAAGCAGAAGATCAAAATAGAAGGGGACAGCTCTGGCTAAGGGATTCTCCTGCTTTCTCGTGTGTTCAGCGCATCTTTATTTTTCTTTTTGTCAACTTTGAAACGCAGTTTGAAGAAATTTCTGTTCAGCAGTAGATTAATCATGACGAATAACTTAATCGTGGATATGTCGTCTTCCTCAAACCAAAACCAAAAAAGAAACGTCCTTTTCTTTCATGTCCTGATTTCCCATCATTTGGCATGAAGGATATTTTGATCGGAAGGCCTCACCTTTTTAAAATTATCCCGCTCTTC